>VZTU01017093.1:191459-238776 GCA_013400835.1 Zapornia atra | reverse complement strand
CTGCGCGGCGTGACACGCGTGAGGCTGGGGCCGGCGTAACGTCGGTGTCGCTCTGGGACCCGAGTGGTGAGACACCGGTACCGCCGCATCGTCCGCGCGCCTGCAACCCGCGGGATGCCCTGCCCCGGCGGGGTTCCTGCCTTTCCCCGGGGTGCTGTGCCCACCCCTGGGCACCCCGCTGGCAGCTCTTCCCACCCCCCTCACCCTGAATCTCCCTCACGCTCCCCGCAGGGCGCTGGCCATGGAGCCAGGCACCATCGACAACCTGTCCATCCTGTACCAGAGCTCCGACTTCATCGTGGTCAACAAGCACTGGGACATCCGCATCGACAGCAAGATGTGGTACGAGACGCTGACCCTGCAGAGCCAGCTCAAGTACCGCTTCCCCGAGCTGGCCGACCCCGACACCTACTACGGCTTCAGGTGAGCGGCCAGGGACCAAACTGGGCTCTGCCTCCATGCCGCCCTGCCCTTGGCTGGGCACGCTGCCCAGGGGTGCTCCTCCGCCTCCCGTCTCCTCCCCAGGTTCTGCCACCAGCTCGACTTCTCCACCAGCGGGGCCCTGTGCGTGGCACTCAACAAAGCGGCAGCGGGAAGCGCCTACAAGTGTTTTAAGGACCGGCTGGTGACCAAAGCCTATCTCGCCCTGGTAAGCCCACCCCTCCGAATCCTGCTTCTTGGGTGTATCTTCTGAGTTGGCCAAACAGCAGCTTGGCCTCCGCTCCTCCTGGTCCTGGCGCTGGGGGAGGAGCGAGTGCTGCGCCTTGCTTTGCAACCCAGCTTTCGGCCCTGCAGGTCCGGGGCCACGTCAGCCAGAGCCGTGTGACCATCCGCTACGCCATAGGGAAGAACACCACCGAGGGCATGACCCACATGATGTGCATCGACGGGACAGAGGGTGAGCAGCAACCGCGCCCTGCCTGCACTGCCCGCGCTGCCCGGGCCGTGCTATGAAGAAGCTGACGCCCCCAACCGCTTCCGGATCTCATTGCAGGCTGTGAAAATCCCAAGCCTTGCCAGTCAGAGCTGATCGTGCTGGAGCACGGGTCCTACAGCGGAGACCCCGTAACCAAAGTTCTGCTGCAGCCGCTGACAGGTGGGAGCTGGGGGCTGGGGCAGCGTGGGCACGGGGTGCTGCTGAGGCTGGACACACAGAGGTGCTGCAGCGGAACCTGTGCTTGCAGCTCTGGGGCTTGTTTGTGCCATGGTGGTGTAGTTAAAAGCAAAGGCTAGACAGGGCCGAGCAGAGCTGACGGGGCACTCAGCTTGCAGAGGACTCAGGTTCTGGGATCAGGGGGACAACTGCCTGTTAGCCTGTTGTCACCTTGCACCACTATGCCCTTGAGGAGGGATTTGAGGGTAACCTGTGTCCCTTGTTACTCTGCTCCCGCCAGGGCGGACGCATCAGCTGCGGGTTCACTGCAGTGCCATTGGCCACCCCATCGTGGGGGACTTCACCTACAGCCACAAGAAAGACAGCAGCCCCTACAGAATGATGCTCCATGCCTACTACCTGCGCATCCCCACCAGCAAGGAGCTCATCGAGGTCTGTGCGCCCGACCCCTTCATCACCACAATGGACAGCAACTGGGTGCCCCATCACGTCACTCACCGGCTGGATGAGATCATCCAAGAGCTGAAGGACAAGGTGATGCAGAAGGGAGAGGAGGAAGAGAGCCAGGAGGAAGCTGTACGTGGTGGCAGTGGAGAAGAGGAACAGCATGAAGCCAAGAACCTGGAGACAGAGGAGCAGCGAGCCCGGTGTGAGCAGTGGTTGGCCGAGTGGGCTCTGGAGTGAGCACAAACCATGTCTCTGCATTTCCAGCCCAATGCTCCATTCTTGTCCCTGGCGGGTCCCCGCGGAGCCCAGCGCTGACTCCACATCTGCACTTTCTGTATGCCATGGCTTCCCTCACTCCTGGGGCTGGGATCAGACAGATTTTAGCAGGGATTAGGATGGGTTTATTTTTTAATGTACACATCATCCATCTGGCCACTAGATGCCCCTTTCCTAATTCCAAGGCTCAACAGCAGAGTCAGTGTGTCACATACCAGCTTAGAGTGACCCCAAAGCTTCACGTCCCTGTCCTGGGGCTCAGGCACAGCCAGGCTGGCGCAGATGCCGCCAGTGCCACGAGCACAAGGGACACATCTGCAACCCCTCAGTGCTGGGATGCTAAAACGCAGCCCAGCAAAGCGAGGGGGGAACATGCTGGGTGCAGCATTGGTGTCTGTATCCCCTTGTCCCATTCCTGCCACTCCAGGCTGCCATGCTCGCAGGCACACACGTTGCACAGGAGGTGGGGAGATGAGGAGGCCAGGGTGCAGCCTGGGGGCACCCCTAGTCCCGGGGCAGTCCAGGGTGTTTTGCCCACAGAGCTGGGCTGTGTGATGGAGGCGGGAGAGGTCCCTGCATGCTGCAGGGGACACGCTGCCTGCCCATCCCTGCCTGTCCCTGCCCATCCCCTCGCACTTCCCTTCCTGCCTCAGCCCACGTCTGGTTTGGGGTTTTTTTTAATAGGTTTGTTAAGGGTGAGTGAGTCGATAGGAATGGATTTTAAACTTTTTTCAGATTTCTAGGAGAAGACTCTAGTCCTTAGCAGTTCTACAGTATGGGTGGTCTTAGGAACGTGTGTGTTTTTAGTCCTCCTGTGGTCAGAACAGCCAACAGCCCAAAGCTTTTTTAATCGGTCTCGCTGTTGTTTCGATAGCGGCATTGCCTTTTCCTCACACCCGCTTCTAGCGTGGCTGTGACCCTGCTGAGGCACATCAGAAGCCACAAGCCCCTTTCTGCTCTACCCAAACAGTGAAGGGAGGGGATAAGCCTCATGTTTTTATCCACTGCCCCGCATGGCTTCTTGGTGGGAAGTTGCCGTGGGATTCCAAGAGGGTTCTCTCTGGAAATACCCAGGCTGGTGTCATGCCACTTCTCTCCCTCCTTCCCACCCCGCTCGTCCTCTGCTGCCCATGGAGGATGCTTAGAAGATGAAGAGCACAGGGTAGCTGGCGTGGGCTGGCAGGGGACACAGCTGGCTGGAGCCCCTCGCATACTGACACCCATCGCCAGGTATTCAGCACCTCAGCTTGTGCCCAGAGTCACTGGCACCCCACAAGCCTCGTCCCATTAAAACGGGTCTGATGGTGGCTTCACATTATTCACGTTCTCACCCTGAGGGGCCATAAACCGGTGGCACAGCCCTCTGCTCACACCCTGCAGGGCTCACCGAAACCCTGTGGGGTTACATCCCTGGCATGGGGGGGTGTGAGCTCACTGTGCTGCGGTGTGTGGCTGGGGACGAGGCGATGTCCCCTTGCTGTTGCTTGGCACAGAGTGCTGCCGGGCTGGGATGTGCTTATGGCTCTGCGGGCACCAGCCCTGGGCACTGAGTGAGACTGCAGGCTTGTGAGCTGGTGGCACAGGGCTCGGGGGGCTGGGGGAGCAAGAGATCCCATCTTCTTCTTCCTAGTTTCCATCCCCTCTCCCACACGCGGCCAGGGAGGGAAGAGGCAGCTGTGGGCAGGTCCTGAAGCTGTAAATTAATGCCATGAACCTGTTTGCCAAAGAACAAATATGGGTGACGTGTGCAGGAGGCCCTGAAAAAGTTATGGCTGAGGTTTGTGGCTTCGGAGATGGGATGCAGCCTGCCCTTCCCATGGGCCCCAGTGCAGGAGCGGTCCCTGCTGTGTGGTGGGTGACACGTCCGGGGCATGGCTGTCTTCAGCCATGGGGCTGATGGTCACACATGGGGGTGGCATGTGGGGGGAGACATCATATGTGGGTGACATATGTGGGTGTGCACAAAGGGATGGCGATGGGCTGTCAAAGCTGGGGGGCTGGCACCCAGTGCTCACCCTACCATCCACATCAAGGAGCCCCTGCACCCCGCACCGCCCTTCGTGTCTTGCACCTTCACCTGACGCTGCAGGGAGCGGAGATGAATATTTCTGTTCCTTGCCCTGCAGAGAGGTGTTTTCCAGTCCTGCTCCCTCCTCCCTACTGCCACGGGGCCGCCGCTGCGTCGCGTGGGGATCCACTCGCACATTCATACTGGGGGGGACGGGTTGCGGTCGGTTGCGTGTTCCGTGACGTGCTGTACAGCTTGCAATAACCCTTACCTCTCGTTGCACTGCAGTAAACCACTACCTGCACACCCCGCAGTCACCCTCTGGTCTCTGCATCCATCGCGCGGGGCGTTGCTGCAGCGTGGCCGGTGCCAGGGGCTTCCAGGAATGAGCCCCGACCGGCACGGCAGGACCGGCTCCAGGGTTCCAGCCCGGCCAATGTGTTGTGCAAGCACTGGTGCTCATCCTCACCCTGCTGAAATCCCTCTGGCCGAAACCACCAGGACTGTCGACCCGAAAGCCCTTCTGGATTTAGTAACTCGGACACGGATGACCAAGGATGCCAAAGGTGGCCGGGGCACATGCCACAACCCCAGCCCTTCCCCTGCCCACTGCCCACCCCAGCCCGCACCAGCAGCTGGGATTGTCCCGAACCACGAAAGCTCATGTTGAACCACCACAGCTCTCCCTGGCAGGGAAATGGGGGAGCAGTATTTCGGGGGTGTGCAGGAAAAGCTGCTGCCACCTATCAATGGTCTTTCCTCTGGTTGGACCAGCAGGAACAGTGAGTGAGGAACCAAAGGAATTACTTACAGGCTTCAGGTTGTGAGAGTTCTAAGAGCATAAACCTGGCAAGGATGGAGAAGCAGCTAGCTTGGAAGCAGTTGGAATTTCCATCTGTCCAGCTGGCAGCAGCAGTGCCCTGCACTGACCCACTGAGGCCCTGGGGGAAGGGGCTTCTGCAGATGTTTCCCAGCACATTTGGGTTTGGGGTGAATGCTCCTGTGCCTGCTCCTCTGCAGCCACTGGGGTTTTGGAGCCAGTTTTAAGCTCTGTGGGGACACGGTGGACGTGGTGACCCACATAGAGGCCCCAGTCTGTCCCTGCCCTTGAGCTCCAGCCACCTCTGGGCAGCAAGCCCGGGGCAGGGGCTGTGTCCCACCAGCAAACAAGTTTCTGTAACTGAACCGCTCCAGCAAGAGCTATTTTTGCAGTAAATCATTCTGAAATAGAAACCAGAAACACTCACGGGCATTGACCAAGCCCTGGTGCTGCAGGACCAGTTGCCCGGAGGGGGATGGGGCGGGGGACATGGGCTGGGAGGATGTCAGACCTGATGCTGTGTCGGTGGGCCCACGACCCTTTGCTGATGCCAGGAGGGTGCTGCAGACAGCTAGCAGCCCAGCCAACCGCTGCCCACTGCTGTCATCCTTCCTTTCTCCAAGGATAAATGCCCATATACCCTTTGGAACCACACAGCATCGAATTCCTCTGGGGTTTTATCACACAGCCTGAGAAAGGCTTAGCTTCTTTTCCTCTCCTCCTCCTTCTCCCCTGCACATGCCTGATGGTGTTTCAGAGTGGGATCAGAAATTCCAGGGAGAGCTGCAAAAAAGGGGACTGGGACTGTCAGCAGTCAGGGCAGAAGGGACGGGTGTGAGGGAAGCACCTCCCAGGGGGCTTCTGAGCCCACCCCCGAGGACTCATCCATTCTGCACCCCGTTTGCCCTACAAAATACCCCCCCGAATAGCCCAAAGGGTTTCCACTACATGGGAGGACCTTTGTCTCCAATGAGAGCACAGAAATTACCAAACCTGAGAATTCAACTCATTCGCCCCAAAGTTCAACCTGACCCTTTACAAAGGGGAAAAAAAAAAAAAAACCACCACCCAACCCAACCCCAAAACTGGGAGAGAAAGCAGCTTTACAAAACACTGTTGAGAAACCGCACCGTCACACCCCCGTCTTCAGCGCGAGATCCCCACCCCGCAGCAGATAAGTGCCGGGCTGTTCCCGTCGCTGCCCATCCCTGGCTGCCACAGGTGGGCGAGCACCTTCCCCAGCCCAGCAGCGCTGCATCCTCATCACCAGCCGCACGGAATCCCCCTGGACAGACAGCGACTGCGGGCAAGGCCACCCACCGGTAGGATTTAGGGACCACAGTTAAGGCTCAGCAGGGAGTGAATGGGTCTGGGCAGCACTGAGCAGCCCTCAGTGGCGTTTGGAGAGTGGGGGTTTTCTTCTCTATCAGGTTTCTAGCTGAGGGGTGTGGAATTGGGGAGGGCGATGCCTGCTGGTGCTCCCACACTGGGTTATGCTGGGTTTCTCCCAGTCTGTGCTGCTGTGGCCCCGTGCGGAGCCAGGGGATCATAGAATCATAGAATGGTCTGGGTTGGAAGGGACCCCAAGGATCACAGAGCTCCAACCCCCCTGCCACAGGCAGGGCCACCAACCTCCAGCTACACAAGGTTGCCCAGGGCCCCATCCAACCTGGCCTTGAACACCCCCAGGGACGGGGCATCCACTACTTCTCTGGGCAGCCTGTTCCAGCCCCTCACCACTCTCTCTGTAAAAAACTTCCCCCTAATATCTAATCTAACCCTTCCTTCCTTTAGCTTTAGTCCATTCCCCTTGTCCTGCCATTATCTGCCCTTTTAAAAAGTTGAATCCCCTCCTGCTTATCAGCTCCCTTCAGGGACTGGCAGGCTGCAATGAGGTCCCCCCACAGCCTTCTCTTCTCCAGGCTGAACCAGCCCAGCTCCCTCAGCCTCTCTTTGTAGGGCAGCTGCTCCAGCCCTCTGAGCATCCTTGTGGCCCCTCCAGGGATGGAGGGGGACCTTATCCCTGCAGAGTCCAGGTGGGATCAGAGCTCTCGGTGGCAGGAAGGACAATTTATTGTGGAGCTGCTTTTCATAACGGATGGAGCATGACATTATTTTTTCTGTTAGATAGGATTTTAACTGTCTCCCTTGGCTGGGGGGGTTTGGGTGGGCGCTCACTAAGCACAGGTGGGCGCACTGACCCGCTGCACTCCCACGGTTCCAGCCCCCGTGGCAGACAAAGGAATCGGCTACAGGACCATCCCCAGCCCGGCCGGCAGCCAGCAACATCCGGGGGCAGGACACGGCGCCCCCTGAGCGCTTGCCTGACCTGCATCGCGGACAACACCCCGGCACCAGCAGCATGGTGTGGGCAGCCCCGGCCCAGACAGGCACCGCTCTCTGCCTCCGTGAGTTATGACTTGTCCCCCCTAAAGCTGGCCCTGCCCCCGGACCCCCATCCACCCCACCCAGGCACTGGGGATGCTCCCAACGCAGGTGGCTTTGCCCTGCCCCAGGCTCCCACTGGCATTTGTGGGCAGTGGGAGGTTTTCCCAGCCACAGCTGGCACCGTGTTGGAAATCTGCACAGATTTCCAGAGGCAGATTTATCGATTTTGTCTTCTAAGCCCATCCCAAGACACCCCAGGATGCCCAGGCTGGTGACAGCTGATTACAGGGGCTGCTCACTGCTGGGCATTCACCAGCATTTACTGAATGCTGTTGGACTGACATAGAACAGGCCCTTCCCAACCTCCAAACCTGGACCTGGTTTGGAACAGCCCCGACTGCCAGTACATACATCCCCACACAGCCCCACAGAG
Organism: Zapornia atra; assembly: GCA_013400835.1. Taxonomy (NCBI): domain Eukaryota; kingdom Metazoa; phylum Chordata; class Aves; order Gruiformes; family Rallidae; genus Zapornia; species Zapornia atra. The sequence continues at coordinate 231,290 of VZTU01017093.1, read as the reverse complement.
CCCCATACAACCTGTTCCTGCTTCGTTGCAGGTTTCTCCACAGACCTGGTGAAAGCAGCAGTGGTGAGTCCCCGCCAGCTTCTTCGGCGGCTCCGAATGTGCCAGGGATTTGCTGAAACCTGGTGACTGGTGCCAGGAGCAGCAGACCTGCCACAGTTCCTCCAGCCCCTGGTTCCAGGGAGGGAAAGCTATTGTCTCCCCACTGATCCCCTGTGCAGCCCATGGCCCTGTTCCATCCTCACCCTGTCCCATCCTGGCCCTCCCTCACCCACTGCCCAGCAGCCTCCTTGCCCTTATCCCAAACCAGGGGCTGGGATCCCGAACCTGAGGGCACCCCACACCTCCAGCTCCAGGGAGCAGGGACAGTCCTGCTGTTGAAGGGTTCCCCCCTTCCTGAGAGGGGCTGTGGTGGATTTTGCCCAGGGCAGCCTCGGGGCTGCTGCAGTTCTCAGCTGCCTGCGGTGTCACCAACCTGGGCACATGGGCCGGGTCAGATCCCATCGCCCACCTCACCCCCAAGTTGAAAAGCCCTTTGTTGTCACCCACCCTCCCCCACCATGGCTGAGCATCCCCCATCCTCCTCCCCAGACTGCCCTGGTCATCGGAGCTGTCCTGTGTGCCACGGAGCAGCACGAGTAAGTATGGCCCTAGCCGGGGTCTCTGACACGTAGGGACAGTCTCGGGGTGGGGGCAGGGGTGGCAGGGCAGGCATGGGTGGATGTCACGTTCCTCCCCACAGGTGTCACAGCCCCTGTGACAGGTCACTTGGCTGGGGAGGATTTAGAGCCCTGTGCAGCCAGTTCTGGTGCCAGCGCCTGGGCTGGGATTTCAGCTGCGTCAACTTTTATTGTCGCACAAACACAGTGAGAAGTTCCGCCCCCGCTTAACGGGGCTGGAGCAGATGCAATGGGAGCCTCCCCAGAGCGAAACCCAGGCTCTGCTGGTTTGTCCCTCACCCAAAGCCTGGGGTATGGCAGGCACCTCTGCCACCAGCTGAGGGGAAGGGCAGCAGGGTATCCCCCTGGGCACCACAGCATCCCCCTGGGCACCACCGCAGCGATGGGGCTGGGGATGTTTTCATGACACCCCACCTTATTCCCACGTACCAGTGGTTAGTGTGATGGGGGGATCAAGGCGGGTCGTTTCCCAAGGGAACAAACAGGTTCATCCTCCGTGGGGTGTTGGGGAGCTGAAGTGGGTGGTGAAATGCAGCCGTGCCTCCCCACCGCAGCCTCGCAGCCTCGGTCCAGCAAGGTCTCCAGTGCCTCCCAGCCAGTGACCTGCCCACTGCCGACATCCTCGCGTTTGTCCAAGGACTGCAAAATGAAACAGCGGAGCTGAGCAGCGCCCAGGTGGGCAGGGGTGGGGGCACAGACCCCCCCAGAGTCCGATGGGGCACGGGGAGCCAGGGGGTGCTGAGGAAAAAGGGCTCTCACCACCTCGGAATGGTCTCTCTGCCCAGCTCTCCTGCCTGGCTAGGCTGCTTGCTGCCAAGAATCTGACAGCTGATTTCGGCAGGTACCCACCAGACCTGCTGCTCTTCTTCGAGTGAGTATCGAGGGCAGCCCACGGCTGCAGTTTCGGTGCCAGTCATGTCATCCAGCCCTCACCAGCATGCCCCTGGCACGCCCAGGGCCCACGGGAGATCTGTGTGGGAGAAGAGGGTTAGGACAATAGCCAGCACCTGTGGGCACTGCACTGACCCGCGCGGGACATTTCCAGCCCTACAGCCCCCCAGTCCTCTCCTTACCCCACTCCTCTGAGATGGGGTAGCCCACATCCCACATGGCATCCTGCCCAGGGTGAGAGGAGACCCCCACAGCCCCATGCAGCCCAGCAGCTCATTGCTCAGCAACCACATAAAATTACTCTCCCCAGTCCCCCAAATCAACATGAAAGACCTCCTGCCCAGATTTGAGCAGCCCTTCACCCTGTTCCTTACTGACTCTGGCTCCCTGCAGCTTGACCAAGGTGCCTGGTGGGACCTGCAGTACATTTTACGCCCGGGCTTCCCATGGGAACCTGGACCTGCTGCCCAGAGGCTCAGCCCAGCGGACAGGACTGCTGCAGGGGGCACTGGCCTGCCTGGTGAGTGGGGGCTGCGCTGGGGTGCAGCCAGGGTCCCCTCACCCCTCACTGGGCGTTTGTGTGAGAGCTGAGTCTTCTCTCCCAGGGGGTGAGGAGCAGCCAGCTGAGCCCTGAGCAGCTCAGCAGCCTCGGGGCGCTGGTGTGCGACATGGGGGCAGGGACCATCACAGCCTCAGCCCCTGGCATCCTGGAGAACCTGAAGCTCTGCCCAGCACTGACAGAAGCCCAGCAGGATGCCCTCAATGCCGTGCTCCTTGGCGGGGGCACAGTGTATGGGTAAGGAGCCCCCCTGCTCTCAGGGGGTGGGCAGTGAGCAGTGGGATGGTGTACCTGCAAGGATGCTGAGCTGGGTCCTGCTCCCGTTGGCTGCAGGGATCCTTCGAGCTGGGATTTACAGACTCTGCAGAATTTGGGGCCGCTCCTGCTGGCTTTGAACCAGACCACGCTGAGCCTGGTGCCCAAGGTAAGCCCCCTCCTCAAGACCTGGGGTGAGTGGCCCATCAGACAGGCCAGGCTGTGGGACCCAGCACCCTCTGCCCTGGCAGGCAGCACTGGAGGCTTTCGGCAGGACCATCGTGGCTGTGTATGGTAGCCAGGGACATTCCCAGCGGGAGAAGACTCTGACCCTCCTCAAAGCCTTTGCAGCAGTGTCAGGTTCATCTCACCCCAGGCTGAGGCGCAGCACAGACCGTGAGCATTTATTTCCCTTCACTGTGGCCAGTCCAGACCAGTTCTGAGCTCCTGGGGTGGGGGGAAACACCCCCAGGCTGGTCGGTATCCTGGGGAGGAGGACAGAGCCAGGCAGAAAGCTGTGGAATTCCCGAAGAGTAACTGTGGAGATGGGGGGTGGGGGTACCCTTACAACACCTCAGGGGTGTTCGCTCTTCCTGGGAGCAGATATATGGCAGCAGCTGCCAGGAAGGAGCCTGGGGAGGGAAAAGAAAACTCCCAAGGGAAGACACTGCAAGACCAGAGGCTGCTCGTGTGGGTGACATGGGAAGGGGTTCACCTCACTGGAGCCTTTTTGAGTTGTCTTTAACAGGACAAAGCCTGCAGAAACTTGGCTGGGTTCTTCAGGAATAACGGATAAGGCGCCTTTGTGGGTTGGGGATCTGGGGAGTGGGGGGACAAGTTGCAGCCCTGCCTGGCAGGGATGGCTGAGCCACATTACTGAGACTCCCTGTTCATTCCCTGGGGCTCTTGCGACGGGCTCTGGGGCCCCATGGCAGGACCAGGAGGGAAGGGGAAAATGCCATCTGCCTGACGTGCCTCCCCCTGCCTGCAGGCTGCCTGTCCTCACCCATCACAGCCAGCGACATCTCCGACCCCTTCTTGCTCATCAGCTATGACACCAGCGAGCAGTTTGACCTGTGCCTAAGCAATGAGGTTTTACAGGCAAACCTGGGGCCTCTGCTGGAACAGCCGCTCGCCAATGACTACCTGCAGGTCGTGAAAAAGAAGCTAGAGCAGGTGATGGGTGACGCAGGGCAGGAGCCCCCCTCCCCCACAGCCCCCTTCATGTGGGCATGCTCTGGGATGGGCAAGACCCACTGTGGGGACGAGCACTGCTGACCACGGGGATGAAAGTGCTCGAGTGGGTCCTTTGCACCCATTTCTGCTGCCTTTTCCCTTCCCCAAACCTCTTTCCTGCCTCAGATTTACCCATTGGGGATCCCGGAGGAGCAGCTGAGGCTGTTGGGGGTGCTGTCCCGCCTGTACACCACAGAGGAGATCAGCCAGTGGCCAGTGACATCCAGCGACACGCTCTCAGCCCTGCTCAACCCCTCAGATGGCAAGTGGGAGGCTGCCCAGGTACACCCACAGCAGCAGCGGGGGACAGGCGCCAGTGATCCCAAACTGGGAACGCTCAGGGCTCGAGCCCAGCTCAGGGAAAGGCTGTTTTGTGACCCCCACGTGTTGCTACCGGGAACATCTTCCTGCCTGCAACCATCTGAACTGTGTTTGACAGATCCAACAGCTGCTCAGCAGGTACCTGGCCCTGGGGGGCACCTTGACTGGTCCATTGCTACGGAAAATTGGTGGAAGACAGCTGTGTGATCTGCAGGAGGAGCAGATCGAGCAAATACCTCCAGAAGCGATTGGGTAAACCACTTTGTAGGGATGTGTTTCTATCCTGTGAAGCCCCTGGACTGTGGGGGAAGCAGGTGGTGGGATGGCAGACCCCTACACCTCTGTTTCAGCTCTGCCCACTCATAGGCAGTATGGTGGGGTGGTTGCATCTTCATCCCAGCTCCTACCTGAGCCACCAGCACCCTCGTCAACAGACCACTCCTCTTCCCTGGCCAACAAAAGGGCTTTAGCTATGGTTTGGGGTGGCATTCCCAGATCTAAGCAGCGACCTTCCCTCTCCCCAGGACTGCCGGCCAATTGGACATTTCTTCTTGCTCTCAAGCCAAGAAGGACCAACTCTACAGAAAAGCCCATGAGGCCTTTGCTGGCCAGAATGGCACCACCAGAGCCTATTACTGCCGGATTTGGCCATACCTGGGTAGGTGTTTCAGCTTTCACCCTCCTTCCTATGGCGACTGAGGTTGGGCATCTCTTCCTGGGCCAGGGGGGTTTAGACACACGAGAGACACACCCAAGAGCTCTCCAAAAGTGTTGGAAGGGTTTGCACATGTCTAGGTGCCCCTTATGCTTTCTTCAAGGTGGAGCTCTGGCAGAAGACCTGAAAGACTTGGCTAAAGCCGGTGTTGCCATAGACATGGACATAGACACCTTTCTTGCCCTAAATCCTGAGGAACTGCAGGTATGGCCTCAGTACAGTGCTGCTCACTTCCCCACTGAAGGGCAGGGCTAGTCAAGGGCTGAGCAGGGGGGTTGGAGACCAGAGCCCACCAGAGCAGTGGTTTTGAACTTCCCTTGGAAGCTTTCTCTTGCTCTGCAGCCCCCATGGAAGAGCCCTTTGTAGCAATGCCAGCTGTGAGGATGAGCAAAGATGGTGTTGTACGTGTATTGCAGAAACTCAGTGTCATGGATGTGAAAAACCTGCTTGGGGAAAACCTCCCTTCCCTGAAGGATGCCGAAAATGAGACCTCGGTGATGCGCTGGGTGGAGAGACAATCCCAGCAGGAACTGGACTGTGTCCTGGGAATCGGCCTGAGAGGGGGAAAGGAGGAACCCACAGGGACAGCCACCCCTCCTCACCCCACTGCCTCGGCCAGTGCCACCCCCACAGCCACCACACCTGCACCCACCGCCCTCCCCACTGTCCCCACCCCTCGTGCCATTAGCAGCCTCACTACCACAAATTCAAGTACCAGCCCCCCTAAGGCCTCCACCCCAAGCACCATCAGCCCGACCCCCCCTAACAGCACTCCCCCACGCGCTTACACCGCTGCCCCCGGTGCTGCTGTGACTCCCACTGCTGCCGCCACTACCCGACCTGCTCCGACCACAGGCTCCATCATCCCATGCTCCATCCACCAGCCTGCCACCTCAAACAAGGCCACCCCTCCCGCTGTCACCCTCCTCACCACCATCCTTGCCGCTGTCCTTCCCAATGCCACCTCTCCCCGCTCCGTCCCACCCCCTGCTCTCACACACGGGGCCACCACCAGCACTAGGGCTGTTACTAACCCAGCCGTCACCACCCGCAATGCCAGCACCCCACCGGTGTCCATGACACCCCCAGCACCTGGGGGCAGCACCCATCGCACTCCTGCCACCCCTAGCACCATTGCTCCAAGCACTCACAGAGCTCCCAGCACCCTTGTCCCCAACCCCACCTCTGCACGCACCGCAGCCACAGAACTGAACCTCCCTCCCCACAAGCCCACTCCAAATCCCAACTCCACCATTTCCACCCCAGAGAGCATCATCCCCTCGACAGCCAAGACTACAACGTTGCCTTGCAAGACTGGTGCCCCTCCAGCATTTCATGGCCTCTCGTCCACCACCAGCAGCAGAGAGACCACCAAAAAGGACCCTGCAGGCAAGCCAGAGCCACCGAGACCAACACCGGGTGGATACATCAACCTGCAACCTGAAGCTGGTAAGGTGTGACCATGAGTTGGGAAGGCTTAGGAACCAACGGCGAGGCAGATGTCCTCACCAGACAGCAGTAGCTGCTCCTGGCCAGCCAACACTGGTGTGATGCTGCCCAGAGAAACCCCAGGTAGCGACTGGCCAGACAGTCAGCAGGCTGCCCACTGGGCATTACAGCACACTGCCTTCCGATCCCGTGCGCTCCCACCTCCAGCAAGGTGCACCTTAAGATGTCTCATCACTTCTGAGCAGGCAGCGTGGCTCAGCTGCTCTGCAGAAGGCTGGAGTAATTCCAGCAGTGCCAATGCATCAAGTGCTCTTCACAAGGCATGGACAGGGCTTTTGTATTTTAGTTGCACACCATGTTTCTGACCAGGAATCGCTGTAAAAGCCCTAAGATCTGGAGTCCTCTATCCTGACAGAGCTACACCCATAGCTTTAATGACTCAAACAGATTTACTCCTGCTTTACACTGCTAAAAGGAAGGACTCAGCTCTGCTGACTCTTTGCAGCCAGGTGACATTTCTAACAGGGGTGCAAGTGGGTGCCTGAGGGCACAGGTATGGCAAAAGGCAGACACATTGTCCTGACACGTGTGATCCTCTGGGTACCTGAATCCAAAGAGATGCTACTGCCCTGACAGCACATACACACTCTTTATCTGGATAATCCAATTCTTTCTCATCTGTCTTCTCCACCTAGGGTCAGGATCCAGACTCTCCTCCTGCCTGGTGCACATACTGACGGCAGCCGTGGGAAGCTCACTGCTGCGAGGGCTTCTCTGACACCTGCAGCACCCTACTCCCTGGATCCCTCCTTTAATTTTCACCATCCTGCAAAACAACAGTGCTGGCAAGTTCCCTGTGGAAAAGCCTAAATCTGGGAGAGGAGTAGAGTTTGGCCATTTGATACCAGCACAGAACTGATTGGTTTTGAGGTGGGACAGTGAAAGGAGGAGAACTGTTCTTCCAGCCCAAAGCAGCCCAACAGGTACTAACTAGCAAGTTGCTCTATGTCAAATATCAGCAGTACTAACAGGTTTGGCAATGCATCCTCGCTGACAGGGGCCCAGCTCTGCTCACTGTGCTCACACCAAGCAGTTCATCTGTTGAACGGTGGGACGACTCAGGGATTTGAGTTACTGGTGCAAGAGAAGCAGGATGTGGCCCAGCAACACAGCCTGGAAGCTCAGAGATCCACTAAACTGCATTTACCTTGTCTCATGGAGTTAGAAGATTTCTGATCAAGATTTACTCAGACAATGCCAAGCCTAGTTAGGGGGATGATTCACTGAAGACAAATAACTAGCTTGATTACTTCTGCAATGCTATATAATAAACACCAACTATTTTTTTCCTAATCAGATGTGTTCTTTGATGTGTTTAGCATTTTGTATTGTTCTAGACAGCTTCAATCTGAATGGTGGCCACTTCTGTTGCTCTGACCTTCTTCATTATCTACTGTCTCCCCCTACAAGGCAGCATGTCCCCCCAACTTGTAGATCTTCCACTTACTAGTTTCATTCTCCATGGGCCAAGGAGATTCTTACATGTCACTTGTTTAGAGTGAGCCAAGGCATGAAGAAACAAATCGAGATTTCTATGAGGGGATGGATGGTTTTTGAAGTGCAGAGCCCCTAGCCTAGCTGATGCCCCAGCTCTGTGGGATGCAGGCAGCAGGGATTTGTCTCTTGTCAGCCAGACGTCTGCAGTGAAGGACAGAGCAGTGTCCCCTGTTCCTTCTGTAAAGCATGGAAAATTAACATCTTACATCTTTCAAGGCAAGGGAGGGAGGGGAGTTCAGGGGCTGGGGACAGGCTCCATCGAGGCTTCCCTGGGCAGAAATTCCCCATGAGTGGAGAAAAAAAGTGTTGGCAATCTGACAGGCAGTTGTTATGCCCTTCCCATGAGGAAGCCCAGAACAGCCTCAGCCCTTAGAGTTGAGTAGTCAACACCAAAGAAAAATTACAGGCATGTCTGGGTTTTCTGACCATTTAATTTGGACCAATGCCTGCAGACCTGAAGGCAGGCAGTCTGAACGAAGAGAAGACAATAGCAACTTCTGGCATTTTCTACTTAGTTCCATTATTTATTCAGAATCAGCCATAGCTTCACTCCCACTCTGAGGGCTTGGCAGTGTCCAGAGATCAGGCTCTGAGAAATCTATTTGTTAAGAGCAGAACAGCCAATTTTCTCACCTCTAAACTGACCAGGGTTGCACAGTAAGATACCAACATTGATCATGTTGCAGGAATATGGCTGGGCCTTACCTGAACTTGGTCTGTACACAAGGCAAGGATCCTGCTCTGAAGAGTCTGAAACCTTCCCTTCAGGCAGAACACCAGGGCTTTTCTGAGTTATTTAACAGGAGAAAAGTATCTAAAAGCAAACCCAGGGCTGCACAGCAGTTGTCTGCTAGCACTGAGCATCCATCCCCTCACCCCCCAGGCATGGCTCTCCCCGACAGGCCTCAGAGCAGGTCACAGGCTGGTCCCCCTCATCTTGCTTTCAGTTGAGGGAGAATTTTCAAGACAGGACTGACATCATCAGGAAACTGGTAAGCAGAGCAGGCAGGAGGTGGAGCGGCATGGCCACAGTACCCAGAGAGGCTGAGGATGGTGCTAGAAGAAAACCAGCAGACATCAGTGAAAAGAAATCAAGAACTGAACTGTTCTCCCCCATGGAACAGAACACGCTTCAGGCCACACTCAGGGAAGATCTCTGGCTTTCTGACTAGGGATTTCTATCTGCTAAGTGGCCATCCCTCACAGGATCACTAAGTCACAGCCCAAATCCAACACAGAGCAGAGGATGAAGCTCTGGAAGTGCTCACTCAGCTGAGCTGTTCAGCCAGTAAGGATGCTCTCAGTTGGATTACAGGATTGCTTCTCATCTTGGACCTGGACTTTGCTCTGCAAGGCTTAAGGCTCCTTGGCAGAACTGAACTCACTGCCCCTTGATGCTGGGAGGTGAAGGGAGGAGGTGAGCACTGCCTAATGTGTTTTATTGGGCTGGGTGGATCAGCAGTGACAAGTGCCACTGGAAGGGGTCCATGGTGGCTCAGATCACCAGTCTGCTCTCTCATAGAATCACAGAATTGTCTTGGTTGGAAGGGATCCTGTAGATCAAGCCCAAACATCACCCTAACCTGCCATCCACCACTAAACCATGTCCCTCAGCACCACATCTAGCCGTCTTTTAAATACCTCCAGGGACGGAGACTCCACCACTTCCCTAGGCAGCCTGTTCCAAGGACTAACAACCCTCTCTGGGAAGATTTCCTAATATCCAATCTAAACCTCCCCTGGAGTAACTTGACACACAAAAGCAGGCAGCAGGATTTCCTAGAGCCTTGGCACACGTGCTGCAGGAGCAGAGCTGTGTGGCAGCATTGCCCAAGGCCACCGCTTACCTGAGCAAGGCCCTGACTCAGCATCCCAGGAGCTCCATCAGCTTGGTGCACTCACTTCTTTACAGACAACTGCAAGCACCTTGCTTGCATAAGGTAGTTTTTCTCCTTGCTGTAGCCCCCAACCCACCAAAGTATTTACAGCACAACAGTGGGAGGTCCCAACAGACTACGTACGCTGAAATTTGGGCGTGACGATGTTGATGTAGCCTTCTTGTGTTCCCCCAGTGAGCCCAACGTGCAGCTTATCTAGTTCTGATTGTTTCTGCTTTTGGACCCACTCCCGGATGGGAGACTTGTTCTGCCACTTATGTAGTTCTTTGAGATTCACTCCCAGCAAGCCCTGAACCTCAGGAATTGTCAGGCTCTAGGAGAAATCAAAGAGCAAACGTTACAGATGTAAAAGCCAAAATGGAAACAATGCCTCTGACCAAGGAACTGATGAGATGTCTATGAGCAGAAGTGTGAAGAACAAGACAGACTTGTTCACTTCTGGTGAGTGGTTTCAATTGGGACAATCTTTCCTTAGGTCAGGGAAAGAAACAAGAGGGTTCCTCAAAGATTATTTTTCTTGTCCTCTGATGACAAGTCTCCTACACTCAGAGTGGGAGCCCCAGTCCAGGCCCAAAACACTGGGATTTCTTCCAAAATTGATGATGGTACTGCTAAGACTCCTGCTAGAAGATTTGTCACATAGCTGTGGATTTTATTCTCCTGGCCTCCTGTCCCCTGCTCCTGTCACTACTCCTATGAGAGCTTGCTCTAACGAAATTCCCCAGTAAGACTGGTTTAGCATCTATGTACAACTTCCAATTACATTTGTAAAGAAGTTCCAGGCTTGTGCTTCCTTTTTTACTTGTCTAGCACCATTCTGAATTTGCTGGAGTGGCTCCTGTTTTACACCAACAGACAATGAGACCAAAGCTCACTACTGCACATAACACTCATGCAAGGAGTCAAACAACTTCAGGATTCAGCTCACCATCACAGAGTCTCTTCTCAGCTTTGCAAAAGTACTAACACTCATGTTCACATTGTCCTTGCTTAGGGCTCCAAGATCCTTACTGGGAGCACCCCCTGGAACCAGAAAGAGAAAATGTATTGATGCACAGAGGACAGCCCTCAAGTGAGCAGTGTTGTGTAGCTATATAAGTTAGAGCTATGATGATGTCTTCAAAATGTATTAGCTTGGGGCTGCTAACGAAGTGAGTTTTGCCTGCAAACTGATGGATGCTCCTTCATTTTGTTGGGAGGTATTATTGTGTTGGTCATTGAACCAGTCTGTGGCAATGCCAAACGCCAGACAGAGGGTAAGAAGAGTTTGTTCAGGCTGTGTGCAAATTAACAGGGAAAGATCTACGCTTTATGACATGGAAAAAGGCTGTGAGGTAAGTGTTAAGCATTAGCAGCTTGATTTCTCATGGATCTAGCAGATCTTATCCATCCCAGAAGTCAGGAGTTTGATCTTCTCTGTGATAGTCTGATTTGGGCAACTAGAAGTCAGGTACAGAAACCTTCAAGAATATTGTGTGTCCTCTACAAGTTGGAAAAGACTGAAACTGTTAACAACTTGGCTTTGAAAATTCCCAAATCTTAGATGGTGTTTGATACCCATCCAGCTGCTGGCTAAGGCCTCTCTCTTTCCCCATAACATGCTGTTGTTTTACATACCTAGGTATGGTTCAATAAGCCTATAGTAATCAGGTAAATAGTGCTGGTCTGAGAAAGCACGCTTTGCTTTCTCATACAAGATGTCTTTGGTGTGCTGTGAACACTCTGAAGGATTCAGAGATGCCAGTCTGCAAAAAACAACAAAAAAAAGAAGACTTAGGGAGAGAATTTTTAAAAATTTTCTCCAACCTGAATAAATTTTGAATTATTCCAAGTATGTCCCTGGGTTTCTCTACACAGAACAACTCACCCCCTCTTCCCAGCAGATAGAAGAAGCATGGAGAGAAGCTAAGAGAAAGCAATAATGTCTCAGTCTCCTCAAAATGATATGACCTATAAGTTGTGATTGCACTGATGATGCATATGTGTATTTGATTGCAGAGATGTAGTTACTTAATTTCATTTAGCAGTCTTTCAAAGGACTTTAAATTATACTGAATTAACTCTTTTGCCTCTAGATAAAAGCCTATATGCAGCCCATATCTGTTGTCAGCTGAGCTGTATAAAAAGAGTTTGATTCTAATCTGAGCCCTTCCTGCCAGGATGGAGAACAGCAGGCTTTTAAACCTGGACACAGAGCAGGTACTGAGTTGCCTCCTAGATTTCCTTTCACTGAATGGAGAGAAAAGGAAAATACACTTGCTGACAGGAAAGTGCTTTTCCAAGAAGCCAAGGGCATCACGATATTTGACTCACTTCAAGCTGTTGGGGTCTATCATATTCAGCTCAGTCTCATTCAGAAGGCACAAGTATTTCATCCCAATTGCCTTCAGGGCAGTGGCATCCAAGGCATTTCCCAAGTTAATGTAACGTTTAATGATTGCAGAAGCCTAGAAACACAGGTAAGTTTTTCAAAAGTTAACTTGAACCAGCATGTGTGTTTTCAGCCTCAAACCAAGAAGAAATGCATAATTAAAAAATTAAAATTGCATCATGTCAAGTCTATTTGTTTGGAACTCAAGGATGGGCCAATCATCTCTGAACCCACTAAACCCAATCCTAAATCAGCAGCTCCCAAACCAGGAAGCAAACACGAGCAGGGAAGCAAACCCAAATCCCTACCTGATCATTAAGGGGCTGATTTTTTAGCAAGTTAGCCAGTGAGTCAGCTGAAGTTATATTCAATTTGGAAATATCCTCAGGTGTCATGTAAGAAACAAGGTCGCCCAGTTTGGGGAACAGACTTTCAGGATACCCACGTGGATATATCTGTGGAAAGACCATTGTTACTGCTATGAACACCCATTATCATACTTATGGATTTATGCTCTTTGCAAAACGAATAAGGAAAAGCCCAAAAGGTGTGCAGGAAATAATAAAACAAAGCCAGTGAGACTCCATGAGTACATCTGTTGGTTTTCTGCTTCATGGCTAGCTCAGGCAAGCAGGTCCTGGGGGGAAGGAACAAAACCTGAAGCAGTGTGAACTCATTCAACACAAAGTGGGGCAGTGGGGCTGAGGGAGCTGGGTTTTTTCAGTCTGAGGAGGAGAAGACTAGGTAAGGGTTTTATTTCTGTCTCCAGCTGTCTGTAGGAAGATTTTACAGAGGGTGTAGCCACACTCTTCTCAGAGGTGCACAGTTTAAAGGATAAGGTCCGACTGACAATGAAAATTCTGGTTAGATGTTAAGAAACATGTATTTTCACAGTAAAGGTGGTCAAATATTGGAAGAGGAGCCCAGGGAGCTGATGGAGTCTCATTCCTTGGAAACTACTTAAACTCAACTGGGCTGGTCCCTGAGCAATTTCATCAGCAGATAAATGGACATTCTTTGGCCTCACATTACCTCATCCAGCCTCCTCTTCATCACAGCTAACTGTGGAACACTGAAGGCGTAGGCCAGCATCTGAGAGAGGTGATTCTGCAGAGAGATGTTCTTCAAGCAAGCATGTAACTCCTCGGGTGTGTAGTAAAGAGGCATCAACTCATCCTGAAGAACCATCTCTGTTATCTTCTTGTCAGGTGGGCAACCTGTTGAAACAATTATCAAATATGCCCAGTGTTAAATCTTTTTGCTTCAAACTTTGAATGTCCCCTTGCTGGAGATGGACAGGGATGCAGTCCTGGTTCTACCCTCCTCCTGGGTGACCCGCCACCAAGCCTTTCATAGTTCAACTCAGACGTATGCAAGGAGACCCACAAGCACTGGGGACAACCTTGATAGCAAGGGGAATGCTGCCATTATGGATCAGAGAAAGCTCCCATACCATCAGCACGCTTGTGCCTAGTAGGCAGGACTGCTTCAACAATGGTGGCCAGCTGTTCCCTTGACAGACGTGAATCATGTGCAAAGTTTTTCAGCCAAAGGGTTAAAGCATTCTGGAAAGAAAACGTTTCATCAGGGGGATATTGCAATCTTGGGTATATCACCAACACAACGAGTTGCTACTCACACAGACAAGAAACTTCCTTGTTACAGTACTACAGGCAGCAGATCTGCTGCTATAGCCTAGGGACCTTTCCTTGGTGAGCCAAAGGCCAATTTCTTAATGCTTAAACTCTATCACATCCCATGCCCCATAAATTATTTTACTTTCTCATGAAGAACTGTACTACTGCTTTAACCTCTACTCCTCTTCCAACAGTTACAGGAAGAAGATGACAGCAATCTAGATTTGCAGTTCCAGGCTGTCAGCTTGATCAGGCCTCACTGCTCAGAGACCATTCATCCCCTTTGGCACCACCCTTTTAAACGAGGACACTACTGAAAACATACTGGCTGAACAACCCTCCTCCTATTTCTTCCACACTACAGGACCTAGGAATGCTTCCCAAGCTCCCCACAGCTCTATGAATAACCCACCTTGGGGATCTTCTGCAAGATGCTGTGACCCAATACAGGAATCAGTCCACTGAGCTCATCCAAGGTAAAAGCTGACCAAGCTACAGGAGGCCTGAATATAAAAATTAGCAGGAATCAGCTTTCAAGGAAGAATAAAAAACCCCTCCCACACCATAAAAGCTTCCCAGATGATGTCCTTGTGAGATGTGATGTTAAGAAAATACAAGATTTAAATCCTAAAACTTCTTCATCATTTTCTGTTAGACAAAAGTTCATTCCAACAGAGGAGGAGCAATTGTTAGTAACAGGAATGAGAGCTGAGGGATGGAAAAATGACCTTCAACAAATACATTATTTTCTTAAACATGAAAACCAAAGAATGGCTATTGCTTCCTGTCACCCAATTCAGTGCCAATATCTCAGGGCATTTGCCACAGGAAGGGAAAACATTTTACCTCCCTGGACAATGTCTCAGTAAGCTATAGCCAGGGATTTATAAATCATCTGTCAGTCTGACAGGTAGAAACAGAGTGTTTTCTGAAAGTCAGCAGCTGACAAACAGCTAGAGCCCCACCTGTGTTTACTAGGACAGTCTCAGAGAAGTTTGGTTAATGTAAAATAGACCAGAGGGAAGGCTTTTCTAACTAGAGCAAGACAGAAGTGACAATGCATTCATCAGTGGAATTCCAGCAAAATCTTTCAGGTGAAAGAAGGTCAAAGAAACCAATGTAAAAGGCCTTGTGAAATTCAAAAGCAAAGAATTATTCAAGTTTGCAGTCAGGCTGGTTGGCTGGAGTTCACTCAGGTGTTAATAGGACAATGGTTTTGTTTAAGGGAATTGTTTTGCTGATGCCCAGAAGAAAAAAAAGTCATACCCAAATGTCGTGTTACCACTGTTGATGACACTTCTAATAGCCTCTTCTTGATCAGGCAGGAAAGATTCACACTGGCTTAATTGCTTCAGCAAATTCCCACCAGAACGTCTAATGTATTCTCCACCCAGGTCACACACCAGACGTCCCAGAATCTCTGCATTTTCCTTATTTACTTGTTTGCCAGGAATTTTCTGAAGTCATACAAGACACAGGCATTAAACAGAACCAGATGCCACTGTAGAAGAGCATTCTTGAACCCTAAGTTCTCCCCAGCCCTGTGCAGAGCTGTCCCCTCACCACGTACCAAACACTCGAGCGCTTCCAAGAGCAGCTGTTTCCTCTGAGGTGACTCTCTTGGCAGAACAGGAAGATTTGCCTTCCCAACATGAGCCAAGTACTGCCTGCAGCTCCCCGTTGCTGCATAGTCTGAAGGACTAGAAGACAAACACTCCATGAATTCTAGCGAATGCTATCAAACAGTTGGTCAGGTTCAGAGCTGTTCAACATACACTCTGTGCAACACATCTTCTGCTTCTGCAGGCTAACCACTCAGCAGCTGTTCCTCCCAAATTCATTTTCACCTGAAGGGATCTATCATGAGACTCATCTTCAAATTGTTCACAGTTTGGACACAGAACCACAATGGAGAGCTACTGCAACACAGACATCCACTCTGCTGTCTGTTGTTCCAAGGGAAAAGCACATTCATAGAGGCCAGAAAGCACTAAGACCACATACTGGATTCCCATCCAAACAGACATATTTAGAAAGAGCTTCACACTGTTTGCATAGGTACGATGGATGGCTGAATCTGAAAGGACTTAAAAACCCTTTTAAAGGCTTTCTACAAACTTCCTACCCCACCCAAGAAGGAAGTCTGAACGAGTTTGAAAGATACATGAAACATGAACTTGACATTACCAGTTAGGTTATGAACTAACACCACTTTGTCCCACTAAGTACTAAGGCAACAACATGAAAACCACAGCACAGTTACCTTAAAAACAGCAACATGTCTTCAGGATAGCTGTCTAAATCCTTGGGAATCCCAGGCAGTGTCACCATCTTCACTAAACAACTCAGCTGAAAAGACGCCACAATTTACATCAGTGAAGGAAAACAGCAGGAAAACATGAGAAAATAAAACAAATGTAAATATTTTACTCTGCTCCAAAGTACAAAAAAATAAAAGACAGAAATCAGAGGGCTTGGTTCCTGAGAAACCTACCCAACTGGGTTTTGACTTCTCCTCTCTTTGGGGAACAGTTTGAGGGACACCCAGGACCAATTACATTTGTTGCAGTCCCCTAAGCTGAAAGTGGTTTTATTCTTGCTGAACACTCCTCCTCACTAACATCATGACAAATCAAACACAGCATTTCTAAATACAGGAACTGACCTGGTCTTCTCCTAGCTTGACATCCTTCTTCTTCATGACTTTGGCCAGCTCCTGAAATCTCTCTGCTCCAATCTCATTGGCAGATGCACATGTGAAACCTTGGAGAACTGACTGGGAAAGCCTGAACATTTACAGAAAGCAAATCAGAGGGCAAGGACTTCAGGAGAACCTTCAGTGCTGCTCTCCTACATATGTAATGACAAATACAGCAAGCAGAAACCTCCTGCATTCTCACAGCTTAATGCCCTCCAAACTCCACCCCCTTGACACTGCTAGTCTTGACCTGTGTGGGAGACCAAGAAGCCATCACTGGACAAATAAATGTAATCTAGAGTCTCCTACTGGAAGGAGAAATACAGGGACCACCAGCCCAAGTAGCACTGCTGTATCCTGTTCACAAGGTCAGTCTCCTCCCTGTGTTTTCAGTACATATTGCACACTGAACATGAAATGGAGTTGTGCAGATCCTCATCACTGAACATAGTTTACACAGCCTGGGAGAGCTCAGGGAGAAGTCCTTAAAACTTTAGTTGTTTTCCATATGGAAAAGCTTCTATTGAGAAAGCAGGACACTGATGCTGACTCCACTGTTTTTCCAGAGATCTATTGTGGTTTTCATAATTTTTCATCTCAGATATGAGAGCTGACAAAAGACATGTATCAGCCCCACTGAATCTAATCCCATGGAATACTGACACGTTCTCTGATTAGAAACACCTCCCACAGAGGCAGTCAGAAGCAAGGTTCCAGGTGCAGTCTGAGCCAGCAGCATTGTCTTAGAAAACAAGGGTGGCTTTTGGGTCCAAGTGTGGCTTTTGCAGCTGATACCCTGGTAAATCTTGGTGCTACACTCCTGTGTTTGGGTTTGCATGATATTTCCCATCTCTTGCTATGGTCTGAACATGGTGGGTCTGCCATACATACCAAAGGAAACACAGAAACTGCAATCAAAGCAAACATGGAAAATGGAAGGAGAGAAGGAAAACACTACCTGCTGAAGTCAGGCTCTGCCTTTATCACATCATTGAAAAACATGGCAGCCTGTGAAGCAAAGCCAGAGTGTCAGTGGTTTACCATGCTCTTCTGCAGCATTCACCTGTATTTTCTGTACAGATCTGCAGAGTGGACTCTTCAGGGCTGACACTGAGGGGTAAGAAGGACACAAGCTGCCAGCATATTACCTGTTCTCCAGTCCATGTTTTATTGTTGAGATCCTGAACATTTGGCTTTTCTTCCCCAAAAACAAGCAGTGATTTTGGAATGTAACTGGCCAGACCATCAGGGATACATTTAACCAGGTCAGCAGGGTGACCCAGACTGGAGGAAATCTTTAAAAAAAAAAAAAAATCCAACAAACTGTATAATTCAAACACTGTGGCTAAAACAAACAATTGCTGGAGAAGAACTGAGAGAGTGGAAAGAGGCCAGACAAACTCCCCTGCCAATCATCTGGGCATTGCTCAGAGACCTAATGCTATGAAATATTTCCTGTTTGACAAATTCATCTGACTAGAAGAGCTGCTTTGAGCTAATACCTGGGGTCCTGATGAATGGGAACGATTCAGCCTCTTATCAGTTTTCTACCCCCTGGCTTTATGACCTTTATGGCTGGCTAACTGTTTTTAGGAGGGACGTGTCCTTCCTCTCTGCCAACCCAAACAATGTCTCAACTTGTCAAAGGCATGCTGCAGAACAATCCTGTGGTGAATGAGATGTTATTTCCCTAATACTTCATCCCTGGCAGCCCCATCACCCCAGGACATGCTATAGGCAGAGCCTCTGGTGCCAAACACAGGCCAGAGTCTTTCCTACCAGAGGGAAGATGAGTAGCAACAAACCTGAATGCTAACCATGCAACAAATGGAGGCTAAAATCACAGCACAGAGGCATCCAAATCCCACACAATCACATGGACAGGGATGAATACTGCATTGCTGAAGGATCAGCCTACCCTAGAAGGGACTTCCTAAGCCACTTTCACTAGTCACACGCTTTCACTCTGAACAATGACAATATCCTTTCTCTGAGAGCATCTTTTCACGTCAGTGGGGAGTAGTTGCTTGGGCCAACCCATGAAATACCTTTCTCTTCTGCCCTCATCCCCAAGAGGTTCAGCAGGACACGATGGCTGGCAGCCAAGGACATCTACAAAGGCACAGTGATAGGGACCTGTCCTGCTGCACACTCTGTTTAGCAATGAAAAATACCCCTGAGGGAACGCTGCCTGGGTGTGAGGGTGTGTGTCAATGCCTGGCCCCAGGTAGCCAGTGTTCTCAGCTGAGAGTCACTGGAGCTTCGCTAATTTATGACGCCTGAAGAGAAGAACAACCTCACCTTCTCCACAAACGTCACTTTCAGAACAGAGGGCAGGGTCACCGCTTGCTGAACAAACTCAGGCAACTTAATGGCTTCCAAGATCACTTCTGGAGGCAGACTTCGAAGCGTGCTGCTGTTGAGGCCAGCCACCAAGCTCCCTAGCTTTGCCAGGCTCTGCCCATCTGTGATCTGAAAGAGAATGCACACAGACACGAGGACGTGAAGAGCCAAGCATTATTTGCTGGCACCTAGCTATACCAGGTGTGAAGCACATCCGTGGACCTTATCCTTGGTACCTGATAGCCAGAGCTGAGCAGTTTGTTGACAATAGCACTGGACTGCTCAGCACTCCAGCCACGAACTTCACCCAGGGCAGGAACAGATGCTTCAAGGTCGGTATCACTGATGCCATTTTCGATGTCAGAGATGGACAGCCCAACAGCAGCCTGGCCCAATGCATGCAGGACAGCAGGGGGGAAATGCTCAAACTTTCTCACCAAAGAGGATGCAACCTGAGAAGGTCCCATACAGACAGAAAAGAAAGTCAGAGGAGCAACGACATGAGCCTACTGGATCTTATAGTCTTTGAATATCTTAAATCACTGGACTTTCTGCTTCAAACTTGTGTGATGAAGCCTGTTGATGGACCTCCTCTATCCACTGAGAATTTTCAGATTATGAAATACCAGCCAGACCTCACAATAAGAAAAAAAAATAATCAAGATGACTTACAGCACTGTGTGCAAGAAGAAGCATGAGTTGAATCCTCAACCCTCACAAATTTTGTCTAAGAACCGAGTTGCAGGGCTGGGCAGGATTACCTGCAGTTCCTCTGTTGTCCGTGAGGAGCGAGCTCTGTCTTCAGTTATTCTTGTGTGTGTCAGGTTCAACGGGCAGCTCTTACTGATCCTCTGGGCCAAGCTCAAAGTTTCATCTCTGCTCAGGTTGCTCACTGCCGAAGGGCTCAGGTAGCAAAGAAATCTGTCTGGGAGGCTGCAGGTGGGAGACAAGGAGGAGAGGCTGCCAGTACAATAGACAGTGCCTCTGCCAGATCTTTTTCCAAAGGATTCTCTTCCCCAGTGCATATTTCCCCTGATTCATTTTAGTCCTGACAATGCTGACACTCCTGTTTACAGGGAGCACTGCTGTGTCATGCAAACACTGCAGAAACATGCCAGATGCACTGCTGGTCATTAGTTGGTGACTGACACTGCATAACAGTCATTTCCCAAGATTTGGAACTTGTGGTCTGGCCCTCCCCAAGACCAAGTGCAATGCAATTATTTGAGGAACAGGAAAATGTTTTGAAAGGTTCCATGGAAGCAGCCATCAACATCACCACTTATTACTAAGTTGTGGTACCATGCTAAACCATAAATCAGGGAGGAATTCGGGTCAGATCCTGTACCTTGATAAAGGAAAACCAGGTCCAGAGGTCAGTAGCAAGGTGTAGTACACAGCTGTCTCTGGGAGCAAGGTGAGGTTGCTGACCATCTCTATGTTGACTGGATCCCTGGCAAATTTTTGAAGCTGAGGGTAGGAAAAAACCAAAGAAACAAAACAAAAATCAATTTAGATGGACACTCTAATCCTGGCATCATTTGGGACAGTTTGAACAAACCCCACTTCAAGCAGTAAGGGCTTTTGCACCTGGCTTTAAAATGGTGAGATTTTTCAAGTAAAACACTAGGACCTTGTATTTATCTTCACACACCAAGGGCATGGTAAAGCTCTTGCTCTATGACTGCTCTACGGGACAAAGGTGGGGTAGCTGCTAAAGGACATAGCCCTGCTCCTACAGCCCTGCTCACACACAGGCCTGGTACAGTCGGCTAGGCCCAGATACTGGCTCAGGCTCGAGATAAAGTTTGGGTTTGCCCCTCTTAGAGACTCCAGTGTGTTTTCTGCAGCATTACTGATGTGACCAACTTCTGCACAAGTGCCTCTTGTCACAAGAGATCATCGTGGGGGGAAAAATAAGAACTGAAGTGACTGTTCACTATAAATAAACACGAGGAAACATCCCGCTAGTGGCATAGAATCATAGACTCATAGAATGGGCTGGGTTGGAAGGGACCCCAAGGATCATAGAGCTCCAACCCCCCTGCCACAGGCAGGGACACCAACCTCCAGGCCTGGAGCTACACAAGGTTGCCCAGGGCCCCATCCAACCTGGCCTTGAACACTTCCAGGGACGGGGCATCCACTACTTCTCTGGGCAGCCTGTTCCAGCCCCTCACCACTCTCTCTGTAAAAAACTTCCCCCTAATATCTAATCTAAACCTTCCCTCCTTTAGCTTTAATCCATCCCCCTTGTCCTGCCATTCTCTGCCCTTTTAAAAAGTTGAATCCCCTCCTGCTTATAAGCTCCCTTCAGGGACTGGCAGGCTGCAATGAGGTCCCCCCACAGCCTTCTCTTCTCCAGGCTGAACCAGCCCAGCTCCCTCAGCCTCTCTTTGTAGGGCAGCTGCTCCAGCCCTCTAATCATCTTCGTGGCTCCTCTGACCCCTCTCCAACAGTCCCACATCTTTGGAACATCTGCTGAGCATCTCTGTGAATATTGGTAATGGCATGAACACAACCTCCCAGGCACAGAGTATTTTGCACTCTGCAGGTTCTTCATCACCCAGATGAGCCTGCACTTACTGTCGGTTCATCAGCAAAAAGCTGCAGGTCTCCAACAGTAGCATGCTCCAAGAAGGATCCAAGATAATTATGAAACCAAGCAGTGGAATTCAGACCTGGAACAGCTGCATCATAGCACTTCTGGTTTGATCCTGCAAAACAGGTAGAGGCCAAAAATTACAGCCTTGCACTGTATTAGGAAATCAGTGGAGAATGCAGATTTCCAAAGGCAGAACAGACTTCAATCTGTCACTCAGTCAGCAGAGAGCTCCCTAAGAGCCTACAAACACACATTATCCTCTAATCCGTGTGTCTGTGCATTCAGACTGCAAATGCACATGAGACAGGATGGATGCCTCATTCTTTCACAGTCCTCTAAATATTTCATCACCAGTCTCTTTCTTCCTCCCTTCAAATCTGCCAAAAACTTCTTGCAGGACATGAAATTTTTGCATGCAAGCTACTGCCTGGAGACAGGGGAGTGTCTTACTGAGGTCCCCCTTCTAAGCTAAATTCTTCAGCTTTCAGAGCAAAACTCTGCACCATCCTTTCACAACAGAAGAAGTAAATACAAATTGCACAGGATCTAAGTCAGCACAGGATTGAGTGTGCTGATTTATAAAAACCATGGATTAATAAAGCCTTCAGGCAGGGAATTTTTTTCTGATTCTACTTATTCCCAGCCTACTTCCACTGAGGAGACAACACACATTCACAACCAAAAGAATTATAAAAATCCTGTGGAGTGACAGCCCTGCAACAGATCGCAGCTGATGCTGCAGCATACATCAGTGGCTTAAAGCACTCTGTTGTTTCTTACCATCCTGGATAAGATAGTGTTTGATCCCAGTGTAGAGATTCCTCTGTTCTTGCACTGGAAGGTCAGAATATATGCCATTCAGGGCAGCGACTCTAAGGATGGGTAAGAGAGGCAGACATCTCAAACACAGATGAAGTCAAACCTGGCAGGGAGGGATTCTCACAGAAATGGTTGTTACTTGAAGGGTGATACTATCAAGCACATCCCTTTTCAAAGCTACTGGTGTGACTTCCCCTCTTCACAACAGCCCCCACGATCATCTGGGGGCTGCACTGCCAATCCTGTGCTCCTGCTTTGGAAACACAGTGCTAGGAGGGTCATTATACAAGTGCTGGCTGGTGGAGAGACTGGTTACAGGGTCAATAGGTGTGTATGAAGCCTTGGAGAGAGCCTCTCAGAGACCCCACCTGAGCTTCCATCAGCTCATAGCACTTACAGGATCTAGCTTTTTGTTTTGGAGGAAGGGCCACATTACCCTCTCAGCCACACAGGACTGAACAATGCTCATGTTCAGCACTTACATCTGTTGAAACGTCTCACACAAGATGTTTTTGGCATGGAGGCAAGCAAAGGCCTCAGGCTCAACCAGGAATGGCTGAAGTCCTTCATGGACCCATTGAGATAAAACAGGTGGGCTGTCAATATCAGGCACTTGCAACATCTTCTCCCACAGGCCATTAATGAAGATCATGTTCCACTCAAAAACAAGAGGCACATATGAAAACTGAAGGCAAGAGACAAGAAGAATTACATGAATTCAAGTGAACATGGACTTCTAACCAAACATTAACATAAATCCATTTGAAAATGAACATTACAGAATCTCCTGAGTTGGAAGGGACCCATAAGGATCATCAAGTCCAACTCCTGGCTCCACACAGGGCCAGCCACCCCTAGGAATAACCCCTTCTCTGGATTGCAACTCTCCCCAGAGCTGTATTTGTGTACTTTGAGTGCAGTCAGTCTATAATGCACATAGGAAGCCCAGGAACAGCTAACCTACATGAACTCATGCTCGTTATTTCTGTCTTCCCAGCTATTTTTAACAGCACAGAACTCTACTACGTTGGTGGAGATCTGCTGATTGAAACAGCATCCTTTTTAAAAGAATGTGAAGGGAAGAAAACACAGTGCCATTCATTAAAGCCTTCTACTCCAGCAGCATTAGTGTTTTGGGTGAACAAATAGTTGGATATGTGATACCCACCCGCTGGCTAAACTCAGTCAGAGCAGCCACCAGTTTCTTGGCATCATATTTGGAAAAGAACAGAATGGAGTATTGTGGATCCAGAGCACTGGCAGGTTTAGTGGTAAGGCAGGAATATAAGGATATGAGGAAGTCATCCTGAAGGACCTGGAGCCAAGCACTCTGAAAAAGAAGAGGAAAATCCATATAGAGATAATAAAAGGTGTGTCATGGTCGGAGATGCTGCAGTACAAAACCTGCGACAAGTCTGCTTCACTCGCTCACCTACCCGTGAGCATCAGCACTGAAACCTGCTGACAGAAGAGTCAGAAGAAAGTCCAACTTGCACTGGCTTGAAGCAAGACTAAACTTATCCTGTTCCAAATGCTGGATTCTTCTCTTACCCAATCCATGCTCCCCCAAGCAAGGGGTGGCTTTAAAAAACTTTATTCAAAATGATTTCTCAGAAAAAATAGAAACTTCCATAGGGAACCTTCTTGTTCCAAGAACATTCTTCAGTAAAAAAAAAACCAAACAAAAAAACCCCCAAACCCCACCAACAAATATTTGAAGAAACAACAACTTTTCCTTAGTAACATTTATGGGAAAATACAAACTGTTGTCAATTCAATTGCAATTATGGGCAGCACAACTTAGAGATAATGACAAAAGCAAGAAAGGAAGTACACCTGAAATAGTCCAGGTGACATTTTCCACACTGCAACCACTTGTTACCATGCTTTTACCACCTTTTATTGTGGTTTACCTCAATGGACGGTTACTCTCATGCAGAGATTGGTTTCAATGCTATGACACCAGTTTCTAAGAGCCAGTTTGTTTCAAAAACGTTTGTCCCACTTCACAGGAGAGGTTTGTGAAAGACAGCATCCCCCACTACCACAAACAGCCCCAGAACAGCCCCAGAACAGTGGTAGAACTGCTCCTGAGCCTCGTGACACAGAGCACGTGTTGCCTGCGAGGGTGTCATTGCCACAGCTCAGTGCTCTGGATGGTCCCAGTGAGTTTGAGCCCATCCCTTCTCCCAGAAGGGATGAAGACTAAAGGTCAATTGCCCTCCTGTGAGGGCAATCTTTCCAATCCCAGCCCCAAGGCTGCACAAGGCTTTGGCCATTCCACCCACAGCTGGCAGCAGGGCTGCTTTTAAGACTGAAACGGCACTCTGGTCAAGGAAAATCAAACACACTAGGCCATGGAAAGGGAGGGACTGCCCTTACCTGTGCACAGGCATATTGACCAAAAGTGAGGCTGCAGGGGGAGGTTTGGCCACGGGCTATCTCAAGAAGCATCTCTTGGCTGACACTGGTGGGAAAAAAGCAAAGACATCACCTCTACTCCAGCTGTGCCAGTCCTGCAGCAGCTGTGGGCAGAACTGGCCAGGAGCTGGCACGCCATCAGCAACACATCTGCACACAGACATGGAGAAGAGCTGCCCAAGCCCAGGGGGTCAGTGAAAGGCGTGTGAATGTCCCTGATCAGATTCTTTTATTCATGGAAGTTTTGTTCACCTGCAGCAGGGACACAGCTGTAGCTACACCCATGTGCAGGGTCCAGCCCACCCATCAAGGAAGAGGAGCGATGCCAGACAGCCATAACGATGAGGCACAGCCCATGTAAACACAGGACTAACAAGCAACACAGATGATGAGAATCCTTTGCTGGCACCATTTGGGAGCAGGGAGAGGGTACTTGTAAATTGCTGACCCTTAGGTAGAAATCAAGTTCAACAAAGGCTTGAAGCAGGCCTGTTTGAGCCTTAGGCCCTGACCACTAGCCAAGTGAAGCTCAGCATCAATGTCAAGGCTCTCAGAGCAGTAAATCCCCTCCATGTCAGGCTGGCTGACATGCCCTGCCTTTCATAGATTCATAGAATCATTGTGGTTGGAAAAGACCTGCAAGATCATCGAGTCCAACCATTTCTTTGTCCTGCACAGACACGGAGCCCCAGGATGGCATTTTCCATTCACGGTTACAACGAGCTCAACTAGAGTCTTCCCTGCCCACAAGCAACCCTGGGACTTTGTGGGGAGGAAGATGCTATGGTTGCTTTCAGAGGCTTCCTGCTACCCAAAATGACATCCCCAACAAACCAGTTATCACTCCCAAGAAAAACCCTGCCAAAATAAAGTGCTGATGGGTCACATACCTTTCCACTGAAGAGCACACAGCAGATTCTGATTCCCCCCAAAAGAGAGAGAGAGACAAAGACAAAGAAATGATGACAGGAATATGTATACAGAACCATGTTCAAATAGTCCTTGTGCAGATTAGTTGGTAAGAAACTCACCATTTACAGGGGAGCCAGAGCACTGCATCAGGAGAGAGAGAAGAAAGAGGTCATTTTATCATGCAGTTACAACAGCAGCACAACATTATTTGTGATCACTGCATGC
This sequence comes from Zapornia atra, assembly GCA_013400835.1. Classification (NCBI taxonomy): domain Eukaryota; kingdom Metazoa; phylum Chordata; class Aves; order Gruiformes; family Rallidae; genus Zapornia; species Zapornia atra. The sequence goes on along the minus strand of VZTU01017093.1, from coordinate 205,701 downwards.
AGACAAGCACATCACCTGCAACCATTGGTACTTGGACCTGGTCTGAAAACATGCAAGTACCCAGACCCAGACCTCTCATCTTACCCTGCTAGGTAGCTTCCTCTGTAAAATTCCTATCAGCACTGGCTCTGTACTTCAAACAGCTGGAAAGTTCAGGGGTCTGTGAGTCTTTCCTTCAATTAAGCACGAGGGCCAATGGGATACACTGTTTCTTTGATGATTTGAGTGTGGTCAATGGCTGCCACCTCCACTGCACTACCTGGTAGTGTGCTTGCACTGAAGCTCTGCAAAGACCTGCAGAAGCCATTCCCACTCCAGTCACTGCTTGGGAAACAGGAAGGGGAAGGGTCCTTACCAACTACCTCCACGCTCAGCGCACTGAATTTGGCCTGTGAATCGCCATCAACACACTGCTACCAGGAAGGGGCCCACACTAACCCCCAACCCACACGTGCAAGTAAAGACATGGATGGCACAGATTTTAAACACTGAGTTGGGCTTACCAGATATGTCCCAGCATAAGTTGCAGCAGCTACATGTCCACCTGGAAGACAATGTGGTGTGATTTCAGCAGCAAATACAGGACAGAACTCATTCTGCAATCCAGCCCCTGTCTGGCTTAACAGACCCTGAACATCAATCATCTCACATCATTTTATTCCTTATTCTTGACAGTGTTTCACAGAATCATTTCTGTCAGACCTTTCTGCTGCTTTCTCTTTGATTCTGTGACAGCTGACTGGGTGAGCAGACATGAGGTACTCCTCTATCCACTCTGGAACAGTCTGGTGGAGGACAGAAACCCAGTTGTAGATGACATGAGGGATTGAATGCATCTCTGTCCCCAGAGAGGAAACAGCAGGGAAAAAAGCAGAAACAATAATCTGGGGATGGTTCTTCCTCACCAGTGTCCCTTGTGCACCACAGCAAACCCATGGTCACCGATCGGTGCAGGAGGCCAGGCTCACCGTGCTCATACTTCCATGATGCTTTTAGCTTTGCAGCTGCTACTTGTTTCTTACAGTATCCCACTCAACATGTCTAATGTAGCCACACCTGTATTGGTTTTCATACACTTTTTTCCTGCTAAATCCTTAAGTGGATTTAAGTCACCCTGTGCTGCAGAACTGCACACAATGCAGATAACATCAGTGAACATGCCAGTCCTGCCCCAGAGCTTGACAGGGATTTACTGAAAGAAGTCAACTTGTCACTGCTGGCTCCTGGCAGGTCTATGCAAGCCCTCCACTTGTCTACTGTTTGTTTCCCAACTTTACATTGTTCATGATGGCAACTTGTTTCTTCCCCACCAGTTCCATGAAGCTGGAAAGGTGGCGAAATACAACCTTAGGAAAGCAGTAGCATGCAGAGACTCAAATCTCCCCAGGATTAGCATTATTTACTCTGGATTAGGAGCCTGCCATGCTCAGCATCCCCTGTGTACAGAAAGAAAAGTGAAGGTTCCCACTGGTTTCTGACAGGACAGAACAAGTGAATACAAGAAGTACTACCTGAAATGAGACCCAGGGAGAAGGCAATGGTTAGAGCTGGCAGGCTGATGGTCACAATTTGCTGGCACTGGATCACAGCACAGTTGTTTTGTCAGTGTTTCTCTAGCACAGCACTTGGGGCTCAGTTGATCAGCACTGTCACCTTCACCTAGCACAGCTGTGCCCGATCTCAGCCCACAGTGAAGCACCAGGGGCCCACAGAGCTGTCTGCCACAGCCGTCCCTCACCTCACTCACCCACCTCCACTCCATATGGCATGTCCAGTTTGCACCATCCTCCTCCCACCCCTTTAGCCACAGCCTCCGACCCATCTCAGAGCACAGCAGACCACAGCAAGTGTGACTGCCCTGCAGTTCCAGAGTACTCCCATTTCCCTGCAAGCCTCATTCACCTGCTCAAGGAGTAACCCAGCACAAAGCCCACCGTTACCTCTCAGCAGGGAGAACCACACCAACTTAGTGACTTTGGATCAGGCACTACAGCTGACAAGAGGGTGAAGTGGCTACAGAGATCAGCCCCATCAAAGCAACCTCCTGTGGTTCCTCCACATCACATGGCTAAAAGAAGGGGCTAAACTGACCCAGGGCAGTGTCAGTCAAGCTATGGTGATATTTGGGCACAGAAATCAACAGGATGGGAGACCCTTACCACTGAACTACAATGGGGAAGAAAAGGAGGAGAAGGCAATAGCTTTCCTGTGTGTGAATGTTTTCACCAGCCCAATGACCTGCGTTAGGAAGGAGATTATAAAATAGCTTGTAGGGATGGGTGAGAGGAGCACCTAATTAGTGTAACAGCTTTTTTGATTACTAGCTGCTACACCTTTTTAATCATTTAATTAGTGGGGAACTGCCACTAAGTAACGGGTGAAGGAAACATGCCCACAGCTGGGCAAACACAGCACTTCTGCCTCCAGCCCTAACACACATTAACTTTACTCCTAGAGAAAGTCCTACAAGAGTCACCAAAATCATAACCAGGAGTTGAGTGCCACAGGCTGTGCCCAAGGCCATGCTTCCCTGCTTGCAGACAAAGCTGGGCTGTTTCCACTGTGAAAATCACTTCCTGCTCCTCAGGACTGGACCTTGGAAACAGAAAGCCAAGCCCTTTGGCCCCACTCTTGGAAAGCTCTTACACATGTTAACTTCAAGCATGCCAATTGTTTCAGTGACTCGAAAGAGCCGTGTTCAGAAACACTCGTGCAGGGAGGAGGAGGAAGAGAGGCTTCTCACTCTGCAAGATCAGAGAGGAACCCAACGATCACAAAAATCTGTGTTGTATGACTACAAATCCTTCATCTCACAACATCACAACAAAGGCCAAGGACTCAGCTCGTGTCATGAACCACCCAAAATACGTGCACATCAATCTGGGAGCAACACCTTCCCGAAGCATCGCTTTGGCTCCCACGCGTTGTTAGTGCCCACACATGCCAGGCTGCAGGGAAGCCTCCCACAACGGAGGAGGCTGTCTCCTTCAGCCAGGTCTGCTGAGCTGTTCTCAGTTCAACCACTCTCCACAGCCCCTCCTCTTCCCCAGGGGCACTTCTGTCCCACCAGGTTTCTCAGCACTGCAGGCTCTCCCTATGCTTCTTCACAACAAGGCCACTCTCTTCAACAGCGTGGCACCACTACGCTTAGGTCTGCTGTGTTCCCTTGCAGAAACCCATGTACAGACCCTCAGAAACCTGTGTTTTCTTTCTTCTCTCTTTGATTCATCCCCAAAGGGCAGGGCACACAAGCTGTTGGAGGATAGTTCTCTACAAGCTCAGCACATTTCTGATAATTTGACTGCCCCCCATCTCCAGTTATCTAGGGCCTTTAGAGAAGAACATGGGGAAATGGGGGCAAGCATGGCTCAAAGAAATGGAATGATTTCCCACTGCTGCGTGCCGAGCCAGCAGCCAACATACAAACACATCACCAGAACTCCTGACCTGCCAGGCTTAAAACCAATTGCATTAAGAGCCACTAACAAGCAACCTGTGTACTTCTGCTGGACAAGAACACCCCTCTTTGTACTGGATGTTAATAAAAAATTGGAACAATCACATTTTCATTAGGGTGCCCACAATATGCTGGTCAGTTTTGAACAGCCAACAATGGCTTCATTAAAGAAACAAAGGAAAAAAAGTTTTCTGTTTATTTGTTTTCATTCCTATTGTACTAATAACTAAGCCTGTTGTAGAGAAAGTGATGGTCCTTTCATGTAGCTGAGAGCTCATCAGCTTGTTCATATTGTTTTATTGTCATCGACATCCACTGCAAACATGATCCCAGTCATGTTTGGGATGATGTTCCCTTTCTACAGAAGGAAGAACAGAGCTGACACTTTCTGAAAGAAACTAAAGTCCTGCTCTGGAATGTCCTGACTACAACAAAACCCCAGAACAAAACAACACCAAAACCCAAACGAAAATAGAAGGAGGGAAAGTAGGAGAATACAGACGTAACCAGATTTAGCTAAGATCATTTCTTCAGTGTCTGCAGAGACCCAGATACTCCAACAAGAGGAGCAGTGAGCAGACAGCTCTGCCATGCAAATGCAGAGGGAGAATTCCAGTTCTGTCTTTCCCTTAATAAAATAATAAACAAGCACAGCTAAAGGCTGTGGATTTATACCAACCACCAAAGCAACGTTCAATGGTCTGTCAGCACAATTTTCCCTTTGGGGCATTATCTCAGCTGTGGCTGCTGGTAAGGACAATCCTCCCAGTCACCCATCACAGTGCTACTCACCAACCAAGAGGACGAAGCCCAGCCCCAGGAGTAAAGGTGGCATTTCTGCAAAGGTCTTCAGAGCACCCACACACGCAGGGAAGCACCTTCGTTCAGCCAAGAAAAATCAAACATGAATTATACTTAATTACAAAACCAAACTCAAGAGTAAGAAAGTTAGAAGACTGTCTAGCAACTTAAACTTGCCAACACCCTTCACCAAACCGACCTGAAACTCGACCCAAAGCACACAAAAGACCTTTGAGGGTCTGCTATGCCTGGGCAAGCACAGATTTGCATAGGGAAAACTCAGAGTAAAGTCAGATTTCCCTGAAGTCAGCTGGCTCCCCTCTGGTAGAGAGGAGGTTGCCCAGCCCTGCTCAGAGGGTTAAGCAGTGCTTACCCCCAAGCCGCTGCTCGCCGGGCCCTCGGTGTGCGGGGCTATGATGGTACAGGGCTGCTTTTCACTGAGCCAGCCAGGGCGTGTCTCTGCCTTCTCAAAACTACATCTGAAATTACAGGATGGATTTGGAGCACTGGGCACACCTGTAAGCTCTTGAGAACACAAAAGTTCAGCAGTACAAATAAATGTTATTTGTTAATGCTTGTCATTCCTAGGATACAGGAGGAAACACAGCAGGGCTGCATGGAGCGAGCAGGGGGAGAGCAGTGAATAGCTGCACTCCCTCTGTGTGCAGGATGCAGGTGCCTTTTGCAGGAGGCAATAAAAAGAAAGCTGCACTCCCAGGACAGGGATAGGGCCTGGGGGAACCTAATGAGGTTCAACACTGCCAAGTGTAAGGTGTTGGACTTGGGTCGGAAGAATCCCAGACATAGATACAGACTGGGAGAAGAGCTTCTTGAGAGCAGCCCTGCTGAGGAGGACTTGGGGATTCTGGTGGATGAGAAAATGAACATGAGCCAGCAGTGGCTCTGGCAGCTCACAAGGCCAATGGGATCCTGGGCTCCATCAGCAGAGGGGTGGCAGCAGGGACAGGGAGGGGATTGTCCCTCTCTGCTCTGCCCTGGGGAGGCCCCAGCTGGGGTCCTGTGTCCAGAGCTGGGGCCCAATACAAGAGAGATGTGGGGCTGTTGGAGAGGGGTCAGAGGAGCCACGAGGATGCTCAGAGGGCTGGAGCAGCTGCCCTACAAAGAGAGGCTGAGGGAGCTGGGCTGGGTCAGCCTGGAGAAGAGAAGGCTGCGGGGGGACCTCACTGCAGCCTGCCAGTCCCTGAAGGGAGCTTATAAGCAGGAGGGGATTCAACTTTTTAAAAGGGTAGATAATGGCAGGACAAGGGGGAATGGATTAAAACTAAAGGAAGGAAGGGTTAGATTAGATATTAGGGGGAAGTTTTTCACAGAGAGAGTGGTGAGGGGCTGGAACAGGCTGCCCAGAGAAGTAGTGGATGCCCTGTCCCTGGGGGTGTTCAAGGCCAGGTTGGATGGGGCCCTGGGCAACCTTGTGTAGCTCCAGGCCTGGAGGTTGGTGGCCCTGCCTGTGGCAGGGGGGTTGGAGCTCTGTGATCCTTGGGGTCCCTTCCAACCCATGCCATTCTATGATTCTATGATTCTATGACAGGGCTACTCTAGGACCACCTTCTTGTTACTAAAGAAATGCTCATCAGCAGGAAATTTTGCTTCAGTGGAGAGCTTGAAATGTCTGTCCCTTTTCTGGAAATTTCTGCTTACCCCCGTCGTGTCCACCTGGGAAACCCTGAAGAGAAACACGTGGCAGCTCCTCTCCTGGCCAGGCAGGCCATTTTCACATCACTGGTGTGTTGAACTGGGTCCATCAGCTGAAAGACAGAGCTCTCTGCTTAGGGCAGAGGAATGGGGGTAGCTGAAACCAAAACACACAGCCCCGTATAAAGACCAGGACTGGTGCAGGCAAACCCCACAGCACAGCTGCCTGTCTCTCCTCCTTGCTGAGGTGCTCAGGGGTGCTCACAGCACACTGGCCTCATGCCAAGGTGCCCAACATCTGCACCCAAGTGCCATGGAGGCCCTTGCATCAGAACTCACTGCAGCAGCTTGTTAGCACTCACAAACACCACAGCAGAGACCTCTGAGCAGGGACCTTGTAACCCAATGGCTCCAGAACTGTAATCCCTGAGACCCCTGTCTCCCTATCACCCTCAACAAACCTTCATTTATTTCCTTGCTGCAAAGTTACTAGGACTTCAGGGGTTTTCCAACTCCTGCAAGTCTCTAAACAGTGATCTTACTAAAGGGATCACATCTGGGTTTAAGGGGTCTTTATGCAGTAATTGCATGCTGCAGGAGCTGAGGAATGGGTTTGCCCTGCTCCTTCCTCAGCTGAATCACACGTGGTGGTGTTGCCCATGATCTCCCCAGAGCTGTGGATCAGCAATCAGGAGGATCTGGTTTTGACTGAACTTGTGTTTCTCCCCAATGGTCAGTCTATAAGCACTTCAGCACGAAAACTTGGCAAGCATAACTAACCCACAAGAATAAAAAAAATGAGACCTGCTGCAGATTCTGACAAGGAGTGGATGTTAAATTGTCTTCCACCCATTCCAGACCTCTTTTCCTGTTGGATCTGAGCCCCCAAGTCACTCAGAAACTGCCCACAGTAACTATCTCAATTTCTCTGGATGCAGGAGTTATCTTGCATCCACAGATTTGACAAATCTTTCTTTAGTGACTTTATGCTCTTCAAGATAAGTTTTTTCCACAAGCCAGTTGCATCCCAGGCTTAGGCTTGCCCCATCATGCCCACCTATAATTCATGTGTTTGTGGCAGCACCAAGAAAAGCCAGTGTTGATTCATAACATCACCATGTATCCAAACCCTGTCTCTCTCCACACTCCCAGTTTTCTTACCACACTTAACATGTTTATCAGCTATTCTGGAACAAGTGCAACACTGACTCACAAATGTAATTTGTCAGAAGTGCAGAGGATGCCAAATGTGGGCATCAACACCCATCCCAAGATACCCAAATCTATGTAAACTTGAAATACATAGTTGTGTAATTATTTAGATGGACTGATGGACTCCTAGTTCAAAGCAAGAAGCCTCTTCTACAGGACATCCAAAGCATTGTGCTGGCTTTGGCTGGGGTAGAGTTCATCTTCACAGGAGCTGGCGTGGGGCTGTGCTTTGGGTTCGCACAGGAAGCGGTGCTGGTGACACAGGGCTGGTTTAGTTCCTGTGGAGCTGGGCTGACACAGAGCCGAGGCCTTTGCTGCTCCTCACCCCACCCCACCAGCGAGCAGCTGGGGGTGCACAAGCAGTTGGGAGGGGACACAGCCGGGACAGCTGACCCTGGTGACCAAAGGGATGTCCTAGACTGCATGGCATCATGCTCAGCATGTAAAGCAGGGGGAAGGAGGAGGGAGGGAGGGAGGGAGATTGGGAGTGCTGGCATTTGCCTTCCCAAGTCACCCTTATGGGTGATGGAGCCCTGCTGTCCGGGGATGGCTGCACTCCTGCCTGCCCGGGGGCCCTGGGGAATGAATCCCTTGGCTGGCTTTGCTTTTCCTGTCAAACTGAGTCCACCCCAACCCACGAGTTTCTCACTTTTGCTCTTCTGATTCTCTCCCCCTCCTGCTGTGGGGGGACTGAGCGAGCAGCTCTGTGGGGCTTGCTTGTCAGTGGAGGTTAAACCATGACAGGTATCCTTGAGCAGGCAGACTTTCCACAATGGAGGGTCACACAGGTGTGTGTTGCTGGGGAGCCCTGGACATGCTGCTGGACAAACTGCAGGTCCACAGAAGAGTCAGCCAAGAAAGCAATGAAGACTGTGTGACACAGAAGGCTTCTGCGTTCTGCAGTCAGACCTATGGCTCTTCCATAGGGCACTGGGAGGTGAAATGCAAGAATAGGAGAGATCTGAAAAGCAGAAGAAACAACACTGAGCCTTGGCCATGGGTGAGGGGCAAGCAGAGTATCAGGATTTTCTGCTTTTGTCAGCCAGGAAGTCATGCATACCTAAAGGTGTGCAGAGCACCCCCCTTCTAGGGAGCTCTCAACAGTGAGAAGGAACTTCCATCTGTAAACAAACCAATACTTTTCTTAGTTCTGTTCACAGGGTGAGCAAAAGCATCCAGCACCTGCCATTCATGCTCATCCTTTACCAGCTGTGAGCCACGAGCACAGATCCCAGAGCACTAGGTATGGTACGAGCAAGAAGGTATTGTTGAACATGAAGACAGGCAGAAGAGCTCCAAGCTGAGAGGACAGGCAGTGATTTCAACACAGTAGGAACTGAACCACTATCACATCTTTTGCACGGCTGGTACCAGAGCAAAATCCTGATTCTTACACAGAATGAGGCTGGAGCTGATCCGTGGTATGGCATCTGCGTGGGTAAGCCAAGTGAAAGTTACAGCTCCCTGGAACAGCCTTCCAAGCTGGAGGATTTCTAGTTTTCGGATGTGATGGCACACCCAGCTTCACCACTTTGCAGAGCTGAAAGCTGGGAACAGCAGTTTGTCCTGTTGCAGGTTCTCCTGTCCTTTCCAGCTCCCAGGCTGGCCCAGCCCAGGGCTGCAGCCCGTCACCCCAGGAGGCTCAGCACGCGTAGCGTGTCGGTGCAGGTTCCAGAGTAGAGGAAGGTCACATCCACCACAGAGGGACAGCCAGAGGACAATGTCACACAAAGTGACACAGCTCTGGAAAAGAAGGTTTGACACCCATAATTCAGGAATAACCTTCATACTAGCCAGAAAAAGAAGCTGTCTAGGAGCTATATTCCTATTATCTGAATGTCTTTAGTAGCGTGCAGTGACCCAGCCAGCAACTGACTAAGCAGAAATGAGATATTCACAGCCTATGCCTGGGCTGACAGGTCTTTCAGGAGACAGAGCCTAGCATCCCCCCAGCTACCAACTCCCCAGAAGCAGAGCCCCCTCTGTCTTTAGTCTCACCTGCACCATGTTCCCTTCCTAAACACCAGTGTCCCCACCCTTCAGGAACTTTTCTAATTTTGCAGCATCTGGCTTCTCAGCTGCAGGCAAATGGGAACACAGGCCATGTCAAAGGAGTGCTGGGAAAACTTGCTCTCAGCAGGAGACAACTAGACATCTCTTATCCAAGTATAGAGCTGGGAGGGGTCTCTGAGGTTGCCCAGTCCACCCCCTGCACCATAAAGCATTGCTGTGTACATATATAGGCTGACAGAGGGGCAGGCAGCCAGCCTCTGCATAGGCCTGTGAGGGAGATTTTGGAGATCACCCATAGTAACAATCACTTCTAGCTCAACACAACTATGCAGGAGATCTCTCTCTGCCTCCCTTTGCTCTCACATTCCTCCCTCTTTGCAAGCTTCCTTTTCCCTGAACTGGAAAAAAACCCAACCCATGGCTTCACATCACCCCCCCTCTGCTCAGTGCATGAACATCCTGGGGAGAGGCAGTGGGGAGTGGAGCCCAACTCTGCCTCACCATCTCCCAACGCACACACCGAGAGGTGAGGGGAGGCAATGAGACCTGTGGTGGGTGGGCAGGAGGGGCACAGGTCTGACAAATGGGTTTTAGGCAGGAAAATGAGTCAGTGCCTTGACAGCCCTCTTCTCAACTGACCTTACTGTGGTTACGTAGCACCAAGCATGGCTCAAGTGCTCTTCAGCAGCACTGAATTGTACAATTGCTGTGGAGGTGTTGCTGCCATGTTAAGCCAGGTGTGGCAAGAGACATTAAGTTCTTCCTGATCCCATCTCCAGGAGGCACACCACACGCCCTGCTCAGCCCAAACTCACTGCACTTCCCCGTGGTTCTCATCCAGAACAAAAGGGGCTCTGTGCTTTCTCAGAAAAGCCTCCCATGAGCTCAGGAGCACACCCTTCCAGGATGGGGCTCGCTCAGGGTTCTACTGATGTTAAGTCAGACCACAGTGGAACTCCTCTGCAGCTTTGCAAGGGCCATCACCACTCACCAGGTCCAGACAGCCCCAGCAGTGACTCCCTGTCATTATCCCTAAAGGCAGTGCCTGGCCCAGAACTGGAAGGAGGGGTTGAAGAGCAGGAACAACAAAACACAAGGAAGTTTGCTGGAGAGAAACCAAAAGGGGCAGTTAAAAGGCTGTGGAAATGCAAACCACTTAGCAGGGAAAATCCAAGGGCCATATCTGAACAGAAAGGCACAGGAGGCCACTGGAAATAAGAAGGTACCTTTCAAAAACCTGATGCTATTTTTCTGGGAGCATCATCAAATCATTAGTTGCCTCATGAAGATGAAACCTGTGAGGGCCCTGCTGGGGCACCATGACCCAGTCACAAAAAGAGGATCTGGAGACACACAGCTCTAAAAGGGAAGCTAAATTAATTCTTTGTATCCATGTCCATCACACTAGACCCCTTCATTATGTAAAGTGCATCTAAGAATGAATCTCCCATGTAGATACTGGCAGAAGAGGTTACAGAACAAAATCACACCAAATTGCCCAGACAAGGTATACAACTCCAAAGAGTCCTGGAGGAGAACAACACAAGACAGATGGGATGCTCTCTCAAGTAACCCTTTACTTGAGTTTTCCTTTGGACCACAGGTCAGAAGGTGATAGACACAACATCTTTTAGAAGGATCTCCAATGCAGACTGAACAGAGAACCTGAAGGAAAGAGAGAGACATGAAGGTCAAGTCTCAGTCTAGGGAAAACCTCTTCTCTCTGTTGAGGCAAGAAACAGACAGGCTTGCTGCTGGAGTCAAGTGAGCCCCCTACAAAGGGCTGTCTCTAAAGCTGTCAGAAGGAGATAAAGACAGAAGTGATGCAAAGCTTGTGGTTTAAGGTATAAACAGCTCCAAGCTCACAAAAATGGTGTCATGATACAATCACCACTTGCACTCAGCTCTTCCTTTTAACCTCCCTACACAGATCTCAGGCTTACTGGGACTTGGCACACAAAGGAAGCCTCCCCAATGACTGAAGTAAGCCTGTTGAAACCTCTCCCCTCCTTATCTCTCCAAAAATGCAAACAAGGAAACACTGCTAACAAAATGTGCACATGTGAGAACTGTGATTTTAGTGGCAGTGAACCAACTGGCATGGCTCCATGGGTCAGTGCTTCCTCTGCACAGCAGGTCTGCCCTCACTCCTGCTGCTCTGGACCAGAACCACCATCACCTACCTGCAGAATCACAGAAGGGACAGTCAGGAGGGCTCTCCAGGAGCCCTCAGAGGAACATCTCCTGGCTTCAGACTGGATCAGTCTTACAACCACTTTGCCTGGAGCAACGTTCTGGGTTAAGGCAGAAGATGCATTTTTGGAAAGCCTCATCTTGCAGGCAAACCATGAAGTTTTCTTCTTGAACATACCATGGTGGTCAGTGCTGGTAAGAGGAGAGCGTTGGCATGAGTAGGCAGCTATGATGGCTATGATGTTGGCAGCACTGAGCAATTTGACCCATTTCAGTTGTGTTGCCACCTCTCCCTGCAAATCACTGGACTCACAGGACCAGAGGGAAGGTTCAGACCAGACAAGGAGATTACACTCCACACAGGCAATTAAAGTGCACAGCTCTGTCTGGAGGGGTGGCAGACACTGGAAGAGGCCACTGGTTCAGAAAGTGACTGAGCAAGAAGTCTACCCTCAGAGTTATCATCACTGCCAGTAGAGGTTTGAAGTGACAGGCCTGGTGCCTATCTCACCTCTGATCTTTAGAAGAATGCGTAAGCACACAGGTCACAGCCAGGCATGTGACTGCATGGTATTATGTGGCTGCTTATTAAATGCCAGCTAGAGATATTTTTGTATACCAGGGAATATTTGGTTCACTAAGCAGCTTGTCTCACCTGTTTGCTTAAGCATTCAGGTACAAGCAGGCAATCTGTGAAGAGAAACACTGGCCTGGAGATGTTACTGTGCCCACACCTACAAATGCCAGTGGGGTCACCAGAACCTGACACCCAAGCCTTGTGTTTTACAGCTCATGCAAGACCACCTGGCCTGGCCTGCCTGCACTAACAGGCACTCCTGTGAGGCTACTTCCCAGCTGCAGAGGGGGAAAGAGGAAAGCCAACGGTCCCTGAGACCTGCCTACCATCACACATGAGGAATCCTCAGTCACCTCAGGACAAAACCACAATCCTGCTGTATCCCCTGCTGTAGTAACTCCAGGGCAAACCCTGCTCTGGCCACATGACACTCCCAGATCTATTCTCTGCACGCTGCTGAAGGAAGTATCCTGGAGACTAATACAAAGGCAGCTGAGAGGATTAATACAGGATAAAAAGGCCAAATAGCATCAAATATCAGTTTATAGCTGGAATTAAGACCCAAGTGCCTTCCCAGAGGTTTACACAAAAGATTTTGCTTGCTTTCTACCACTCTCTCTCCTCTAATCTCCTCTGCAATGTTTGTGTTGCACAAAATAATAAAACACCTACATCTGACACTCAAACCCTGCCCTGAATTACAAGCCCAGCCAAGCTAAAAGAAAAAAAGTAATGACTCTGATGTCTGATGTTGCTCTCTCAAGGTTTCTCTTCAGACTGGGGACCAACTGGCTGCCCTGGAGATCAGAAGTGGTGTTCAGTGATCCTCTAACCGTACCCATTTAGCTACCCATCAGCACAAGGTCTCGAGGCCTGCTGCAGATACTCCTGACACACCAGCAGTTTTAAGGTCTTGTACAGGTCTGGAAGATACTTTTCAGCAGGAGGAGGCTTGACACATGCTTCCAGAAACCCAGCCCAGCTTTGAAAGGCTGCACAAGAACCAGGCTATCACAACACTGTCCCCTCAGCCATCCGTTCAGGCTGCACCACGGTGCTCACAGCATTAATAGCATTTGGGACCCTGCATGCCAAGAGCAGCACTATGGATGGGAGCTGCTGCACCACATTCTCACAACTCCCACGTCCTTCAGCTGAGCAGGTCCTCCCAAAGCACACACTCCCCTTCCAAAAGCCCAGTCAAGGAAGGGTGAGGTGCTGTGTGCACCAGCAATGCTCTTAGCCCCTCTGGCTCTGTTTTGAGTATCATCAGTACTTGAACATCTCTACCATGTGCAGCAAAATAACTGTAATTGACAGGCATTCCTTATTGCCAAGCACAAAGAAGCTCTGCCTCTGTATTTTAGAGCTTCAAGAAAATGTTCTCCTGTCTCAGTCAGCCACCTGCTAAGAAACTTTGAGTGTTCTCAGTTAGTTCTCTTTATAGCAAAGCTGACACCTTGTGACACTACAGAGCAGTCTAACCTGCCCTTGCCTTTATACATAAATGCACAGACACAGATGCACACACGTGTGTGTGCATAGTTACTTACAGAAAGGCAGGGGGAAGAGCCCACATTATGAACATCAGAGATCCAGCTCGAGCTGGAAAGCCTTACTTCATTTCTAGCATGACTAAACCTGTCTCTCACTCTCCCTAAACTCCCATCAGCAAAAGGCTGCCAGCCCTAAACCCTCATCTTCAGTGCCTTCTCCCCAAACCCACACAGCACCTTGCAAGGGGTTTGCTTCAGCTCATGAGGTCCTGCCTTGTCCTTCCCCTTGCAGCGACCTGCTCTGTAGGGTAAGGTAAGGGAGGCTTAACCCCTTCCTGCTGCATGTATGTGCATGATGAAGAGTAAACTTGTACTAAGCAGGACAATCAATGAACCTGGCTGAACATCACATTCAGAATGGCAGGTGGAGCCATAGGTAGGCATGTTACCTGGCTGCCTCCTTCTTTTCCAGAACAGGAAAGGCAAGAGAAATACAGGATATTAAGCCATGTGTCAAAAATTACATGGCAAGGTCAGAGCCATAGAGAGACCTGAGGAGAGGAAGGAAAGCACTGCAGGAACAGTTCTTGTTCCTGCCTCCTGAACCTGCCAGCCCCCCAGGTACCCACCCACTGCACTAAGCCAGCCAAGCTGTGCACAGCTCAACCACCCCCGAGGCAAAGCAAAGCAAAGCAACAGCAAAGCAGCCGGGCGTCCCCTGCTCTGTGCGCTCAGGGTGTCCGTCTGTCCGCAGGGCCCGGGGAGCGGGCTGCGAGAAGGAGCACGCAGGCAGCAGAGGGCACCAGGAGCTCAAGCAGCAGAAGGACGCAGGAGCGTCAG
>VZTU01017093.1:118712-190632 GCA_013400835.1 Zapornia atra | reverse complement strand
GCACCAGGAGCTCAAGCAGCCCAGGGCACCAGGAGCTCAAGCAGCCCAGGGCACCAGGAGCTCAAGCAGCAGAGGGCACCAGGAGCTCAGCCCCGCCACTCCCCGCTGCCCTGGGAGCCTCTCCCGCTGCCGCCGGGGGTCTCCGCTCAGTCGCGCAGCGGGGCAGCGGCTCTGGTCACCAGGCTGCAGCTCTGGTCGCCAGGCTGGAGGAGCGCAGACCCCAGCGCCTGCTCCTGCGGGAGCCCCACACGCGAGGAAAGCGCTGGTCCTTCCTCTTCTCTCTCAGTCCCGTATTCTTGCGCTTCCGATTCTGCTCCGATCCGGAGCAAAACCACGTTTTGGGTTGTGGCTCCTTCTCGCAGCCGAAATGTGTGCCCACCACAGCAACACTCCGGATGGCCGAGCACACAGCCGTCATTCCTGCACCTCAGCCCCTGACCCTGCCTGGCCCAGCAAGCTTGTTCCTCCTGCAGGAGAACCTGCTGGTGACCTGTCAAGTGAGCCAAGATTAAAACCGGCCCCCCAGCTCTGCCCCCATGCCACAGCAACCAAACGAAGTGGGATGGGCTGGTGTTATCCTCAACTCCTGGTTGATGACAGGTTGGCTGTGAGCCAGCAGTGTGCACTGGGGGCTGAGAGAGCCAATGGGATCCTGGGATGCATCCGGAAGAGTGTGTCCAGCAGGTCACAGGAGGGGATCCTCCCCCTCTACTCTGCCTTGGTCAGACCCCACCTGGAGTGTTGTGTCCAGTGCTGGGCTCCCTGGGATAAAAGAGACAGGGATCTCCTGGAGAGAGTCCAGAGGAGGCTACGGGGATGATTAGGGGCCTGGAACATCTCCCGTATGAGGACAGGCTGAGTGAGCTGGGACTGTTCAGCCTGGTGAAAAGAAGACTTAGGGGGGACCTAATTAGTGTTTATAAATATCTTAGACATGGGATGCAGGGGGAATTGGCCAGCCCCTTTTCAGTGTCTGTGGGGACAGGACAAGGGGCCATGGCTGTAAACTGGAGCACAGGGAGTTCTGCCCCACCATGGGGAAGAACATTTCCCCAGTGAGGGTGCGGGAGCCCTGGGACAGGCTGCCCAGGGGGGTGGTGGAGTCTCCTCCTCTGGAGAGATTCCAGCCCCGTCTGGTCGCCTCTCTATGCAATATGAGCTGGGAGCTGCTTTGGCAGGGGGGTTGGACCCCATGATCTCTCGAGGTCCCTTGCAACCCCTACGATTCTGTGATTCTGTGATGAGCCCAGATGTGGAAACAGAGGAGTGTCTGCAATGGCAAGGCTGAAAAAGCATCAGTACTGACAAATGCAAAACTCAGCCCAGCACTGGGGATTTTCCTCTTGCTCAGATCGAAACATAGAAGATCCCAGAATAAGGTTATGTTGATGCTGCAGGCTGACCAACAAGCAATGATAGAGAAAAAGTCAGTTTCCAAAAAGATTTAACTTCTATTGGGGGAAAAAAAAAAAATCTCTAATTATTACTGACTTGGTCTCCTTAATGCAACAATTCTTCAGCCTGTACTGCTAATCTTTCCATGGTGGTGGTTTATCCTCTGGTTTTATGTACCTGCATTATACATGTAACAATACAATGCCCTTTGACTTGCCAAGAAAAAGTCCTTCTCCATCCCTACAATAAAACATTGCTTGGAAAGAGTCTCAGAATGTCCTGAGAACATGGTTCAAGAAAAAGTCACAGTGAGACAGATATTGACTGAGAACTCCCCTAGCTTAGGAATCAGCCCAGAACAGGCAAGTTCATAAAAAACTGAGCAAACAAAAGGGCTTTCAGAAATTGGCCACTGTGGCCACCTTCAGCCAACCTTTGTTGCAAAGCAGAAAAAGCTTCTCAGTGGATTTGATCCAGATTTGAGTCATCCATTGACTTTTCAATCTGAGCAAGGTGTCATGTCACACCCTTCTAGCACTGACGCCTTTGCAGGGCAGGAACTCACTCAGGTCTCACACCCAAAGGTGGCTTCACAAGCACGCAGCACCCTCACAGCAGAGAGCTGTACTGTAGCACTGCAAAGCAGGGAGGAGACCACCCACATCCCAAACCTGCAACCTCAGGGCCACATGTCTGCACTAGGGACTAGTGCTGGATTCTGTAATGCAGGTGCCACTATGCCAAATGCCAAGTCTCAAAAGCTCTTATTGCCAACTCCAGCAGTGCAAAGGAAACACCTCTCTGTGTGGAACGGGCTGTCACCATGTAACAGAGCTGAGTGAAATACTTCCCCAAGTCTTGTCTTACTAATTCAGCATTATCAGTTACATAAATTCAATGGGCTCTGGGGTTATGATGTGGGATTTGGCCATTTTGGTCATTTTATTTCCTAACTTCAAGTGAACATCACTTGGAAGCACAACGTTCTGCAAGATGTAGATCACACAGTCACTGTTCCCCACAGCCTGGGCAGAAAGCCCTGACTGGGGCATCACAGTCCACTGTGGAGAGCCTCTGCATACAATTTAACACACTACCTTTTTGGGGAAGGAAGAGCTAGGCTTTGCTCCAGCTGATACTGGGGAGCTTGAGGTGAGAGCAAAGGGTCTCACTCAAATGCAAGGTGAATTTTGCTTTGCCTGTGAAGAGCAGCAAGCCTTAAGACCAAGAGGTGTCAAAGATTATTTCTGTAATACTGAAAAAACCCAAACAAAATGATCTGTGAACTGGTTACAGGCCCTTAAAGCAAAGGCCTCTCCCAAATGTCCCTCACACTTTGCCTGGGTCAAAAGTCAGAGCACCAAGATATGACCTCTTGGGATGCTGAGGGGCCAAGAGGTATTGAGAGGCAAGACTGAAAAGGAAGTAATATTGACAAATGCAAAACTCAGCTCCATCACTGGGGATGTTCCTCTTGCTCAGAGTGAAACATAAGGTCTATGTTAAGGCTCTGTTAATGCTGCAGGTTGACCAACAAGCGACAACAGAGAAAAAGTCAGGTTCTAGCACCCCTGTGCTGAGGGCAGTCAGTGGTAGCAAGCAACTAGATTCATCCACCCAAAGGCATCCCAGAAGTGCCTGTGACCATGCTCCCAAAGCAGTTGCTTTTTTCACTTGCAGCTGCTGCATCTAAAGATTGTCACCTCCACAGGTAAGCACCAGTGATCAGAAAAAGCCTGTTCCAGGGTCTTGTTTACTCCTGAAGCAGTTTAGAGCATTCCTGAGCTGGGCAAGGACACGAAACCCAAACGTCATCTCAGCAGCACAGTAATTCTGAAGCCACTCAATGCTCCTTCACCTTATGGTTCACTGAGACTCCTCTCTGTGCTAAGGTACATCAGGAAATGGAGCTCCCCTTTAGGCATAGAACTACATTCAACATGTGGGGAGAACAACATGCCTGGGGACAAACCCAAAGTGAGAAGAGCCTCTGAAGGGAAAAGCTGGTTAACACCATGATGGTGCTGAGACCTGGACTATGCCTGACAGCAGCACTGCAGAAAACAGTCCTAAGCTTAACTTCCCAGATGAGGCACACAGTGTCTTTCCTCTCAAGGAGGAAATGAAGGAGGCCTGATGGATTCTGCTCCAGACCCCACTGTGGAGACACCATGTCAAAGTCACTGATTAATTTAAAAAGTGACAATGAGTGCCAGATCCTTTTTTTTTTTTTTTAACTAGTTCCACTGGCACCACAAAAGGCTCACAAAGAAGGAGGATTCTGTCCCAGTATTGTCTGCTTATCAGTAAAAAAACGGCAAGGCAGACAGATGGCATAGCAGCAGTGGGGCTGACAAGGTTTTTTTGGGAGGTGAAGCAGAGCAAAGTATCTGAGCAATGAGGTTCTCCTGAAAGACATTTTTCCCAGGTCATTCATTCTTGAGAAAAGAGTAAGCAAAAATTAACTCCAACTGTGCTGTTATTTATGCTCACCTGCCAGCTTCCTGATGCCATCAGGCAGTCTGTAGCACGCTGTCTCTCCCTCAGACCTTCAGCCCCTTGTTTGACATGATCCCTTCTCAAATGTATGGTGGTGGCTAAATCCTGGAGGTAAAGAATTAGCTGGATGAGAAAGATTGTGCCAGTTTAGGGCAAAGCAAGAATTTCAAGCAGTCTTCTTTGACTGCAGCATATCCATATGAGAACATCACCTGAAGGGGGATTGGGCTTTGCTGCTGGTTTTAATATCAACTTTAAGTTACGCCCTGAGTAGACATGCTCTAGGATGCAATCCTCATCCCATTACACTCCCTTCCCACTGGGTAAGAGGACCTGACCCCTGTGAAGCAGACAGTCAATAAAGTGGCCATATTTCCCATCTGCTTGCCCCAGAAGCAGCAATCTCCCAACTGCATCACAGAATTGACCCCATAATGCAGTGATTGTAATGGGGCATGGGTATCAGGCAGTGATTTGTTACCAGCCTCTTCCTCATTGCAGGATTGCCCAGGAACTCTCAAGTGGGTGGCTGCAGGCCCCATGCCTCAGAAGCTGCTACCTCTGAAGATGCCACTGGTCCTCATTTCTGTACTAAAGCCACCAGCAGAACAGTGGCACTCACCTGGGGTGCTTCCTGGGGTGCCAGCACATCCTGAAATACCCCTTCCAGATAACCAGTGTGCTGACATTGAATTAGCTGGCAGGGTGGGTGCACTGCAGGAGAGACATGAACCACCCCCCCAGCCCTGCTGAGCCTGTGTGCAGGACTAGCCACAAATGTCCACTGAGAACCACGATGGTCACAGTGATGTGGGTGCTCAGAGCTCTGAGCATCAGCTTGCTACACACAGAACCCCACAAAAAAATGCATGCAGATCCGTTTCAGGGATGTGATGGTCACATCAGGCTGATATTCATGTTTACTGACAGCTTTAATGGGCAAGAGGAAACAAACAGGTATTTTATCCCAAGCCTCCCACATGCATCTGAGATGGTAGAGGTGAACCAAATACAGAGTGCAGCCTAGAAAAAACAAAACAGAACAGAAGAAATACCTGTCCCCAGCAACAACAAAACCCCTGTAAATTGCAACATTTGGGGATTTGATTTTAAAATTTCATTCACTGACAGAGAAGGAGGAAGTAAATCACACTGGCAAGTATTAAACATGAAGGAAGGCAACAAATAAAATCTATGGAGTTTACCTTAAAGCAACTAAAATATAAAAGCTCTCTGGTTTATTGCTGCGGCAATATTTGTGCTCTGAAGTCATGCAGGAGACACAATTCAGTGCCCACAGAGTCAAATATGCGATTGACTCCACAATGAAATAAAGTCTATGTCCTTGACTGCATGTCAGAAACAGCAGCCCTAACATCCAGTAGCTGAAATGCTGCCTCACACAGCACCCCAGAGCGAGCAGGGGTACACAGGCCATGTGCCACACTCAGTTTGGGGTAAATCAAATCTGAGTCTGCTCACCACGCAGAACACCTTTCCCCACAGAGCAGTGCACTGATGCCTCAGAAAGCTGGAATCAAAACTCAATAGCCTTGGTGACTATTAAGCAGGGCTCCTTCATTGCAGCGCTGGGCACACAGGGGATCGATGGCTCCTCCCAATGTGTGCGCCCATTAAAGACAAATTTCTCATATTTATACAGATTAATTACACATATTAATTATAATTTCTAAGAAAAGGCAGGGTTATGCAAATTATTTCCAGGAAGTCATTTACATTAACTCCTCCCAGCTAGAGCATGCTCAGTGACACTCAGGGGGTCTCCTGGTGGTCTCCAGGGATGAAGGCTGGATGTCTTCCTCTCTCTCAGCGCATGCTCTTTACGGGTTTCTCCATGCTTATCTGGGCTCCCAACACCTGCACCGAGTAGTTAGTTTTTCACTGAAAACAAGATAGACTCTGACTTTTAATTGGTCGTTAGTCTCATTATTTATGACTCCTCTATCTCCTACTTCCTCTGGTTTCAAGGCTGCTGCACTATTATGGCTAAGTTTCGTAGCTGCTTTGATGAAACAGCTCAAGTGATTACAGCCAAGTTCTGCTAAAATCCAAAACTAATCTATTCCTAAAACCACACAAATTCTTACTTCTTTATCTTCAAGGCTGTTACTGTTGCATTGCTATGGTTAAGTTTTGCTCTGCTCTTGCAAGCAGCTTACACAGTTACAGCTTTCTCTTAAACTAGTCTATTCTGAAAACTATGAAAGTTCTCATATTAAAGTTATATTAATTCTCTCTTATGCTACACCTATCTCAACCTATTCAGCATGATTACATTTCATTGAATCAGAGGATAGCAAGGTCCCTTTCAGCCCAAACTGTCCTATGATTCTATGATGAACTTCCCCCAGGTATTTCTGAGAGGAGGACTTCCTGCTGAGGAGGGACATGTGAAGTCCTTAAGCCTAACCCTGGGGCACTGCAGTCACACCTTCCTGCTGCACCCATGCAGAGATCTCAAAATGCTAACAATGGGGGAAGGTGAGGTCTTTCAGCACATTAGGTAAGTTCAGGGTATGTGCTGTGCTTACAGACTATAGGGAAGTAAGCAGAATTAAAAGCAAACACAAAAAGCCTACCCCCATCCCTGTCCCTTACCCCAAAATTAACCTCCTTGCAGCCACCAGCAGACATATCATGAGGTTTATCTTCTAGCATGGGACAAGGTCTGCCTTGCTCCTTATGAGAGTTCCTAGAGGAATGTAACCCCTGGAGCTGGAAAGAGTGGCCTGGAAGAGGATGCCTAGAGCAGCATGTAGCTACTGCCTTAATGTCATCAGAAATTTTGGGATTGAAATAGGCCAAAAGAGCTGACAGAGGTGGTCTGTAAAAAGCCTCTGCCATAAAACAAGTCAGAAAGTGGCCCTGCTGGGTGCTTCCACCAGCCAAACAGTCCTTTGGAGAAGTCAAGCACAGCAGCCCAGATCTGTTCTCAGGACCTGTACAGGATGGATTTATTCACACCCAAGCACCTTGCACCTACCTGGTTTTATTCATGGTTTGCAAAGGAGTTTGGTTGGGCTCGTAGCAAGGTGCAGAGCAGAAGATATTTCCTTCAAAACTCAAAACCCACATTTGAGTTCTCTGCATGAATGGCAGTGGCTCGTGCATTCCTCCTGTGCATTCTTCCTCTCAATTAAAGAAAAATCTCCAGAATTTGTCCTAAGAACAAAAGATACTAAACCTAACGTGCCAGAGATCAAACTATCCACTCACCTCACCAGCAAGATCTTCTTATGAAAGTACAGCTGGTCTCCTAAATACCTGACAGCTTCTGAAATGCTTAATGCAGAGTGAAAAATACCTCATTCAGTTCATTCTAGCACCAATTTAAAGTCAAGACTGGTTCTATGCTGTGAATCATGTATTAGTGAGGATAGTTTGCTAAAGACTGGGTGACTGGGAAGCAAGACCTTGGCTTTGAAAGGCAGCATGGGAGTGAATGTCTTCTGAATACAACCATGAAACCCTCTGAACCATTATTATTTCTCACCAGCTCAATCTCAGGGCTCTTGACACAAGAAGAAACATCAACACAGCACTCAAATTTTGCTGGGATTCTGACTACAATGTACTTCAATAACTCTCACTTGTGAGCAGGATCTGCTCCCAGTCACACCAGGGCCTGTGTGACTGCAGTATTTGCTCAGGCTTTGAACAGACACTCGTGGCCTCACAGGACTCCTGAGCCTTTGGTGCACTGAAGAAAGTAAAGCTTTGAAAGTAGCAGGTGATAATAAATCAACTGTTTTCATATTAACAGGAACTCAGCACCATCCTTACACATGGCAAGGATGAAAGGAATGGCCAGGTAATGAAGTGGTGTGATTCACCTCCCCTGAAGCTGAGCAGTCACCTTCCTGGTGCTACTGAAATGAAACCCCATCACGTTGCAGAACCACATCAGGGACAGACCCAGACACCAGGGACTGCCTCTCCCAAAGATGCTCCTCTTGATATCAAGGCACAAGCCACAAACCTTCATTAAATCGCAGATACCCAAGAAAACCAACAGGTCTCACACCCATCAGCCTTCCTCAGTGTTTCTTGAAGTCTCCCTTAGCTCCCTGACCTCGAGCACACAGCTGACTGCCCAAGGTTCAAACAGCTCTGGCCATCCAGGTGGCTTGCAGGGGCTGTTAACTTCTCCCACTGCTGCCCAGTGGAGCAGCACTCCAGCCCCTGGCAAACCCCTCTGATGCTTCCAAGGTATTCACCTACCTCAGAAGCAAAATCCCATCCAACTTTTCTGTTACTGGAGGGAAGATGCCAAAGCAGCAGAAGGAGACATCTTTCCACACACTGGGAGCTCCAGGATGGAATCTGTTGGCACAGGATCTTAGAGATGCCAAAATGCAATCAGAGAAATTAATGGGATGCAAGTCCACCATAGGCCCTTAAACACAAAGACCTGTCTCCATCCCCTGGGCTTGGGAATTCCAACACAAACAGCTGAAACCATGGATTCACACATCTAATTCAGAGGACTCTGTAAGCTTCAAAGTTTTTAGGATACAGAAGCCCTTTTCCAAATGGAAAGAAAAAGAAAAAAGGAAAAAAAAGAGAGTTAACTAGAAGTAGATAAGAAAAAAAATCACCTGAAAATGTAATGACTCTGAGCTTATTCAAACAATCCCCTTGGCTTCAGAAGTGCAACATAACAGAACAGCCCATCACATCACATCAGAAGTCTCCAAACAAGCCTGCAAGGAAACTGTCCCTCCAGCTAACATTGATTTAATGCTTTTCTTTGCAACACTACTGAGGAAACATTTCTTATAGCAAACAGCAGAGTAAGTGCAGTCATTGCAGCAGCAGTTTATTAAAACAATATTGTGTTATGCCTCCTTGTTGGTTACTAATAACTTTAATAGCATGAGGTCTGTAATAGCATGAGGTTTAATAGCATGAGGTCTGCAGCCTTCCAGTACCTGAAGGGAACTTATAAGCAGGAGGGGATTCAACTTTTTAAAAGGGTAGATAATGGCAGGACAAGGGGAATGGACTAAAGCTAAAGGAGGGAAGGTTTAGATTAGATCTTAGGGGGAAGTTTTTTACAGAGAGAGTGGTGAGGGGCTGGAACAGGCTGCCCAGAGAAGTAGGGGATGCCCCGTCCCTGGAAGTGTTCAAGGCCAGGTTGGATGGGGCCCTGGGCAACCTTGTGTAGCTCCAGGCCTGGAGGTTGGTGGCCCTGCCTGTGGCAGGGGGGTTGGAGCTCTGTGATCCTTGGGGTCCCTTCCAACCCAGACCATTCTCTGATTCTATGAACACTAGCAGGAGCCTGGCATGAGGCAGCCAACGCAGGGAATTTGCAAACATCCAAGGGTGTTTTAATGGCAGATACAAGGCTCAAAAAGATAATTTCAAAACTGATGAGAGTTTCAGGTCTCTAATTCTGCCAAGTTCTGAGCTTTCCAGGGGATGCTAAACTGCCCCACAAACCAACCTGGGAAAGTAATACAGGAATTTTGCCTGTGCAATTGCTCTAGTGAGTCTTCATTGATTCCCTGACTCCTCCCACTTTACAGGTGCTCTCATTCTAAGGCAGTTCCTTTCCATGCTGAATGGGTGGACAGGGACAGGGCAGTACTGGAGTTCAACTTTGTTAACAAGTGACGCAAGTTATGTGACACCTGAGGATACCTCAGGAAGGGCTGGGCCTTTGATGGTTGGAACAGAGTCAAAAAACTCACCTGGTATCACTCATCATGTCCCCTGCTATCAGCTAGATACCACAGTATAAAAAGGTGACACTGGAGAAAGAGCTATTCCTGCCATCAGCCACTGGACTACGTGCTGCTTTCTAGGATTCACGAGGTTCTGGAAGAAGAAAAGGTAAGTTTGGGGAGATGTGGCTGCTTTCTCTTCCAGCTAAATGATTAAGTTAATGGTTATTAATCAGCAAGTTGGTACTTTATGTAAGAATGTGTGTGTGTTGCTGCTCTTCCACGTAGCTTGGCAGAGCAACTGATCTCCAGTTGAGCTGGATGTTGCTCTTGGCCAATTCCAGCCATTCCATTAGTGCTCTCAAGGGTTTTGGAAATAACAAAGCGAGGTGCTCAGAGGAAAGATAGAGGAGGAAAGGCCTGGTGAAAATGATGGGTAAAGTATGATATAACCCCTCTATTAGAAGAGGGGTGGCCAGCAGGGACAGGGAGGGGATTGTCCCTCTCTGCTCTGCCCTGTGAGGCCCCAGCTGGAGTCCTGTGTCCAGAGCTGGGGCCCCAATACAAGAAAGATGTGGGGCTGTTGGAGAGGGGTCAGAGGAGCCACAAAGATGATCAGAGGGCTGGAGCAGCTGCCCTACAAAGAGAGGCTGAGGGAGCTGGGCTTGTTCAGCCTGGAGAAGAGAAGGCTGTGGGGGGACCTCATTGCAGCCTGCCAGTCCCTGAAGGGAGCTGATAAGCAGGAGGGGATTCAACTTTTTCAAAGGGCAGATAATGGCAGGACAAGGGGGATGGATTAAAGCTAAAGGAAGGAAGGTTTAGATTAGATATTAGGGGGAAGTTTTTTACAGAGAGAGTGGTGAGGGGCTGGAACAGGCTGCCCAGAGAGGGGGTGGGTGCCCCGTCCCTGGGGGTGTTCAAGGCCAGGTTGGATGGGGCCCTGGGCAACCTTGTGTAGCTCCAGGCCTGGAGGTTGGTGGCCCTGCCTGTGGCAGGGGGGTTGGAGCTCTATGATCCTTGGGGTCCCTTCCAACCCAGACCAGTCTATGATTCTATGATTCAAACCCATCATTGGTCAGTGGTTGTGGCTGTTTTAAGACAGGGCACTGGAAACTTTGCTCTGCCAAGGCAAATTATTGCTACATTGATTGAAACAGTGGAGGGATCTGTGGCACAGGCTCTGTGCTGTGTGGCAGTGAGCTATGTTAGACAGAAACACATTACGTTCATATCTGAGAATTTCTACTATAAGCAAGGCCTGGCCATGTCCTGTCATCAAGCAGAATGTGACAGCTGACTGACAGAGGAGATTAGGCAAAAGAAAAAACAATCCAACAATTTACAAAGGCAGATGCTCTTATGAAAAGCTACAGGCAAATTTTAGGAGTCCCCTTTAGTGCTGGAGGAATGGTGTTGCTCACTGGTGACTAGTGCCAGCTCTGATCACTTGTACAATGCACCCAACCCCTCTGATTCCTTTCACAAATGTTGAGGCCACTGAAATACTGAACTCTCCCTGGCACTAACAACCACCCCAGAAAACCAGGCTCACCCAGGTCACCATCACCATAATGGAGCTGCTGTTGGTTTCAAGGGATGTGAGCAGAGATGCCAGCAGGATCCTTTGCCCCAGAGCTTCACCTTCCAACCTGCAGCACGCCAGACCCACGACAGCTTTCTAACACAGCCATACAGAACTTAAAGCACATCTGCTGCCAGGGCATTCCCATCCACTCTGCAGGGACCCACACCTTGGAGTGCACCCCAGAGAAGGCTGCAAGGCCTTACAGTGATTCTAAGGAGAGAGCTGGTTCCAGCAAGCAGCAAGGGAAGTCTACAGCCAGGCTGTGGATGTGCATGGAGCACTCCATGGTTCTCTAGCCCCATTTGCAGAGTGCTGGCCCTCCCAACCAGGCCAGTAAGGAGACCTTCCACAGAAATTCAAGAGAAAATTCACAGATCATTTATGGGTTTTTTTTAGGCTTGAAAAGGCAATCCACACCAAAAAAAAGGAGCAATGAAGAGAAAAGAGTGGCCACCACTTTTAATTGCACTTGTAACTTTGCTCACTGTAGGTAAGTCAACTCACTTCTAACAGCCATGCTGAGTGCTGCTTTCCACACAGCTGAACATACAGATTAGAGCAATAGAGCCAAGAGTCTCTGGAGCTGCCCAGACCCTGGAGTGTGGTTTGGGCTCCAACACTGAGCAGTGCTATGTAACAAAAATACCATGAATCATTAGGATGTGTGCTCAGGATTAGTATATAACTGAGTAAAGATGAGCATAAACCAATGAAGGATGAGAAATGAGCTTCATTCTCCCCTGGTCTCTGTTCCTGCATTTTGGGGGTGGGGTGTCTATGATAGAAGAAAAATCTGTTTATTTTTACAAATCTAACTATTCCACTTGTGGTTTGGTTTTTTTTTTAGGACCATGTGTAAAAAGTTTAAATCAGGTATGTGTGTAACATCACTGAACACTGTAAGAAATTCATGTCTGGGTTATCAGTCACACAGCAGGCACTTAAAAGTAACATCAGCTTCCTGCAATAGCCACTCATAATAGGCAAAATCCAATTTTATTCACTCAGAAACTGCCACTTAAAGAGCAATCTAGAGCAAGGGAACCTTCATGGGGTTACTACCAAACACCTGTGAGGCTTCCCAGAGCTCCAGAAAGCCATGGGCTGAAGGAATTGCAGCCAGGCAGGATTCCTGCTTTAAAGCTGATCTGTTGGCTGGAATAAGTGCAGCTCCACCAGGACACTGACCTGCACCAGCTGAGAATCTGGTCAGCCTGTTCTGAGCCAGGAGTGACCAGTCTGCTCTGAGCAGCAGATATGTGGTGGTACTGGTCATCTTTCTACCCATCCTGATGGTTTGCCTGATGCAAACAGGACCAGGCAAGACTGGAGTCACTGCTTCATAGCTAACACACTGAGTAAATTACGTCCTACTTTATGTCATAAATACTTTGTCCTCTGTCCTAACTACCACTTTCTCTCCTTTCTTTCCCCAGTGTCCAGCATTCTTCATATGTAAGTAAAATGTTGTTTGGCTCTAAGGTGCCATTTGTACACTTGAGATGCTGGGCAGGGCCTAGGCATGCAAAGAGCAGAATGGAAGCATTGGGGAAGTTGATGGCCCAGAATAGAATCCATGTAAGGTTTCTGCATCACTTATTTAAGGGCTGTCTAGATTACCAGTGTCATACATTTGTTTCTTCTTTCACAGCTCCAACATACTGCTCCTCTGAAAGCAGGTAGGCACCCTGGGAACGGGTACCCACAATGCCTGGGAGAGGTGATGCTGGCACTAAAATATCCTAACCAAAAGGTTCAACAAGAGAACCTGAGCCTTCTGCAGCCCACCAAGCCCTTATCTCATCAGATATTTAACAGAGCACATTAACTGCCTCCTGCTTCCTTTCCAGTTCAAATTTAAGCTCCATCCTGAAGAGTGGTGACTGGTGCAGCCCTTCCCTCCAGCAGTACGCCTGTGCTTCAGTAAGTCACCTCCAACAGGTCCCACCTACCAACTCCCCAGACATTCCCTTCTAGCTATTTTAAGACATTCACAGTCAGATCTGCCTTCCCTTCCCTGGGCACATCAGATGGCCTTTCTTCAAAATCATGCCCATCAGGCAAAAGGCAGCAAGCCTGGCCACCCCTCTTTCCCTGGAGACTGTAGGAACAAGGAGAGCAAGAGAACTCTGAACTCTGACCCTGGACTTGTAGGTCTTTACCCTTTTTCTGATGTAACATGCTTGTGTCTGTCTCAGGGCATCAAGCTGACATCAAGGCAGCTCTCCTCCATCCTCACATGCTACATCACAGACCCTACTGCTCTCCTGGATCAAGGGGCTTTCCTGCTCTTGTTTCAACAAGTCAACAGTGAAGTGCTGCAAACTGCTCTGAACGACATCAGTGTGCAGGTATCATTAGCACCAGAGGGGAGGGGTCCATCAGCAGCTCCCTCTTCAGACCATACACAGGGACTCTTTACCTTGGGCTACATCCATAGCTGCTGGAGCATTTGACTGCCATTTTTCCCCATGCTGCTACGTGAGCTGAGAGTATTCAGTATGTCATTAAATAGTTGATGATATATATCATCTCTAGGATGTTGTTAATTCCACAAAAATGGGAGCAGGAGTTTCAGTACAGACCAGCCTTCTCTTCACTTCTTCCTTGAAACTTTATTTTCCCATTCTTCTTAAAGACAACAGGAGAGGAGTCTGGCTACTGAGCTGATGAATCTACTTCTTACTCAGCTGAACATTTCCTCCTCCTTCTCTAGCTGCCTTTACCTCTCTGTTGAAGACAACACAGCCTACCTGAAGTACCTTTCAGCCTGGATATGGCTCTTGCCATTTCCATGCTCCTAGTGCAGCGTTAGCAGTAAGGAAAGTAGATTTGCACAAGCCACCCTCAGGAGTGGCTTCTGAGGTGGGTGAGGTGAACTCATCTGAGGTGACACGCAGGGATTAAAAGCACAAAAGGCCATGTCTGTATCTTCTCAAGAACTGCCAAGTTGCTTACAGTTGGACAAGCATGACAAGAACCAACCTGAAGATCTTGGGAAAGGGTCACGTCCCAGTGTTGGTGCAAAACCTACCACAAAGCCCCTGGTCTTGGCACTACCCCAAGCACTGCAAGGGTACCCATAACAAATTAGCAACAGCTTCAGCGTTTTCTGCCTTGTTTTCAGGTCCCCAGTGACCAGATTGCACCAGCCATCAAAGCCTTCCTGCTGAACGCAGCATGGGAAGTCGTCAAGTCTGATCCTAAAGTGGAAAATGCAGGTTTCCTGGCAGCCTGGTTCCAGGAGACCCTGCATGCCTACCTTCCCTCCATTGGCACCAGCATCCTGGACTGCATGACACAGCTGCCAGTCACTTGCGATGGCCTGGCCACAGTGTATGTCTGACCTAAGCTCGGGGTCTCCTTAGCTGGCATGCAGGAGCCTGGGGTTTGATAGAACCAGGAAATAATTGCAGTGCCAAACTTTATTTATTTAAGACTGGAATTTTTCTGTCTGTTTTTCTGCCAGTTCTCTCTGTTCCCCATCTGTCTTATTAAGAGCAATCCACAGAAGAGTTAGGATAGGGCTAGAAAGAACTGAAAGACAGAACAAGATCCCAGGGCCCAGCATGTGAAAGCTGCCAGCAAAGAACAAGACATGGGCAGCACGCTGGCCAGACAGTGCAGTGTGCTCACTGGAGTCGGTGTCACATGGCTGTATAGGGTACAATCTTATGTAATACTCACCTGTGTCTCACACACCTTCCCTGCTGTGGAGGAGGGAGCTGTAAGCAGGTTTCTCTTCCAGCTGTACAAGAAAACAGTGTGTATTTATTGGATATAAATGGAATTTTTTACTATTATATTCTGTGCCTCCTGGGGACCTCTCTGAGGGAAGAGCTGGTGAAGGAGATGAGTGGAGACAGGTGGAAACTTGGAAAAAGATGTGAAGCAGGATGAAGATGTGAAGAAATTAGCTGGGATGTGAACAGGGCTCTACTAATTCACCTTAGAACATGAAGGCTGATCTCAGTTTCTATCACGCACCCAAAGAGAATTTCTCATGTTCAGCTTAGATGAGGAAGTGAAGGGAAATCTGAGCTAACAAACTGTTATTCATACCAGGAAATGGCAACAGGTTTTTTCTCATCTCCCCCTTTTGAATTCTAGGGTTCAAGCTCTGGACACTGCTTATTCTGAGATGGACAACAGCACGAGGCAACTGGTCGCTGACTGGATTAGAAGATTCCTTACCACACATGGTCAGTGCTCAGGATTGACAGGCCAAATCTTCCTGGTGTAATTGCAAAAGATCCAACAGGATCACTGCATAAACGACTAGCATCTGTTGTCTGCCAAATGAGAATTGGCTGTTACGATGACCAGGGGATGAAGAACTCCAACAAAAGCTATTCAGCAACATGCCCATGCTTTCAGCAGCTCCATGGGGTCATTCAAATTGCTTTTCTGAACTCAGGTCAAACTATGATGTTAGAGGAGATCAGTGACAGGGATGTTCTCTGGGTCAAAATAATTTTCCCTTTCCTCAGTACCCTCCCTCCAAGCCTTTTCCATCCCCAGGGTCCTCAAGGAGACCCATCCTTATTTGTCTATCAAGAAATAATGAGTTATTATTTTATGATTTTAGTTTGTGAAAAAAATTCAGCAAGAGAGTGGCTACTGACCAACTGGAAGAGTTTCCAGAATTATGCATCATATAATGATCTCACTTCTTGCTGGAGCAGCTTCGATGGGGTAAGAAATCACTTTGAAAATAGGGCTTCCTTCAGCTGTTTCACCCAGCTGGCTGTGAACCCTCAAGCAGCAGAGGAGCAGGGGGATTAGGTGACTGAAACTTTCACATGCCTGTGGGTTGTAGTGTCGGTGGTTAGAGCTGCAAATCACTGAACAGACTTCAGCAGGCCACCCCCACAGGGCACCTACTAAATTTACATCATACAGTCCATAATCTGGTAACTACAGGGCTGTATGGAAGAATTCATCTTGTGCAGCAACTTGTTCAGAAGTTTAACTCTTGCACCAGGTCTTTAGTCATGCCTGTCTATCCACAGTTCACAGCTCTGGAGGTCCTCACAGCCAGTCAACTAGCCCAGCTTACAGCCCTCAGCAATGCATTCTCCAACAGCAGCCTGGCTGCTGCCATCACCCAAGTCCTCAGCACCAATAACATCCTCTACCTTGAAGGCTACTTGACAGAGTTATCAACTTTAACACTGACTCCTCCACTTGACCACAACGTGACCTACTCAATGCTGGAGACCATTTTAACCAGAGTCAGAGAGAACTTCCCAGATCTGTGTTCACCCTCTTTGAAAGATTTGTTTCAGGTGAAACTGAAAAGGATGCTGGCTGTTACTGATGCAAATATACTCAGGCTCTTCCCAACAAAAATTGGCTGCACTGATTTCCAAGATATGTGAGTATACCAGTCATCTGCAGTTAGTGAGATGCAAAGTTAAGAGAGATGATACATAAAAGTGGCTCCTCACTGCAAACTTTGTGGCTGCTACAGGTTTTTCTCACCTGTTGCTGCTAAGACTACTATGAAAATGAACCTGCAGCACTTCTCATATCATATTGTCAAATGCTGCCCTGGAGATTTTGAAATTACCATGTTTAGATTATGGCCACTAGATAAACAATGTCACAGCTCTCAGGACAAGCAGCACAGCACAGTGACAACAGCTGCTCACAATGGCTGCTCTTGCACTGATGATAGATGAACAAAGCACCTGAACACTGAAGTGAATGTTCATCTTCTCCAAGGTTCAAAACCATTTTACTTTTCTCTCCCTGGATAAAGTTACCTTAGGTTTTCAAAGCTTAGTTTTTTGGGGGGTGGGGGGCAGGAACAGCAAGGCTCATGAAGACTGTGATACAAAAACCCACTGAAATTCATTTCATTTCTATCACTATGCAGCTACAAAGGGCTGAATTCTGTGCACCATGAGTTAGACCCTGACACACAGAGAGCTATATACCAGGCCAGAATGGATTTTCTCAATGGGCAAGCAGCAAAAGAAGGTAACAGAACTATGTTACTCACTTTAACAATACTATAAGCACTTTAATACTAAAACCTTACACTACTTTTGAGCAACATGTGAGTAATAATACTCATAATTCCAGGATTACAACAAAATTCACAAAACCAAGTAATTCCCCACCTTCTCTCAGGGGAACCATCCCAGGAGCATTCTGTGGTATGGCCCAGCCAAGCTAAACTGCAGAGGGGTGGGGGGACTCTGAAACTGGGGGAAGAAACTTCAACATCTTGACTGGCACTCCTGAGCACCACTTCCTACTTCCCACAGCCACTCTGACCCTTTTCAAGGTCCAGCTGTGGCTACAGCACCATTTCTACCTCACTTTCTTACAAAGAGGTGTTTTTCCAGGAGCACACACTTACCTGGCTGGCTTGCAGAGATGAGTGTCTGGTAGAGTGGACAAAGCTTCCCCTCTCTTGCCAAGTGACTCTGTTAACTTCTGACCATGCAACACACCATCTCTTGCAGGAGTAGCTTGTACATTCACCACTTCTAACAGCAGAGATTGGTTGGAGGACAACTTTGGGCTCTCTAGTATCTACGCTGACTACAGCGATTTCCTCCACCTCAATCCCAGCTTCAACGGAGTGAGTACCACACCGAGCAAAGCTCCCACTGGCTTCCCACAAGGCTGCTCCACTGTGTCACTCTGCAGTGCCATCAGGGCACTGTCCTTGGCCTGGGGTTACTTGCAACCTTCTGGGTGGCCACTCAGGTGCAGGAAGACAAAAGCTGGGGGGTACATTTAGCTGCCCTGCCCTTGGGATGACACTCTTCTCTGTTTTGTTTTAGTTTGAGGTGGCAGATTTGCTGACTTCAGTGCAGCTTGGAAAGCTACTCATCACCTCCCACATCCTAACTGACAGCATGAGGGTCAGTGCAGAGATTGATGTTACCAAGGTTATGAAAGCCCTCCAAACCCGGAGCATCCCTGAACTACACACCTTTCTGCATGAAGTTAATTCTCTTGCAGCACAGGTAAGAGAGTTCCTCCAGTTTCAGACTGTTTTCTACAGGCACCATCCTACCTCTTGGTCTTACTTCCATGTGCTGCCCAGCCCTGCCTCATCTGCTGTTCATTCCAGCAAGAACAAAGCCACACTATTACACATGGTGACTCAGACACAAAGATAAGCATCTCCATCACCCTCTAGTAGTGCATCACTTCCCATTTATTCTTCTCCCCAGATGCACATGGAGAGCATAACGAGCACTGGAGTTCGTGACATAATGCTCAAGGGCATTTTCCAGATCCTGAAGCCACATTTTGCTTTGATGACAAGAACAGACTTGGAATCCCTGTTCAATGGGACACTGACCTTGTATCTAGGCTCCATCTCTCACGATGAATTAATGACACTGCCTGCTATCAGTGATTGCCCACTCTTACATGTGATGTGAGTACAAGTCCAGCTCGGTTTCGCTCATCTGTGTGCACTCTAAAGGGGGATGTCACTGTGGCTACAGGGAGGGATTTGACTGACAAGTGAGAGAAATGTGAATTCATCTGTCCCATCAGAGCAGACATTTCTGGCTGGCTGTGCTAAAAATGTTATTAGCATGGACCTATGAAAGCCACAGCAAATAACTGATGCTGACATGCCTTCTCTCTCCTTGTCTTGCAGAGTGAGAGGTTTGGACTATGCATTTAACGACATGACAACAGAGACAAAGACTGACATAACCCAATGGATTGTCCAAACTCTTCCTCACTTAGGTGAGCCTTTCCTTCCTACTGAGTTTGTTCAGGCCCCTGGTATCCCTGAAACCTCACTGACACGTGCACTTCTCCTGTGCCTAGGCATTTTCAGTAATTGGGAGCCAGGGCTTTGTCAACTGTAAAGTCTACAGAGGCTGCACTCCAATTATGCCTCAATGAGCCAGTTCCACCTTAGGGCAGCTGTCCCAGTATGAAATGCAGAGGAGCTTCTGTCCTGTAAAGCAGCAACACCAGATTTCCTTGTTGACTGAAGAGAGGGAAGTTTAAACAAACAAAAGCCCCAAAGCCACCATTAACTGTGCCCTTATTACAAGCACAAACTGCTCTTAGGAATTACTGAACCACTGAATTATGTTTCCTTCTCAACACTCTCACTTTACAATGTTTGTAAAGAATAGAACTTGAAAAGTAACCAAGGAGCAGCATGCCATTTCCATGAAATTACTAGACACCACTTTGGGACAACCTTCCAGGAACTGCATTGACAGAAGCCAAGCTGGTCAAAACCAGGTTGATTCACTGCTTAGATGCATGATAATTGGAAATACTTTATCTATCATTTCTATAAATACCCTGAAGTGATCTGAGATTTTGTGAGCCTTAAGCTGAAACATAAATAATTTGTTACTGCTGCATTTTAGGTTGCCAGATGGATGAAAACTGGATGACTCTCAACTTCCAGAGGTTCAGATCTGTAGCTAACATCACAGACTTCATTGCTGCCTATGAAAACTTTACTGGGGTAAGACTATTGATTCAGACTTTGTGACATTTTTCTACCATAGAGCAAAACTATTTCCTTTTTAGACAGTCACACAATTCATGGCAGGGTTTATATTCTGAGAGACAGAGTATTACAAAATAGTCTGAACAACAAACATGAAATGAAAACACATTGCCCTTTCTTCCTTAACTAGAAACAAGGGAAATTTTTCCATCCTCCTCTGAGAGCCAGGATTCCCCTGTGCTATAGGAAGAGCTCATCTATGGTTTCTGATTATTCCCTTGCATTTCAGTTCCAACAATCCCTGTATAGTTAGTTCATTTTGCCATAGCACAACATCCAGCAGAAAGGATGGGTGCACAGCTGGAGTACCAGCATGGGAGCTAAACGATCTCTGTATCTAATTCAGATTCTTTGAAGAGTTTAGAGCTTGGTTTGTTTTCCATGGGACACCAAACAAGATGGGGTGTATCAGAGAAGCCTTATCTGGGTCCTCACTCACTCTCACCCCAACAAAAGGAGCTCACCTAGGCCTAGAAGGCACAATCTCTCTTTTCTATCAAAATCTTAATGCTTCAAATGCTCTTGCCTACGTCAAGACTGGGCTGGGGGGTGGGAAAGGAGTGTCTCAGTCTCATACCACTGCTCCATCATGAACATCAAGCATCATAACCTGCATCTGCCAGAGAAGACAGAGGCCTCATCCTTGAGGGCAAGGTGTGCAGGAAAGCCCCAGGCACACATGCCAACAGTGTCAATGCAAGAAAATACAAATGCATATTTATAATTCATTCTTTCTGTTCCAGATGGCACTCCTGGAAGAGCTGACTGCTGTCCAGCTTGCCCAGTTAACACTGTACCAGGACGTGTTCAGCTCTGTTGCCAACATAGAACGGATCTTTGACAGACTAAGCAAGCTGCCGGGTATCCAGGAGCTGGCTGCTTACTGGGACGAGTTTAACTCTGCTTTAGAGCAGGTAACTGCACACAGCTTGTTAATGGAGCTCAGTGGGAGAGGTGTGGGAGAGCAGGAGTCTTCCCATGGTAAATGTGCAGTAACCTAGAGTAAAAAGTTTCTCCAGGGAACCTTGCAGCAGGTTTAAGGCTGGATAGAGATTATGCCACTGCGTGTCGCATTCCTCACACACTCAGTCTGTGCTTGGGTCCAACACAACTGCCACCAGCCCCTTCCCACCTCAGACTACCTGAATGACACAGGCCAGATCTCCAGGCTGTGTAAAACAGTAAGGCTCAGAAGAGGTCCCTAAAGTGCCATTAATTTACATCATATTAATTCACATAAATTGACTGCTTGTCCTTGGCTCAGGCTGTAGCAATTCCTCTCCCACACATAGTTCTGACTGTGCACCCAGTGCTCCTCTAATGCAGTAGTTAGCTAAGGGTCCTTCTTGGCTCCTTGTAAATACAATACCTTTCATCAGGCCAACAGAAGATATGCAAAGTCTCAGTCTGCAAGACTCAGACCCCGCAGGTCTCTCTCTCAGGTAAGATCTGATCACAGAGAGAACACTTCCTACTGTGTTAACAGCATCACAACTAACTGAGCTCTTCCCAGGACAATGAACTAGCTTTGTACCAGTGCAATTGTCTTCAGGTCTCTGCATTCATCCAGAAGATGAAGCACTTGTCTAGAATGATATAAAGCTAGTGTCTGGCTTCCAGAAATCACAGCTGTTACTCCTGTTAATTTTTTTTTTTCTTAAAAGAGCAAATAATGAAGCTCTTTAGAACCCAGCTGCTCCCAGCTCACTTGGTGACAAAGCAGGAATCCAATGCGGAGGTAGAGTCTCATCTGTATCACATTCACAGAGACACTGCAAGCACCTCCTGGAGGCAACAGGCCCTTCAGACATGTAGCAGCACTGTCGTATCAACTGGATGCTTCAGTGCTTCCACGGGGCCTGGCTTTGCAGCGTTCTCTGAGAGGCAACAAAGCTCAACAAGAGCTGAAAGCAAGTGATACCTGAAATCCCTGGTCCTGCTCAAGGCTCAGCAGCAGAGGTGGCACAAGGGACTGCATGCCTGTTTCTCAGGTGTTGCAGCTCCTAGCACAGTACATCCACTTAAACTGCTACAACTGGCCACTGAAATGAAAGAAAATCATCTTGACAGTGCAAATAACACACCTGGCAAACAAACCAGCTGGCCAGACTATTTCTTGAGACTGGGTAGGAACTGAACTGTAAAATAACTATAAAGCTAATATTTTGTGCTATAAAATACAGGACTCGGGTGTAGAGTCTGAGACATCAGGGAATATATTTAGTATCACACAACAAAAGTAAACCCCCTTCTACCTTGTATAAGCATCAGGAGCTATACCAGCTTGGCTGCTTCCAACAACTCCTAAATACCCAGAAGTGACATCCCTGAAAAGAGAAGCTCTAGAGGAGAACACAAAAGTTTGTTTCTCCTACTGTGCTGAACTGTTTTCAAAACTTTTCCCTGCTGCAGAAGGATCAAGGTGGAGATATAAAAAACCCCCCAGCCCTCTGTTTTACAATGCCAGATTTTGCTGGAATGTTTGCCTGTGTGTAGCTTGATGCTGGTAATTTACCCAGGTCTTGGCTACACTCTTACCATGCTGTAAAACCCTCACGGATGCTGCATAATTTGCTGTTACTACTGTATGAGAAATAAGAGGCTGCACCACCCAGAAATATTCTTCTCTTAGCTTTCAGATATTCTTCCAGAACCTTAAAGTTGCATTTTATGTTCCTGCTGCAGCCTTCTGCCAACACCTTTAACATGTCCTTGGAGGTAAAGCGCACCATGTTAGCGAGAACAGTGGAGCAGCTCCGGTCTGCACTCCCCACCTTCACAAATGAAGACTACCACCTTTGGTTTCAGAGGAGGCTCATAGCTGTTCTGCCAGGCATTCACGCCACCATCCTTCAGGACATCCCCAAAACTATCTCCTGCAGTTCCTACAAGTCTCTGTGAGTCACAGTCACCCCCTCTGAGGCGGTTCTGTGTTGCTTGGCATTTAGTAAAAGAATAATCCAGTGCAGTGGATGAACTGGAAAAGGAGGAAACATGGTGCCATGGTTACAGAAGGCGGCCAGAAGACAGTTACTCCCACTCCTCTCACTCATTTGTCTTGCATGTCTTGGCAAGTCACCTTATTTGGCTTTTGTTTACTTTATGTACTAGCCCACACACTAATTCAGATAATTAGTTTTACTGCAATGCTTTCTTGGGATCAAGCATTTAGAAGGTCTCCATTTGACTCACTTTGCCTCTACCAAAACCAATGACAACTGCCCTGGGGCAAAAATGAAGGCAAGGCTTTCAATATTTTACTGCAATTATGCCAATGTATTTATTTTTAGAGCAGAGAAAACAACCCCAGAATATTTCATGAGAGCTCTTCAGCAATGAGCTGGCGCTTGTCCTTCATTTATTCCAGGTTTCTTTCTTCTACAGGATTGCTGGGATGAATACAGTCTTCTCTGAAATCCCTGCGCCTGGCAAAACAGATGTATATAACTACATTGTGGCATTCCTCAGCCAGCAGTCTGAGCTCACTGGTAATCCCTTATTAGATCAGCTCCATCACTCTCTGCAGGTTGTGGGACAGAGCTGATCAATCTCTTGCTTTGCTCAATTAAGTAAGAGGTGTTTCTTCTCAGAACTCATTCCTGTTCACTGTATGGAAATGAAAGAGGGCAGAGTGTGCCACTGGAGGGCTGATGCAAAAGCCAATTGTCAGGGACTTCAAGCCTTTTCTTTGCCTTCAAGGTGCTTTAGCAGCCCTGGGTACTTGTGTGTACTTGAATCTGCTCTCCCACCTTACCTGTTTTTCTGTGCCCTCACCATAGGTCCTGCTTGCTCTGCCCAAGCCACAACTAGAGACTGGTTATTAGAGTTCTTTGGAAAATTCTGCACAGAAGCACCTTATGCTCAATTGGTTTCACTCTATCAGCAACCTTTGGATGCGGTGAGTCTGTGTGTATATATATATATATATATATATATAATATTCTGGATGTGCCAGAAATCATGGAAATTGAATTGCTCAGGTGTGGGGTAACAGTATTCAACTCCTCTACCTTTCCCCAGTATGCAATTTTAGACCTCCTCACTCCGACTCAGATTGGTGACATGATGGTGCACTCAGACACACTGACCCATATGGATGCAGCAGTCCAGCTTGTCCGCTTCTTCCAGCAAAGTGAAGCTGAGGATGTTCAGATGATTCTGACACAGTTCACCAAGGCTGCAAGCATGGTAGGCACTCCCCCATGTTCTCTGCAATTTCCATCTCCCCTGCAGACACGTGTCATCTTACAGCAGTCTTCAGAACTGCATACACCTCAGGTCCTTTCAGGACTGCACTCTTCAAGCATTTTTTGCTTCCATTTCGAATTCATCAAAATCCTGGCTTAGAAAACCACTCAGAGAGGTCCCTCCCCAGCCTTTCTGCTGTTCTGATTGCCCCAGCATCAGTGTGTTCATCATGTAACTTCTTCCAGCATAAGATCAGAGTCTTGCCAAACGATGACATTGCTCGGCTGCTCCTGCTGCAATACCTGATCCGCATGTCCGAGCCAATGAAGAGGTACACTGCCGCTGCCTGGAACGCCACCTTCCAGAACGAGCTGTACTTCCTGAGCCCTGTCATCAATGGAACAACCCTGGCCCTCATGGCACCACAGGATTACGACTCCTTAGTTGCTGTGTAAGTCTGTTGGGCATTGCTGGGATCTCTCTTCAGCCAGTAAACAGGGAAACACTGCTCCTCATGGAGACAAGTTGAAATGTGAGACAGCTGATGTGCTGTTGGCCTGGGTGAGTACTTCTTCACAGCTCTCACCCACAGCTTCATGATCCCAGAGTCTGAGGTGAAGCTAGAGCTGGGCCATATCAAATCCAGGCCTTGGTCCACAGATGCTGTTTGTACAAGAGGGGTGGAGTATTAAGCTCCTCAGCACAAATTTCAAGACAAAGGAACAGGCCACAATATTTTGGAGAAGAGATTGTTCTTCTTGTCCAAGGCTCCAATTAGAGGAAGGTACAAAGAGTTAGTCATCCCATGTATTTCACCTGGGTCCTTTTTCTTATTCATTCAGTGTTACTGCACTTGATAACACTTATGGATACATGACTGAGTCCTCTAGAAGAGACGTAGCACTCTGGATTGCACGGAACCTCCCAATCTTGCAAGGTAAACTCTGGGAAGCCACCCTGGCTTCCACCCTGGCTCTGCTAACAGATTCTTCCAGGAAAGCAGGGAGTTCAGCTAGTAGACTTCTTCCAGAACACATTAAGTCCCAGCAATATAGACTTGTGCTAAAGGCAAGTTCTAGTGCACTACAGGACTGTCCAAATGGAAAAATGCTCTTTCCGATGCCAGCTCAGCCCAGGATGCCTTGTTGATCTCTGGTGACTGTCCCAAGATGTGATGTATACTCCTGGAAATGTAAACAAAAAAAAGGATTAAGGGCTATCTCTGGTATCTCCACCTCGTTTTGGGGAACCTAATTTTTCTCTCTTCTCTCTCACTATTTATTGCACACTGATTGTACTTTCTCATGGTACAAAGTTTCATTTCCTTTAAAAAAAAACACCCCACAAATCCCATCTAGTCCAGCAACCTGTATCCACACCAGTCAGGACTGGATGTCTAGGGAAGAGTAAAGGCACCCAACCAGCATAATCTGCTATTTCCCTTTCACTTTTCACCAGTTTCCATGTGATCCATGGCTCAGACAGCTTTACTTTCAGTCAATGGGATCTGGATCTTCCACTTTTCTGCAATAACTATACAGTTTAAAAAGAAGGACATACTGTGGTGGGTAAATCCCTGAGAATCACTGTGCCTTTTTCCCCACTTAGATGGTCCAAACGAGTTCAGTGCTGCGTGGATACAAGTCACCTGGAAATCCTTCTTCCATTACATAACCCTCCAGGAAGTCATAGCAATCAACAACAACTTTGACCCTGTATGTATGATCTCTACACTAAGTGCAATGGGTAACTGGGGCTTTCAGAAGTGCTTATCAAACTGTAGAGAGCCTTCAAGGTCAAAAGTCTGAACAAAAATCCATGTCAACACTCTAGAAGCACATTCCCTCTGCTGAAATAGCTTTGCCTGGGATATGAGAAATAACTGCAGGGTATAAGCAAACCTCTGCAAACCACCACATGTGATCTGTAAAAAGTGTGAGAACTGTGGAGAAAAATATTGCAGCTGGTTCTAGTGAAGAGGGATGAGCTCATGTTCAGTGGGTGACATTTATGTTTCCTAGGCTAAAATTCTGGACCTGCTGAGCATTGAGCAGCTGGTGGAATATAGTCTGACTTCTGATGTGCTGGTCAATGTGACTGCGATGCAGGACGTCCTGAATGCCCTGAGGGGTGAAAATCCCCACATCTCAGAGCCTAAAATGAGTGAATTCCTGATGAAGTTCAATCTGGCTCTGACAGAGGTACAGTAACTTTCATTACAAACCCTCTTCCCCTTTAAAAAGGCAGGGATTCTCAGGCACTTCATGTGTGAGAAAGTCATGGTGCCAGGTAAAACAAGGCTGCTGATGAAGTGGTGTGGGGGGGGAGAATCATCCCCCTCACCATTCTGCTACCAAACAGCTCTCAAGTAATAGCATTTCCACTCTCCACAGGAAGGCATTGTGGGCATCAGAAATGATGAAGTAAGGACAGAACTGCTGACAGCACTCTTCACTGACCTTTCCAAGCACTTCTATAGATTCACTGATCTTGACTATGAATTCTGGTTCCTGGAGAACCTAAGATTCCTCTTGCCCAGTATGAACACAGACCTGCTAGAGTTAATCCCAGGAGACCTCAGCTTCCCAGCCTACACAGCCATGTGAGTACCATGTGCTGAGGAGTGCTGCCTGCCAGGCTCGTACTGCAGGAAAGCTCTGCCAGGGGAAGCAACACACATTTTAGCAACTTCTTTCCCAGCATAAGCAAACACTAGCATTACACAGGTTTAAAAAAAAAAAAAAAAAGAAAAAATTGGTATCTCAACTTGATTTTGGCAGTAATGGAGATTCAGGCAGCACTTTTCTCATATACATGTACTGTATTGTGCTCTACATGGGTACCTTCACACACCCCCTACTCCTGTTCCCCACTCCAGGACAGCATACTCTGAACAAGCTGGGTGTACCCCAACTCCCCCATGACCTAGAAAGCCTGTACCTTTTGCTTTTGTTGTTGGCAATATTGCTGTAACACATTACAATTGAGGCAAGACTTACACTACATATCATAGAATCATAGAATGGTCTGGGTTGGATGGGACCCCATGGATCATAGAGCTCCAACCCCCCTGCCACAGGCAGGGCCATCAACCTCAGGCCTGGAGCTACACAAGGTTGCCCAGGGCCCCATCCAACCTGGCCTTGAACACCCCCAGGGATGGGGCACCCACCCCCTCTCTGGGCAGCCTGTTCCAGCCCCTCACCACTCTCTCTGTAAAAAACTTCCCCCTAATATCTAATCTAAACCTTCCTTCCTTTAGCTTTAATCCATCCCCCTTGTCCTGCCATTATCTGCCCTTTGAAAAAGTTGAATCCCCTCCTGCTTATCAGCTCCCTTCAGGGACTGGCAGGCTGCAATGAGGTCCCCCCACAGCCTTCTCTTCTCCAGGCTGAACAAGCCCAGCTCCCTCAGCCTCTCTCCAGCCCTCTGAGCATCCTCGTTGCCCCCTATTTATCATCATAAATAACATTATTATTTTATTTATTACAAGTCTCTACAACCTCAGGCTGATGAGCTCTTATTTCTTCACCCCTGCAGAGTGAAAGGCCTGGATAATGTCTTTCCAGAGCTTCCACAAAACACATCCCACACTATCTACCTCTTCATCAAAAGGATCCTGGAGTATCAACTTACTTTTTCAGGTATGGGTCTGCTTTCAGGGGTGCCCAATGGCATATTTCATTTGTCACATCTGTGCTAAAATTTCTGCCAACTTCCTGTGCCTTCTTGGTCCAGAGAGGAATTCACACACAGGAGCAAACACAACGGGGGGGGGCTGCCTGGAAGCCTTTCAGTCACTGGGCTGACTGAAAGGAGTACTGCCTTTCCTCTGTAACATCAAATATTGATGGCAGCTCAAGGAGTGAAAACACTTGAGCTTCTGTTCTCTTCTGTGATGCCTCAGCACCATCCCAGCAGCGCTCTATCAGGAACCTACTGGTAGCTGCCAGAACCTCCAGGCAAACTCTGTGGCTCCCTGTGCCCAAACCAGCCCGCAGCCATTGGGAATCCCTAGTCCTGCCTGTCACCCACAGCTCTCTAAAGCCCTTTGCATGCCAATCCCTATGGTCTGCAGCTGGTGGGGACTGAGGGAGAGGTTGCAGCCCTCATTTCACAGAATCACAGAATCACAGACTCGTAGGGGTTGCAAGGGACCTCGAGAGCTCATGGGGTCCAACCCCCCTGCCAAAGCAGCTCCCCAGCTCATATTGCACAGATAGGCATCCAGATGAGACTTGAATATCTCCAGAGAAGGAGACTCCACCACCTCCCTGGGCAGCCTGTCCCAGGGCTCTGTCACCCTCACAGTGAAAAAGTTCTTCCCCATGTTGGTGCGGAACTTCCTATGCTCCAGTTTACAGCCATTGCCCCTTGTCCTATCCCCACAGACACTGAAAAGGGGCTGGCCAATTCCCCCTGCATCCCATGTCTAAGATACTTATAAACATAAAAATTTCTAGCTACGTTGTGGAGCACTGACAATAAAGACCAGTTACCACAGAGTACTGACAGGCTTCTGGTACCTTCTCAGACACGGTGTTTCCTGGCACGTACGACAGCAGCCGAAGCTTCCTGGAACTCATCTTCTACAGATTTTTACAGTTTGCTCCTTACAGTGACCTTACTGACTTCTACAAGGACTTCAATGGGGTAAGGACAAGCACACCTCTGACAGAACAAAATTTATAAACTATCTGTGGATAATTTGGGTTTTCAGTCCTGATATTACTTCAGTGAGTCCAAAACATTGTCTGAATTTTTTCACTACAACCCTCAGGCATAACCCCACAGTTTAGGATCCTCTTATCCTTGTTTCTAATAACACTGATACTCCAAGGCTAGAAACCAAGACAAACCCACAACTATTTGGGAATTGAACAAAGAGCTTTTCCTTACAAGGTTTCCATACTCAGACAGCTCTGTAAAAACTACCAAAAGTGTTGAGTGCTTTTCATAAGCTGAACTTCCAGGAGATTGTATCCTCTTCCATAACTGTCCCCA
This sequence comes from Zapornia atra, assembly GCA_013400835.1. NCBI lineage: Eukaryota > Metazoa > Chordata > Aves > Gruiformes > Rallidae > Zapornia > Zapornia atra. Next base: position 161,759 of record VZTU01017093.1, on the reverse strand, counting down.
AGGGAAGATCCTCACCAAAGAAATCAGGAGAACTTCTTCCAGGCTTTTAGTATTAGATGCAGTTCATGATTCTCCCATGGATTTTACAGAAGTGTGACAATCAAGTAGGAGCACTTCTTAGCCCAATGCCTTCCACTCCTCTGCACACCCCATTCCCATACAGGTTTTCAATACTGGAGTAGAGTAAGTTATGTGATTAGCAATGAGAATAGAACAGCTGATGATTAGCATTACCTTCAGTCTTTTGTGTCAGGACAAAACATGTCTTTGATCCACCCTGGCTGAAGAAGGCTCTCACCTGGTGCTGTGTAGCATGGTGGGGATATTCAAGTGGCTTTAGGGCTCTAGTGAGTCATCAATCAATCGGAAACATAAACAATGGCCTATGTACGTGGCTGAGAACTATAATTAGTGGATGACCAAATGCCTTTCTAAGTCTGTACACTTTCTGCTGTGCTTTCCTCATTAGTATGAAGTTCTTGACCTTCTGTCTGCCAGACAAATAGGAGAGATGACAGTTCTCACAAATGCTTTGAAGAGGGAACGCCTTACTGTCCAGATTTTGCTGGAGATGGAGAAACGCTCCTTTGAGGACCTGACTGAATTCATTAAGGAGCTGAACACTGCAGCAGTAAAGGTATGCTAAAGCTCTCACCCCAGAGAAAAGCCTCCTGTTACAAGTCTCAGAAATAGTCAAATGTCACAATGGAAAGAAACTCCTTAGAGTAATGTAAACTTTGGGCACTAGACTCAGTTAGAGCTCACAGGTTTAGGCTTCAGAGTAGCCAAAGTTAATTACTCTTACACATCTGATGGCCTACACACTGCAGGCACCTTACTAATTTTAAAAGGTTATTTATTTTCTCTTATAATGTTTATTTAGTACTTTGGTTTCCTTTCAACTCAAAACTCATCCCTTATAGAAGAGGGCAACAATCTCCATTTTGGTTGTGGTCAAATGTTTTTTCCACTGGAAAATGTAGAGCACAGTTACTTTATTAATTCACTACAATAATGCTCTCACATTCAGTTCCAAAATTCATTACTGCAGTGTTGCACTACTGTGCAGTCACAATAATACATTGGTGGCTTTCCTGAAAACACCACACTGTATGATGGGGAGGAAACCTCTCTTGCTGCCAGGTAGTTTAATCTACCTATGGAAAGCAGTGATTGCCCAAATCAATTTGTGTGTGCTGGTTATGTTTCCAGAGAGATCTCACTACCCTTCCTGACCCTCGGATTCGTGAGCTGCTCTTCGATTTGCTTTTTAAATCCCTACCACTCAGCACCTTCACAGCCAATGAATACGCCTTCTGGTTCGGTTCAGAGCTGCAGCTGTTCCTGCCAGCTATGAATGCTGACTACCTGCAGCTACTGCCCTTGGATATTGACTGCCAGTCTCATCAAATCCTGTGAGTCATGAGCAGCCAGCTTCCCTGAGGGTGGCCCAGCTCTTGCTACCTTGTCAAACCAACAGGGTCGCTTTCCCCAGAGTATCTGACTTCTTACTGCTTCTAGAGTACTGACCTTCACATGAGTTTCGTATCAGCCAAACCCATTCATAAGGATAGCACTGAAGTGGCTGAGTATACCTTAATTTTTTCAAGATGCTACCAAGGGGGAAAAGTAACAGTTTAATCTAGCCCAAATTAAACATTTCAGTTTTACTGACAATAGTACTTTCAGCTTATGTTTCCTATGGACCTGAGTTCTCCCTCCAAAGGACAAGTGCACTCTGCAGATGTCTGGCCAATAACTAACTTCCTTTTGCTCTTGTGTCAATACAGTGTGCAAGCAATGGACAGAGTGTATGAGCATTACACAGATGAGCAGAGACTCTCCATCCATCACAGAATACACAGCTTTCTACAGAGGTACCATAGTACTCAAGGTAAACACCAGACATTTTCTTTTTTTCCTCTTGTAGAATTTCATCTCTTTGCTTGGCAAATACTTCCCAGGCTGTAATCTTCTGACTCAAAAACTATACACAAGGAGAGTGTTTTAACTACAAAAAGGGAATTGTGACCCTCTGAAGTCCACTGGGATCTTTTTATTGCTGTTAATTCTACATATTAAGTCCCTAAACGCCAGAGTGACAGACAGCAATTAGAGAATCCTAACACAAATTAGACAGGCAACAGAAAGAAGATGTTTTCTGATGTACTGTGCTTGCTCCCTTCACTCTTCACAACCCCTTGTGCCCAGCTCAGGTGGATCTTACATTCCTCCCATCCCCGTCGCTAGAGAGGTTTCATTTCCAGGCTAACCAACAGCTCAGACAACTGCTGCCCAGCTTACTGACTGTGGGCTTTTCTGTGTTTCAGGTATCACCTGTTCCCCAAATGCAAACAGCAGCACATGGGTGGCTGCCAACTATGGCAGCTTCAGTGCCTGCGCCACTCTGCGCGAGTTCTCCTCGCTAAACCCAAATTTCAGTGGGGTAGGTCACATCCTGACCCTTGCTGTGTCTCAGCATTTTTGCCTCTTCTCTACACCAACACAGCTCTGTAATTCCTTCCCATGGCATTGACCACGATTCCTATTACAAATATACAGGTGTTTCTGCCTTCCTTTTCAGCTATCAGCTCTGGGAAAGCTGTCCCCAGCTCAGCTGGCACAACTAACACTGGAAACAGGGGCTCTAGCTGATGAAGCAACTGTGATCACCATCATGGACCACCTAGACACAGCTTCAGATCTCACTGGGTTCTTTGCCACACTGAATACCATGGCATCGGTAACTCCCCCTATTGTGCTCCAAAGCTCCTCCACCCAAACACTGCAGCTACTGCACCAAAGCCTGCTGATGTGTGATACTCAAACTCCAGCCCTGGCCTCACACTACAGCCTTGGTCATGAGAGGGAAACTTGCCTGTAATGAGGCTACAGGTCAAATCCTTGGATAGCTGTTCCTTAAAAGCCTGGGGCTGTAGCAATCTTTTGGTTTTCTGTCCAGACACCAAGCTACCCTTCCTCCACAGGTCTATACTGAGCCACAGCAGGGTGTGATGGGAAGAGATCTGGGTATACCTCAGGGAAAACAGACCCATTTGGGAACAAGCACCATGCAGTCTCCCCAAGAGCTCCCTGCTTGGGTCCTTCACTTGATGCTACCAACCCAGTCCCCTTTACAGTGGCTTCCCATGAGTGAAGGGAGAGATATTAAATAATCCTGAACAGTATCTTAAATTGGGTGAAGCTTAGCATTATAAATTACATGTCAACTATAATGAAAAAGTGTGTGATTGCAGGTGGAACTTCAAAACAGCAACCTTGCCCATCTTCTACTAAGCAGTGCCCTGCATAAGATAGCTCCTAGCTTTCCCAAAATGAAACCTTCTGGCTTTGCTGACTGGTTCCAAGATACTCTACAAAACGTGTTGCATGCAGTGAATGAGAGGAGCATCGCAGAGATACCTGTCAATATTTCATGTGACTCTTATCAGCAAGTGTGAGTCACCCATCCCATTTGCCTTTATCCTAACTAAGCACTTCTGTTTACTTGGGTCCTTCATTTGATGCTACCAACCCAGTCACCTTTACAGTGGCTTCCTATGAGTGAAGGGAGAGATATTAAATAATCCTGAACAGTATCTTAAATTGGGTGAAGCTTAGCATTATAAATTACATGTATATATATACAGGACTTTCTGGCAATACATTCACATATTGCTAAGAAAAGCAGAAGTAACCACAGTAAAGCACTCAGTGTTTCTCAGGCTTCCATGCAAAATACACTGAAATTCAGCAAGTTTTTAATTAGAGCAGCCTTAGCGATTCTGTGTCCTTTACCTTAAGCAACTGCATCAAGTAGAGAGCAATGAAAATGATCTTATCACATAATATCATGTTCAGTCTGATCTGAAGACACTTCACAGTTACTTCTTTAGAACCTTGCTGATAAGATCCTGCAGTAACTCATAATGATGAAAGCTCTTGTCATTTTTCTAGTGGAAAAGTTTTTGTTATTGGAAAATGCTCATTTGATTGAATTCAAATATTTCTCCTGACCATCCCAATATTCCCTCCTTCAGGTTGAAGGGTTTCAACAAAATCTATGCTGGCATCCCCACAGAAAACCTTCATCATGTTTTTGGATTCTGTAAACGCTTCTTGACAAGAAAAGTGAAATCAGGTAATGGCATAAAAAGCCCTAATTTGGGAACATCCTTTGAAAGCTTTCCAGCACACTCTGGGCTTGAGAAGCAGCAGGAATTCTTGTAGTAAGGTCTGAGATGCTCTTAATGACAAACAAGAAAAAAGAAGCATATACTTACATTGTTGCTCCAACACTATGATCTTGTCATCTCACTGATGGGATTCTCAACTCCTCCTGTATTTTGGATGGCTCACCAGTAAGCTTAGCCATTGCCAGCAGCAGTATTAGGTTGCCAAATGCTGTTAAAGATAAACAAGCCCAAATTTAGACAACAGCACAAGAATGTTATAACTTAATAATGAAGGTTCAGGGGTCTCTCACACCGATGGGAACTCAAACTCCTCTGCAAAGGTTTAATGGCAATTTGCAAGAGTGACTAAGGTTTCCAGTCAGAACATCAGGCAGGAACATGTGGTCCCCAGCATTCCCAGTGTCACCATTTTTTCAGGTGTTGCATGTGGCAGCGCAACCCAGAGCACTCAGAACTGGCTGGAAGTGAATCTTGGAAATTTTAGCAAATATGCTGAGTATCAGGACTTTGTCACTTGGAACAAGCACTTTGTGGGGGTAAGTATGTTTAATTTTTAATTCTTCTTCATTAGCATTCACTGTGAGAACATGGGGGCGTTCCACCATGAAACACACTACTGGCATCTGCAATGCCTTTATGGAACAGCACAGGAGCTGATGGGGCATATTCCTTAAAAAATACTCTTGGCATTAGCATCCAACCATCACAAATATATTTACTGGTTTTTTTGCTGGCTAGTGTGCTTGCAGAGCTACAGTAATAGAGGAAATATTATGCATCCTGGTGGAAAAAGGACTTGACAAGTCCTGTGGATATTCCAGACTCGCCCTGAGTCTTTCTGGGAGCACTAACATTTACAATGACTCTCATATGCTTAAAAGGGTTGCCATCTGCTTTATGTCCCTTTCCACAGATGGACATCTTGGACAAGTTATCCCCACCACAACTAGCATCCCTGACACTTTCATCTGATGCCATTAACGAGGAAGAGGAGATGTGTCAGATCCTTTCAAAACTCCACAACAAACCAGCAGAAGAAATCTATCAGTATTTAGACCAGTTCAACAGAGAGGCAGCCCAGGTAGGGGTATCTGCACTGCAAGTCCAGGATAAACCCAGGCAGTGTGGGCTTTGACTATCCAGAATCTTAAAGGCATGCTGGAAAATGGTTTCTGGGATTTCATCTCACAGTATGATCAAATGCAACAAAGCATCTCACACACAACTGATCTCATCAGGGCTGGCTGGCCCCAAGTGTTCAGCCAGGGCCCAGGACTTAGTGGCTGGCTGATACTCTTGTGCACGCTTGTGGCAACACTGAGGTTGTATCAAGCAGAACTACTGAGCCTCATGATCTGTGCTCTGTGGCCCTGTGGAGGAAGCTGATCCTCACAGATGCAGACACGTTCTGCCTGTGCTTGAGCAGTCACAAGAGGCCAGGGTGCAAACAGCGTGCAGTGCCCTCAGTGAACCCTGGAGTGTCAGTGTCCCCGCGCCGTTCAGGGACACTGTGGAGACTGACAGCAGTCCTTGGTATTGGCTACCTATAGTGCAGGTCACAGGACATCCCTAAGGACATCCCTCTGGGGCTTGCTCAGAGTCCTTCCCTACATCACTGCTCCCTGTGCTTGAGCGCTGGGTCCCTTTTCAATCCCGTTTTCCCCCGATGCTCACTGCCTTTCTCCTTCAGCTGGCAATAACCACTATTAAGAATACCAACGTGAGGAAAAAGATGCTCACCCAGTTTGTTGGAGACATTGAGGTGGAATTTCCAGATTTCAGCCCTGCTAAATGGACTCACCTGCTTGCAAGACTTGCTCTGCTGCTGCCAAGTGCTGGAAAGGAGGACACCAAACTCTTCCTGTCCCACATCTCTGGTTGTGAGAGTTTCAGAGCTCTGTAAGTACACAAGGGAAGTGTCCTCTTTACTGTCTACGAAATAAAAAGGGGGGTTGTCAGGAAAGGGCAATGAATTGCCAGGACAGCACTATGCTAAAGAACTTCTGTGTAAGAGTATCATTTAGAGAAATGATCCATCAGGCAAGTAAAACAGCCAAGGTCAGACCTTCATTCCTTGGAGTAAAACTGCAAAAGCAAATTAAACCATTTTCTAATACAGTATAAAGTCGTTTATGATTTATATTAGTTTTTACTTGTTTGTAAAACAGTGCAATTAGGAGCAGTAGCATGAAAAAAAATACCTGGAAGAGATGGGAGAAAACATCCTGGCTAATGAAAGAGATTAAGCTGAGAAGTAAATGCCAGAGGGCAGCAGCAGAGGGAAATCACACAGTCACATCTGGGCTACACAAAGCAGGGAAGACCAGGCTACCAACAACAGTCCTGCTCTGACCCAGGAAAGACACAGGAAAACAAACAGCAGGGTTGGGCCCTAAACAGGCTTTTCCAACCTGCTCTTGAATTGCCCTTTTCTGGCACAACTTTATCCTCACAGGGTGGCACGACACAGCTCTGCTTCTTGCATCTGTAGAGGACCTGGGCACCTATAGCAGATGGTTTAGATCTAGCAGAAATTAATTTGGCAACTTAGAGGGTGAGGCTAATTACCTACAGTCATGGGGCTAAGGGATTCCTGAAGCACACAGAGATCACTAGGGGAAGCTGTACTGTTAGTCTCTAAGGCTTTTTGAAAGCCTAGACAAACATCTGCACAGACCTAATCCTGCCCTGGGGCACAGATCTCTCAAAGGCCCATAGCAGCCCAGTCTTTCACATGCAGATCACAGCCAGTAAGAAATGAAGCAACACCATTTCATAACAACTAAGCTTTCCCTTTCTCTTCCTCTCCTGTGAAACTCTGTTCATGCTGGAGTAACATCTCTCCCATCTATAGCATCATGGCACCCCCTGGCAAGCAGGAATTAAGCCTCTCCCATGTGATTTGCCCCCCACAGCGTATCCTCGTTGAGCCAGGCATACACATCCCTGTTGCCCACGAATCAGCAAGGCATCTGTAGCACTTTGCTGACCTTCCTTGAAAGCCAACAAACCACCACAGGTAACATGAGCCAAACTCTAAAAAAAGGCTTTAAGCATTCCTGTGCACCCCAGCAAACCACCAGGGAAGGCGAGTGACACGCTCTTGTTCTCCTGTGCTGCAGGTTCTGCATGTGCTTTGGGGCATGAAACAAGCCTGGACTGGCTGGAGAAGAACTTGGGGGCATTTGCAGCCAACGCTCGTTATGAAGATTTCACCAGACTAAAGGCGGATTTCAGTGGGGTCAGTGTGCTTCCTGACTCAGACCTGAGAGCTTTGCTTTCACTCAGTGGTAGCATCCTGCTGTGCTACAGCTCCTTGCATGCCCAAAGCTGAGCATTCCCAGATGACCAGATTCAGTAAACAGACATTGCTCCAGCCATAGCAGAGCTCTTCTTCCCAACATGGGGAATCCAGGCACCTATGGCTTGGGTACCCACCTGTTAGCAATATTTTACCTCTCTCTGATGATGGTCCATTACTTTTACAGTTCAATGTGAGGGACAATCTCACTGCTACCCAGCTTGCCCATGTGTTTTTTGATCCTGGAGTCCTGGATGATACCAGCATAGTTGAAACCCTCCTTGTCTCCCTGGAGAACAGGCCAGCGCTGGACATCTCTGCCTTTGTTACAGAGTTTGTGGCCACTGCTGCTCAGGTGAGACACCAGCCCTTGTTCTGGGATTGCAAGGACACAAAACCTGGTCCTGGGGGTATTGTTTCAGTACACAGTGAGAGCAGCAGCTGCAGAAACTCCTGGACTTCAGCCCACAACGAACTAGAAAATATCTTTCCAGAGCTGGTTCCCATGGGAAACACTTTATTACGTGGGGCTGTTGGAGAGGGGTCAGAGGAGCCACGAAGATGCTCAGAGGGCTGGAGCAGCTGCCCTACAAAGAGAGGCTGAGGGAGCTGGGCTGGGTCAGCCTGGAGAAGAGAAGGCTGTGGGGGGACCTCATTGCAGCCTGCCAGTCCCTGAAGGGAGCTTATCAGCAGGAGGGGATTCAACTTTTTCAAAGGGCAGATAATGGCAGGACAAGGGGGATGAATTAAAACTAAAGGAAGGAAGGGTTAGATTAGATATTAGGGGGAAGCTTTTTACAGAGAGAGTGGTGAGGGGCTGGAACAGGCTGCCCAGAGAAGTAGTGGATGCCCTGTCCCTGGAAGTGTTCAAGGCCAGGTTGGATGGGGCCCTGGGCAACCTTGTGTAGCTCCAGGCCTGGAGGTTGGTGGCCCTGCCTGTGGCAGGGGGGTTGGAGCTCTGTGATCCTTGGGGTCCCATCCAACCCAGACCATTCTATGATTACACCCAGACACACACACACTTGCTACAGCGAGCGCTGGGAAGCAGTTTCTGCTCACACCTGACTTGTGTCCTTACTTGCTCTGTTCCACAGCAAGGCTTACCCTCTCTGACAAACCTGCAAGTCCGGGATGCCATGTTCACTGCAATCTTTGGCAAGCTGCGAAGCCAGCTCACTACTTTTAATGTCTCCCAGTATAAGGACTGGTTCCAGAACAAGCTCAGCTTGTGGCTGGGCAGCATAAATGCCTCTGCCCTTGCAGTTATCCCAAGGAACATACCTTGTAGAATATACCAAGTTATGTGAGTACACCACTGCCTGCATTCACTCCAACTCCAGTCACCAAAAGCAAGGCTTTACTGCTGTCCTGAACCCCCTGCTTTCCCTTCTCTCACAGAATGAGTGGCTTAGAAGGCAGCTTTCAGCAGATGTCCCCTGCTAGCCACCAGGACGTTTACAGCTTTGCAAGGAGCTACCTGTCTGCTAAGGCTGCTCAAGGAGGTATGCTGAAGGTGTACCACACTCTCTCCTTCCTGTAATTTCCCTGCACCCCTGTCAGAAGCAATAGGGTACAAAATTACAGGATGCTGACCATGTTATATCTGTGAAAAAGAAAGTCACGTTGAATTGGGAAGATTTCAACTGCTTTTTGCCCTGTAGCTTATCACAGCAATCAGAGAACAAAAGTGTCTGCAGAAGCAGCTGTGTTTCTCCTTAAGGCCAGGACAAGCCCTAGTGTTAACCCTCACTGCAGTGGCAGCTCACAAGCTGAGCGCTGGACCACCACTGGCACTTCTCTAGCTGCTGTTACCATAATATCTGAGAATCTCCCAAATTTAGCATTCCCATCTATATGCCATTGCCATAAGGCATGGGAATGCTATTTCCTTACCACACATTTCCTTACCTGTGTACATACACACTGGGCATTAGTCACTCCAGTGCTGACAAAATCACTGAGAGATCTCTGCACCTAGACATTCTGGACAGCTCCTGTATCCCAGAGGAGAACCAGTGGACTAACTCACAGGTTCTATCACCTTGAATTATGCTTTGTTTAAAAGGTGCCCCATGCACTGAAAACACCCAGGGAAGCTTGGGATGGCTACAAACAAACCTGGGCTCCTTCAGCTCCTTGGCTACCTACAGGGACCTGACTGACATGAACGGAGACTTCAGAGCAGTAAGTAACTCTACAAGACAGCACCCAGTGCAAGCCCCAAATCCTGCCTGCCAGCCTCCCACAGCTCAGGAATACTTGTTGCCTTAAGGCAAGACCAGTAGTTGTACCATTTGATTTCACAGGTTGATGCTGTGGCAGGACTCAGCCCAGAGCAACTAGCAGCTTACACGCTGGCTAGCGATGTCCTGCGTGACGTGGACAAAGCAGGCAAGGTCCTCAGCTCCCTGAGCTCTCACACCATTGGGAATTTCATGGATGCTTTCAATGCAGCTGCAAAGCAGGTAGCAACCCCATTTCCAGTTCAAGAGGCTGGAATAAAACAGTTGACACATGAAGCACGTACTGATGTGGGAATTGAGGTTCTAGGTGTAGGAAGAGGCCACAACTTAGTCTGGCCCTGTCCTGGAAGGGTTACAGGGACTTGCAACATCATCACTCTCTAACCCCACTTGAACTTCAGTGCTGGCACAAAGGCTACTTTTCTCTGGAAAAGGATAAAGGAGTCATTATGCAGGCACCATATCACAGCCTCGTTGATCAAATGATAAGAGCCCTGTATCCTTCACTGCCTATAGTCATGAGCATCCTCAGAGGATCCCCAGGAGCTTGTACCCAGAGGCCACAGAGGCAGTTTGTGCACATACACCTGTAACTGCCCAGGAAAAGGTGAGCCTTGGGCACACACTCACTGCAGCCACACATGCAAGAGAGCAGATAAAACTGCCAAAGGCACAGACACAGCAGCCATCTTCACATTTGCAAATTAAACTAATTAAGCCATCTTGTCTTGAGTGTCCAAGAAGGAATCCCCAGAACTGCTATGTACTTCTTGACTCCCAGTTTGACTCCCTTCCACCAGTCCCACCTGCATCCTTTAATGTTAGCTGCAATGTACACTTCTAATGATGTTTTCTTCCTTCTGGTTGAAGCATAACCTCTCTCAGCTTCCACGTGGTGATGTGAGGCGATTCATCCTAGGGCAGATCTTTTGTCACTTAAGCACAGTATTCGAGCTGTTCTCTGCTGAGGACTACATTGCCTGGTTTCAAGGCAGGCTTGGTCTCTTCCTGAGCAGCCTCAATGCAAGGAACCTTGGCTTCTTACCCAGCGACATGACGTGCGACTCTCTTGCAGCCATGTAGGTATCAACTCCATGGTCATTTCAGTGATGCTCTTCTTGCTTCTCTCTGCCTGTAAATCCAGGAGCCCAAGCCCTGGGTGAGGAAACACCCAGTGCCAAACACTAAATTCTTGTTTGGTGAATAGAGTCTTACTCGATCACTGCTGCAGTGTCACATCTCAGGCCACAAATAAGACCCTAAGCAGAGCCTCTGCTTCACTTCCATCCATCTGCACACCCACATAACACCAACCCAAGAGACTAGTGCCCTGAACAAGCAGGTCACACTCCAATTGAAGTGTGTGTTCCCTGGCATCAAGGGAGTAGAAACATTCCCTGAATGCATCCCTAATGCCTTCCTGCTCTGTGAGAGCACCCTGCGAGTTCTGTCCCAGTGGCTGTGGATTATATGCTTGAGGCTGGTTCACCCTGACTATTCATACCCTGCAGAGTGAAGATCCTGAATGAACACAGAGCCCAGGGGCCCTATGAGAATCCAGAGCACATCTACTCCTTCATAAAGAGAGTTCTTCACTTCCAACTGCAGAACTCAGGTAAGAAGTATCTGGGCCTGCTTGTCTCCAGGCATAGAGGGACACAGGTGGAAAGATTCAGCCACCTCATAAAACATCCCTGATTTCTGTGACATGCAGACCCATTCTATCACGTTAGCAACCTGACAGTTAAAGGTCTGACCCCTGTGAAACCTTTAGGGTCCCCTAAAGTCAGCAGAAAGAAGTGCCTCTACCTTTAGAATCCTAGAATCCTAGAATCATAGAATGGCATGGGTTGGAAGGGACCCCAAGGATCACAGAGCTCCAACCCCCCTGCCACAGGCAGGGCCACCAACCTCCAGGCCTGGAGCTACACAAGGTTGCCCAGGGCCCCATCCAACCTGGCCTGGAACACTTCCAGTTTAGATAAACTGCTTCCTGTAGGATAAATGTGCTGAATCTCCTGCTGATTCCTAATGGAGTCCTCCCTCACTCCTTAGCTGCTGCTTGGCCCTTCAGCTCCCACTGGTCAGAGAAAACTACCACCCTCCTCTCTGGAGGCCTGAAACCACTCTAACAGCACAGACAGACTCAAAAAGCAAAAGCTGTATGAAGAATGAGACTAGAACATGCTGACACTGCATCAAACTGGCAACCCCAGTATGCTCAAAGGCTAAATGACCCCCCCACACCCTTGTCTGCTAGGCTCTGGATCCCACAGGGAGCTTGCAACATGAACTATGATATATATTTCACTGTGAATGGGAACCCACAGTATTCCACACCTCAGCAATCCAGTGATGGAAATGATCTATCTTCTGAGCTTTGCTTTTCCTTCTGCAGGCTCTGCCTGCACACAGGGCACTGCAGACGACAGAGAATGGCTGACACAGTATTTTGGTTTATTCACTGCTTTTGGATCATACTCAGATTTTGCAACACTGAAGAGCAATTTCCATGGGGTAAGGGCTAGATACAAAAATCTGGCATTTTATTCTCAGCCATGAAACAAGCTGACAGGAACAGAGTTCAAGTGTTCATTATTTGTTCATTTTCTCCTCTGTGGTTCCATTTTTTTCCTCATTAAGTTTCTTCTTGTTAAGTTTTAATGCTAAAATAGTGTCAAAAGCATTGTCTCTAGGAGATAACTGTCTTATCAGGAGAATATAAATTCTGTAGGAAAACAAGGTTTTCAATGACAAGCTCCAAACAGCAGTGGCTGCTAAGATGCAGAAAGAGCAGCTATTAAATTACAGACAGTCTGCAGAGAACATTCTCACAAATCACCTGTCTAGCAGCAGAGAACAGCTATAATTAAATTTAACCCCAGTAAACACTGCACACTACTTGTGGTCTGAAACCCTGTCCAGAGAGACGTTAATGTCCCTTATATATGAAAGCTCAGGTGGGCTGAGAAAGATGAGCAGGGGGAGAATGCTGTGCCTTGGTCTCCAAGACTTTGTGCTCTGTCTTCTTCAGGTTGACTCCCTAGACCTTTTCTCAGCTGGGGCACTGGCCCAGCTGACTGTTCAGCCCACGATCATCTACAGCCCCTCAGCCGTCCGGACGGTTCTGGAAGTCATTGGGAACAAGGAGGAGCCTCTGCAGTCCCTCAGTGCCTTCCTGGAAGCCTTCAACACTTTTGTCCTGAAGGTAAGTAATCTCAGTGCCTGTGATAAGAAAGACCTGGGGAGGAGAAAACAGAACACAGGTGAGCTTTCAGATTTCCAACTCTGGGACTCTTGTAGCTAGATACAAAGTAAATCTGGAAGATGAGCCAGAAGGACGTTCGTCCTGCTCCAGTATGATCTTTGTCTCAGTCAGCTCCTTACTCTGGCTTCACCTCTGTGCCCAGACCAGTGTAAAAAAGTTCCTCCTCAGAGGAAGTTTGGGAGCTACATCTACCATTCCAACAAAGCCTGGATGTAAACAGCAAGAGTTTCTTTACTGCTGATCTGTGGTAGCCTAACGACTTGTAGAAGCTTCTGGACCAGGCCCCTAAAATTATTACACATTAAGACATTTGTGTGTAAGTGAACAAGAGAGACTCTGCTCCTTGCCCTGGTCCTGCAGGGCTGAGGCTGTTTGTACAAGTAAACACTAAGCCAAGTTGAGAAGCCTGAGTATGCCCCAGCCTCACTTTATACACAGTGGGACCACTCTGCTGACTGCCATAACAAAGCAGTGGCTGTGGGAGTGGAAGGGAGAGGAAATTCAAGCACCTGGCTTGCTCTGCTGTCCAACTCTGCTGACAAAAGAAAACCTGAACTGCCAAGGTCAACCCTCCAACAAGGACACAGCCAGGTCATATTTCCAACTTTCATTGTTAAACAGGAGAGGAAGGAAGGGGAGGAGGGCTGCAAAGAAGAGAAACAGTGGTTATTTTTGCAGTTTTCCCTTCACCACTTCTGCTGGGCTTCAATACTCAAGGCTAACACCTCTGCTCACCACCTGCTTCAAGGTCTTCCTCTCCTTCCTCAGAGCTCTGGTTTCCTAGGAAGCACTAAGGTTCGAGAAACGATGCTCCTGATGTCAGCTGAGATCATCTTCCCACAAGTGACCCACATGTCCCTGGAAGACACAGCTACGTGGCTGCACAGGCTGCACATCCTGCTCCCCCACGTGAACGCCACAGTGCTGGAGCTGCTGCCCCTCAGCATGCCATGCCCATACTACCAAGCTGTGTAAGTGCCTGGCTGCAGGGCTGCAGCTGCTTTAGTGCTGTGCTGCTCCAAGGGCAGTCACTCTTGCATCACTAGTTACTGATCAGGCAAGAGCTGCTTTTTACCTTTATCACTGGGTGTAACCAACTCAGCCAATGACTCTGCTCTAAGGGGGGGGTGTTTTCTTGTAGACAGATACCAAATATTCACCCTACTTTTCAAGCACACCCTAAACTATATGGCCCAGCAGGAAATGAAACTCACTACCTACTGCTATAGGCCAACTACTAGCACCTGCTACCTGCAGTTTGTCAGCACTAAAGCCTCCTCACCCCACTATGCTCACCTCTGCTGCTTTACCCAGGTGGAATCACCTGTTACATGCTTTGTTCCCCAGCATTGCAGCGATTGATGGAGTCTACCCAGCACTGTCAGCAAGGAAGAAACACGAGGTGTATGAGTTTCAGAAGGCCTACCTGACAGCCCAGTTCACAGACTCAGGTAAGGGGTCTCCACATAAGTTCCCAGTAAAGCACTAGTATTTGTATGGAGCATCTTTCATGTTCTGAACACCTATCACACATCTTCCCAACGCTGAGATTCAGGTACTTCTGTTGTTCATTACAACCCTGGGAAGCTCACCACCACCCTGTTGAAAGAGGAAGGGAAATCAGTTATTTTAAAGCTACAGGAACACTGGTGTAAGGAGGTGTGATACACCCTATTTATTCTATTCTGTAAGTGGGATTTCCATTTGGCATAACCATTTTCCCAGTCTGGAAGTGAATCAGAGTGCAGCAGATCAGACCCTGCACTTGCACTGGGAAGTTCAGCCACCCTTCTGTTAACAGACATTTAATCACTCACTTGAAGGATGCCTAGATGCCTCCTTCAGGATGTGTTGAGACTTTAATTCTTTGGATCTGTTTTGGTTACAGGATCAGCATGCCAGGATGGAACAACTGGGACCAAAGACTGGCTGCAAAAGAATCTGGGAGAGATCTGTTCAGTAGCTAAACTAAGTGAACTTCAAACATTCTACCCAGACATCGCTGGAGTAAGTTTTACTAGTGTATGCACTGAACAACAGTGACATTAGCACCAGCTTGCAAGCACAAAAGATGCCTCCTAGGCTTTGCACTTATGATAATCAGTGAGGGCAAGACACAGGCGATGCCTCACACAGTGGCAACATCTCTTAAAGCAGGAATCAGCTTGGGTTTCCATGGGAGAGATTATTAGAGATAACACATGTACAGCATCAGGGGTTGAATTACACATTCCAGCTGCTTGTCTTGCTCTTCACAGCCTCTCTTTGATGAAAGATATTAATTCTTAGCATTGGCTCTGATAACCAGTGATAAGGGCCTGGGATATGTCTGAAATACAGAAGCACATTCTGCTATGAGTGGTGAGGGGAAACTGCTTTTAAATCATCTTCACAATCAAATTGCCTTTCCTAATTCCTATAGACAATGACTCTCCAAATTCCACTTTGTCTTCAAAAATACCAGACACATCCTAGTATTCTGTGTTTAGTCTAATCAGTAGCAATGGGTTGCACACCTCTGGACATGGGGAATTAAAGCTTCAAGCTGCCTGCATTATATTACCCAAGCTGTAACTTCAACAATGTAAATGAGGCTTTAAGAGAACAGCAGTAAGACCAACAGGAATTGAGTCCTAATAGATTAATATTTGATTGGGCTGTATGTATCCAAGTGTTGTCATATTGGTTTCACAGCAAATACAGGCATTGCATTAACAAAAATCATTCAAGTACAACTTGAAAATACAATAATTCTGCTTTGTTGTCAAAACCCAAAGATTTTTCTCTTCATTTGATATTCTAAAAAAAAAGAATCCTGCATAACTGTAAAACATGCCTAGGCAATGTTTTAGCTTCATACACTCTGTAAGCCAGTGCTGGTATTTATTAAAATGCTCATCTTGGTTAAAGAATGTGTGACACTACCTATCCAATCATTAATAAAAGTCATGTTGAACAACCCCCTTGGTATGTTTCATGCTGCTTGTGGCAATCTTACTGAGGGTCCTTCAACTAAACTGACAGAGTAGGGAGTGGTACAAACACACTAGCTGCTACTGGTTGAACTAAACTAAAAATGCCAAGACATGAACTGGTTTGCTAACTGCTTACTGAGCTACTGAAAGCACAGCCCATGGCTATGTACCAGGCAGACACACAGAGCTTTGGTAAGGGAGTTACACTGATAAGGAAAACTTCCCATTCTTACACTCAGATTAAATCTTAAAACGTCAACATCATCAAAATTCACTATTCCCCTATTTACCTAAAGTTAAGTCCAAAGATAAACAGTGTTCTACACCAAATCTCTTAGCCTACCACACCCACAGCACCTGAACAACTTCCAGCAGAATCCTGAACAACACAACTTGTCTGTTAACATTTCCCAGATGCACCACAGCAGCTCAATCCAATGTCCCCATTCACTCTGCAGCTGAAGCTCTGGAAGGAGAAGTGCTGATGTCTTGTAGACATTCCTTCTGCTTAGCAAGTCCCATGCCACATGCTGCCACACTAAAAATCCTTCATCTTCACCACAGAAAGTGACCTCGCTCTGTCTCTAAGCATACACTCTATCAAACAAGAAACTTCTTTCAAAGCCATGGTGAGAGACTTCTGGAAGGGTTAGATTAGATATTAGGGGGAAGTTTTTTACAGAGAGAGTGGTGAGGTGCTGGAACAGGCTGCCCAGAGAAGTAGGGGATGCCCCATCCCTGGGGGTGTTCAAGGCCAGGTTGGATGGGGCCCTGGGCAACCTTGTGTAGCTCCAGGCCTGGAGGTTGGTGGCCCTGCCTGTGGCAGGGGGGTTGGAGCTCTGTGATCCTTGGGGTCCCTTCCAACCCAGACCATTCTATGCTCTCTGTAGGATGCCTCAAAAAGGCCTGCAAACCAGAGACTCTGCCACTGCTTTGATAGAATTTCCTATTCTCCTATGATCAACCTCATTCTGTTACAAATGATGCTGTCTCAGAACACATGATGTGAAACCCATCAGGACCTGGGGAAAGCCTTCATTCATCTAACCTCTTTGGCTCTGTAACATTTCAGCAATGGCTGTTCTGCTTTCAAATGCAGTGCTGAAAGTGCTCAGGTGTGACTTTGACAGAGCAGCCAGACAAAAGCACACAAACAGTTTCATATGAGAAAGAAAACACAGCAGTGTTACTTCAATACCACTTCTACTGAAACATGCTTCAGAACAAGGCTGCCTTTTAACTGGGTAGACAACCACACACCCACACAATCAGTCTGGTACTGTTCCACATCTTTACTTTGCTAAAGAAGATCCTGCATTTACAGCAGCATTACACAGCTTGGCTTCCCTTTTTAAGTCTCCAGAGAGCAGACAGTATTTTCTGGGCTAATACAAGGGGTCAGAATCCCTGGAACAAAAACCTACCCCCTAGTATGACAGGTAAAAAGGGATATAGACTCAGCATATATTAGATTTTACAGACAATTGAGCTGAGCACTAATTACAAATCAGCCTTACTTAAAGCCCTTTAACTTGGTAATCTTTATTTGGCAGTTTTAGTCAGCCTTAAAGACCAGAGCAGGCAGTGTCCTATGAACAACCTCAGGCAAATCATACCTGCCAAAAAGATTAATGTGGAAAAAGAAGGAAGTCAGAAAATGGTCAAGGCAGAGCAGGGGAAGGAGGAAGGAAAAAGAAAATATAAGTGATGAGGTGGACAAGAAAGGGCTATTGAAGATGGAAGCTGCACACAGGACAGGGGAAGCTGAAGATCCAAGAGAATATTCCTTGGCAGATCAAATCAACAAGTGTTAATCAGCTACAGGTTTTCAGGCAGTTTTATCAGATTCTTTGTAAAGCTTAAAAGGTACAGATGATAATATAATTCTAATTAATATAATTAGTTTAATATATAATAAACTAGTATTTTATATATTATAATATATTATATCTATGATATATATAAATTCATTGCCTGTGAGGTGTTCAGTTAATATATAATTATATATTCTATATCATCATTATATATTAGAACAGTTTAGTTAGTTAATTATAATATATAATTAACTAAACACCTCACAGGCAATGAATGCCTGCTGATAGGTAACAGCCCATTTCCAGAGAGATACCTGATGTTCTCCCCTGCAAGGCTCTGTACACAAAGCTGAAGGGTTTTTCACCCTCATCCTCCTATGATATGTGGTACCAGACTATTCCCACCTCACTGATCCACGTGGAAATATGGATCTGCCCTGGCCTCCTTTTTATCTTCTTCTCAGAGAGAACTGCCCAGAAGCATCCACAGTACCCCAAAAACATTCTTTCACCCTGACTATCTGGTGGGCTTCACTTTAGAGCCACTAGCCAGCCACAGCCTTAACACAGCAGCAAACATGGCACTCTGACAACTCTTTTATGTGTTTTTCTTCTTAGTTTAAAGTTCCTGATCTCAATACCCCAGAAGAGATGGCACAGTTGACTGTTAACTCAACACTGACCAGCCTGGAAGATACACTCTCAATCCTGGCAATACTTGAGTGTGGATCCTATAACACAGTCGAGAGATACATGAGCCAGTTCAACACGTGTGCTCGCCAGGTCAGTCCTAACAGACCCCAGGGATTCTCCAACTCCCACGTGGCTGTGCTGTGGGAAGGCCTATGCCACAGCTAAGTGCCCTTGCTGTACAGCTCTACATCTGATAGAGCTGAAAGGCAGAGAGAAGCCCTGATAAATATTACACAGCTTTATAAGGAGAGACCTCAGCAAGCGGCAAGCTAACGGTCAAGAAAATAAGGCTTAAACCCTGGATGGGGGCAGGCAAATAACAATATTTGGTTTTGTTATGATAATGCTGCAGATGTTCCCTTAACAGCCTCTCCTGATTGAAGTGTTTTATCCAGAACCTCAAGCCCTATCGATGGTTTTGCTCTCCTTTATCCCACAGGTAAATCTGACCTCGTTACCCAACACGCTGGTTAGAGATGCCATTCTGAAGGCAGTACTTCTAAAGCTGAGACCTCAACTCCAAAGCTTCTCCAGGGAAACGTGGGCAACCTGGTTCCAGCTGCAGCTGCCCTTACTGCTGTCTGGTATGAACAAAACCTACCTGGGATGGCTGGGGACCAACATCTCCTGTGAATCCTATCAGGCAATGTGAGTTTACCACGACTCTTAACATTACAGCAGCGTTGCTGCTAAAAGCCAGTGTTGCAGCTGAAACCTCCACTTTGGATTCCTGCAACAGAAGGGCTGAGCTCTGACTCCCTCACTATTGTCACTAGCTGAAACCAAACACAGAATCACACTGGGCAGGAATTGCACTAAGATCTTCCAGGTCACTTACTTTGCTTGTCACTGTTGGAAAGCTGCAAGGAAGCCCCACATATCCTAGCTCCTTTCTCAAAGTGTCCTCTTTCATCTCCTAGAGTCAAAGGATTTAACAGCATTTATGAGTCTCTTTCACCTTCCAACAAAATCGACGTATATCACAGCTACATTAAAACCTACCTGAGCCAACAGCCACATTCAACAGGTAACAGCAGCAAAATAGGAAAGTTCTAAAGCCCAAAGGGTAAGAGTGGTCATAAGGGTTTGTTTCCAGGCTACAAAATACCAGTCACCTTCCTGCCTACCTTCAAGCTGTCCATGTGGCTGGAGGCAGCATCGCTGAGCAGAAATAGAGCTGGTCCAGACCCAATTTAAGTCTCCCTGGAGCTGGTCCTGTTTGTGGGTCCTATTTGTACTGCACAGATACTGCTCAGAGCTAAAATCAACTTCAGTACTGTCTCTGAATTCAACAGATAATCTAAAGCAGTTGACAGAGACATAAATGGTGCCCTACATCTGTGCCTTTCTGTAGCATCATCAGGTTGTCTTAGTGTGTAGCTTTGCCTTGTACTGTACGTTCTTCCCCTCTTTCCAGGGGTTGCCTGTGATACCCAGGGAGGAATGAGAAACTGGATTGACACGAATCTTGGGAAATTCATACAGCAATCCTCCAGGAAGGACCTTGTTTGCTTCAATGCCAAATTTAAGGTACAGAGCTGGAAGGCTGTACAGAGTGCTCAGCAATGCCATAGATCACTCCTGGTAACAGCGTGTTGCACCAAGCTTCAGAGGAATTAAAGTTTCCTACACAAAGGCCAAATAACAGCCAAAGATGTCATCAGATTTGCCTCCAACTACCCCCCCCCACAGTCACCAATACACTCATTGGCCTTAATCCCAAAGAAATGAACATACCACATAATAAAATGGAGCACTGCTTGCTCTGCCTTGTAGGCACCACCGTCTGTACGGAGCAGGACCAGGCTCTCACACAACCCCACCTGTGCTTTGCCTGGGATCAGCAAACACAACCCAAATGCTGTGTGACTTCAAATCTATTATATAACTCCTGAATGAGCAGCTCCACATACTTTTGTATGAATGTATGAATTCTTGCACTATTATTTTTCCCGTGTAGGATCTCAGTGCTCAGAGCCTGGAAGATTTGCTGGGACCTAATTTCGGGTTTCACCCTGAAGCAGGATTTTCACCACAACCATCAGCAGGTGAGTGAGTGAGAATTTGGGAGTTGGGAACAAATTCCAAAGAGCTTATACCTACATAGGAGCAGCATACAAAAAGGTTGTTCCTTGTCTGCCTGACAGCAGATTCTCTCTGCTGTATATAGCAGCTTACCCGATGAAAGGATGTACCAGAGCTTGCAGTGGGATCTCTGGATATAAACTCTGCTGTAGGTCTAGCATCAGTGCACAGAATACCACATGTAGGGTCAACAGGAAAGTCACACTGGGTCACGCTGAGTTTGCAGTGAAGGAGCAGCAGGACTGTTGCACACATGTTCCTCAGTGCTCTGCAAAAACCTAGTTCTAAATGACCCTGCAGATGACTTTCACTCCTTCCCTGGGGAGTCCACTCCACTAGTGGAACACTTCCAAACGTGCTCGTGGGAAAGCCATCAGGAGGCAGAATGGTTGATCCAGACCCCCGAACAGATCATTATCTCTGTGGACAACCTCTGTGGATTCAGAATTTATGAGGTGCCTTAATATTTATTTCAGCACCTCCTGTGACTGGAAGAGCAACAACATACAGGGAAACCCACACGTCTCAGGTTTTCTACTCTATTCTCTCCCTCTGGCTACTAAACGCCGTCTAGTACAATCATACCCTACCTCTAACCAGCTATTCCAGCACAGAGGAAGCTACACAACTCTTCAACCAACAAGGCCGTTCGCTTTCTCCAGAGCTCATCGCATCTTAACAGGAGCCTAAAGGTGCAACTGCAGGGCATTAAAATCACAGAAAGCCCTGCAGCGTGGTGCGTTTGTTGGTAAATGACACTGTCCACAGCTTTTGATGGTGCAAGGACAAACCCCAGCAGTGCTGTCAGGATCAGGCCCTGTGTTTTCCCTCACACCCTGAAGAACTTTTTCACAGTGAGGGTGACAGAGCCCTGGGACAGGCTGCCCAGGGAGGTGGTGGAGTCTCCTTCTCTGGAGATATTCAAGACCCGTCTGGACGCCTATCTGAGTGATATGCCCTGGGGAGCTGCTTTGGCAGGGGGGTTGGACCCGATGATCTCTTGAGGTCCCTTCCAACCCTTGCAGTTCTGTGATTCTGTGATTCCTGACAGCACACCGCACGCAGCGCCTTCCAGCGAGGTACCTCAGGCACTTCTAAGAGCAGTGCTAAGGTGGTCTTTTGTTGATTAGAGAAAACCGCTTCCTACCTCGGGGCTAACCACCTCTCACGCTGAGGTTCCAGGCCCTAACGCGCGGGCCACCAGCTGAGCGCAGCGCGCTGCCCGGGGAGGAGGCGCAGCTGCAGGTCCCGGCGGCTCACGGGCGGGAGAGCAGCCCCACAAACCAGCCCCGCAAGCTCAGGGCAGTCCCCGCGCTGCTTTTAAGGCCCACGGCCACACTACCTTGCTCTCCGCAGCACCTACACCCTTCCCCAGCCTCACAGGTGTCCCGCCACGGCCCATAAACCAGCGAACGCCCCGCGGGGCAGCGGGGCGCCCCGCCCGCCATGACAGCGCGCACACCCTCGGCCCGCCTTGCGCATGCGCGCTTACCTCCTCCCGGCGCAGCGACCCCGGGGAGCTGCCCCAGCACGTCTCCGCCCCGCCTTCCTTTCCGGCAGCGTGGCGAGTCCCCTTTTACGACAGTGTGGCAGCCCCCGCCCCCGGGTGCCGCGCTGGGGGCCGGCGCGGCCGGGATGGCGTCTCCCTTCAGCGGGGTGCTGCAGCTCACCGACTTGGATGATTACATCGGGCCCTCACAGGTGGGTGCGGGCAGCGGCCGGGGGGAGGTTGCGGCCCTGTGGCGGGGCGGCCGCCGCCCCGGGAGCCGCCTGGGGAGGGTGAGAGGGCGGCGCTGAGGGGAGGGAGCGGTGGCAGCTCTGGTCGGGCGGCAGCTCTCGCCCCGGGCAGGGCCCTGGGCCTGGCAGCGAGCGGAGCCGGCGCTGCGGGGGCACAGGGGGCAAGGCCGGCCCGTGCAGGCGACCTTCGGGAGCCCTTGTGTAAGACGGTAAAAGGAAGAACCACGGAGGTGGCTCGGTGTCTGCCTCAGACACTGCGAGGGGAGCAGAGGGCAGCGGCGCGGGTCCCTGCGAGCGGCTGAGGGGAACGGCCGCGACCCAGCAGCCGGCTCATTCCCACCCCGACCAGGAAACCGCCCTAATTCAATGTTCATCTACACACACCGCCCAAAAAAACACCCCCCATGGGCCCGAGACGGTTTCCCTGCACAGTGCTCGTCCACACACTTGTCTGTGCCCGTGCATAGGAGCAGGCAACAGGTGGGAAGGAGCCGCAAGGACAGGTCAAGGCCACTACTTTTGGAGTCTTCGAGCACTAACAAAAGCGTGAAATAGTAATCCTGGACATACTTCCTGACAAAGACAGCAGGAAATCTATCCTGATACGAGATCAGTGAACGGGGCATAGCAAACCCCCTTATCTCTCCTTGCTGTGCCTGGGCTTCCTAGTGAAGTCTTTCACGTAAATCATGCAGCCTACTGTTCTGTTTCATGATCCTTGTTTGTTTTATTCAGTGAGTGTAACCAAAGAATCATAATGACTTGTTCCTGCTAGTCTCTGAATCTTGCAAAATGTAGCAAAGCTGGATTAATTTGGGGGGGGTGGGAGAGGAGGGGGAACCTGCAGATGTTGGCAAAGCAAGGGTGGTAAAAGGCAAAGAGAATCCTAGCTGTAGAAGCAGGACAAGGGGTCATGAGATGCCTAAACAATAAAAAAACGGCCCAAAATGCAAAAACACCCTTGAGACTTCATCACAGAACAATACAGAAAGCTGGAAGCAGTCCATCTGAGGTCGTCAGAGTCCTTTTGACATGAAATGAAACTTCCTTGGCACCAGCCACATGTTGGCTGTAGGGACCACGCCTCCATCTGCTAAAATGTGCCGTGAAGAATGCACGATCATCCGTGAGGTTTTGGAGAGGAGGGGACCGTGCAGGCAACTTGCTGTTCCTTTCAAGGCTCTGTAAAACACAGCTGTGTCCTTCTGAAAGAACAGCAAAATTCCCCTCTGCTTTTGGTATGATGCTGGAGAAGTGTTCCTTCTGTAAAAAGGGGGTAAGCAGTTCTGGCTTTCACGTTTTTCCCTCGGTGGTTGCAGACACTGTAAGTAAATCAGCATGGCTCAAGGGAGGGAGCAGCATTCACTCTAGAACTACTGCTTGGGTTTGATCTTTCTCCTCCCTATTAAATCTACCTCTCCCACACTTCATTGCTCATCGCCTCGCTCTTGGGCTTTATTTCTCCTTCAGGAATGTATCAAACCTGTAAAAGTGGAGAAGAAGCCTGGAAAAGCAGCAGCTAAGATCAGAATTGAAGCAGATGGAAGCTATTTTCAGATCAATCAGGTATGTGTATTTTTTTCCTCACTATTGTGTAAATTATCCAGAAAACGTGAGTGTATTGTTAAGTATTTGAATAGTCTACTGCTATTTATTGCCTCAGAGAGGACAAAGATGTTAGAAAAGTGTTGCTGTTGCTGTCAGCACTCTCACAGCTTTTTTTTCTAAAGTCCAGTTTTTTAATTACCCAGTTTTATAAGCAGTAATTCTGATTTTGTGTCAGCCCTTTATGCTCTGGAACACTGATGCTAGTAAGTGATGATTTTCAGTATAAGAGCAGATAAGCCAAGTATTAGCAATCCCTGGATTATTTGCTTTTATGTCCTTTATTGCTTCATGTCATATAGTGAGCGCTCAAAAAGAGATTCAATTAGATCCTCTTAAATTTTGCTCTGACTTTTAAATAGTATTTCAAAATTATTTGGAATTGAATTATTTAAATAGCCTGTGGAGTTCATAAGTCTCCTGCTTCCAAAATTAATGCCGAGTTTTCCAGAATGATTTTCCTATTTACCCAGAAAAGGTTAGCATTTCTTACTTAACCAAGCTGGGAGTTGATCTAGAAATGGTAGCTTTAGGCAGATGATGACTTTTTGACGTAAAAAGGGGAATGTGGCACTTTCCAAAGGAGTCTGGTTTCTTATTTTAAAATTTTAATTTAGCAGCACCTAATTTCACAGTCTGTCTCTGACTTTATCGAGAGGTGACGTTTAAGCAGGGAGTCTCATGGGAAAAACTGACTTATTCAGGTCAAATATTATAACAAAAAAAAAATCGTTTCCTTCCAGTGGCAAGCCACACGCTGCCTTTGGTTTGCTGCCATTACAGCTTTCCCATGAGTGTCCATGGAAGTTCTGCACATGGAGAGGTTGCAGAACACTCAGTATCAATTAAAGATGTTAGCGAGCTTGTAGTCTGGTTACACAATCTGTTTAGACAGAGTGAAATTAAGTTCCTGTGAAGAAACAGCTCCAGGACTACTCAGTAGCATGAGCAGCATCTGACAGAGGTGACAGAGCTGGCCTGCTTTCTCCAGGATAATTCTCAACACGCACAGGAGATCCGTGCTTAAAGGCTCAGCATCTCTGTGGCCTATGGTGTGGTAGAAGAGCAGCTGCAGTCTGTCGCACATTAGCCACGCGAACCCAGCCTTCAGCCACCCACAAACTGAAAACCCAAGCAAGATAGAGCCTGTTTGCTTCTGGGGTAGTGTAATTTCAGTGTTTCAGAGCAACGTTAGCTCCACCAAATAGCACAAATAATTGTGGCCTAAGCAACTCTTCTGTATTTGATGAAAGTTATGTCCTTGGTCTAGCTAAAATCTTCCTTAAGTTCCTCAGCATATTTGCACGTGGGCCAAATAATCCCATCAAAGGCAGCAAACTTCAAAGGTGCTTTGTCTTCCTCCTCACCTTACCAAAAGAAAAAGGAGAGAAAAAAAAAAAAGATACTTTTTAAATACTAAACCAAAAGCATAAAAAGTGTGACAGGTTTGTTTCTCAGTATACTAAAGGTGGGAAAACAGCTCCCCAATTCTTCACTGTGATCAGAACTGAATCTAATCTGTTTCTTTATAGGATGGAGGAGCACAAAAACTGGAAAAGGCTAAAATTACTCTGAATGACTGTTTAGCTTGCAGTGGCTGCATTACATCAGCAGAGAGTGTTTTAATCACTCAGCAGAGCCACGAAGAGCTCTGCAAAACGCTGGCTTTGAACAAGGTAGGTGCCAAGTCAGGGCTGGGTGGGCTGCGGAGTGTCAAAGTCGTAATAGATCAGTATGAGGCATCTGCAGAAGCATGCATGGGAACAGTGCACACAAAAACTATTTTCAAAGTTCTGAAGGATGTGGGGACATTCTCTGACCACTCCTGTGTTCTCTCCAATTTTTAAAAGTAATCATGTGCTTGGAAAGGACCTTGAATAAGTTGCTGACTTCAGAGTTAAGCTGGGAGATACTTTCTGATGTTGAAGTGCGCTGGAAGTTCTGCATGTGCTGTACTAATATTGTCTGAACGATGTTGTTTGGTTGGTTTTCTCCAAGGCTGCTGCTCCCAACGAACAGAAATTGATGGTGGTTTCTGTTTCACCACAGTCCAGAGCTTCACTAGCTGCCAGATGTCAAATGGGTGTTCTGGAAACAGCAAAGAAGTTGACCGCGTTCTTAAAGAGCTTAGGCAAGTGTGATGCTGCGTTCTGTTCATCAAGTGGGGACCGTGGGGGTGTATGTTAAGCACCACTGTTAGGAGCACACAAGGCTGATGTGATTTAACCTCCCCAGAGACTCCTAATGTATCATAAATGGCACTAGCCAACATGCAAACTGTCTACAACCCGAATGCTTCATAGACTTGCAGTGAGGGAAGAAGGAGCTTTGCATTTTAGATTTACCCTCTTCTTGTCACTTTGCTCATCTTACTGTGCTGACCTGCTAGGGAAAAGGGTTCCCTCCCAACCACAGAGACTTGATACCTGTAAACACAGCGTAAATGAGTTTGAATCCAGTTCAACTGGAGGTTTTTGCTGTAGCTTTGTTGTGTCTTTCTTGTGAATTTTAACACAGATGCTGTACTGCCTAGGTGTGCACTATGTTTTTGATACAACTTTCTCAAGAAACTTCAGCCTATTGGAGAGCCAACGGGAGTTTGTGAAGCGCTTTCGGAAGCAGTCTGAAGACAAAAAGGCTTTGCCAATGCTAGCTTCTGCCTGCCCAGGTGTTGTATTAAATTACTTATAGAAGTAATAAAATAGTACACTAATAGTTCACTGGATGAAAAATTCAGAAAGCTAGTCAGGAAAGTTTCTGTGGATACATTTACTTAGAGGATTCCTCTCTTCACAATACAAAGAGTTCTTGGTGTTAATAGCAATAATGATCTGCACATTGACCTAATGAGCTCTTTAAATTGTATCTTACCTTATGCTTCCATGGCTTTTTCTGCTGAATAACTGAAAATGGTTACTAAAGGGTGCTAAATCTGGGGTTGGAAGGAGAGTGAGCAGAATACAAGGGGTGCTTGTTATTTTTTTAATCCCAGTGGCTAATTCCACTCTTCTCAGGTTGGATCTGCTATGCAGAGAAAACCCATGGCAGTTTCATCATTCCTTACATCAGTACCACCAAGTCTCCACAGCAGGTCATGGGGTCCCTGATCAAGGGCCACTTTGCAGAACAGAAGGTAAGGCTCTGAACTGTACCATGCTTAATAACAAACTGTTAAAACTCAACACTTTATGCTGATTTTTTTTTAAATTTGCTATATGTTATACATTAGAGTTTAAGGGTTGAAATTATCTCACAAAAGCCTGCAAAGGCAGCATCTTCCTCACTGGCACTTTGTCTAATGAGAAGTTAGCAACTGGGGCAGTAACGCTATGGGCATGCTGCATGGACTGTCCAGAACCTCTGTGTGTTATTTGGGAAGGCTTATTTTTCAGTCTCCTTTTGCTCCCATCTTGTCTGTGTGTGGTATTTTCATCTTGTTTAAAGTTGTGAATAACTTAAAATAAACTACCCCAAGACAAAACTTCAGTCAGTGTATACGTGCAGATCATGTCTTGCCTAAAAGCTGCTTGTTCCCAGCTTCATGTTCTGTTTCAGTTTGACTTAGTCCTGTTCTCAGTCTTTAACCTTTGGAATGTTTCCAAATGTAAATTTGATACTTAAAGACTAGAATTATACTAATAGCCTAGGCTAGTCCAGTAAGAAACCTAAGCAGCACTTCTGATTGTATGATTTATTGTCTGTTAATGAGCGGTGGTTTAACACTTGCATTAAGTAAATACTGACATCTGCATGCTTGTGACAAAAATTGGCAGCTACTGAGAATATTTGGCATGAGGTACTGAAACAATGGCCTTGAGTCAGTGACTTGCTTCCTCTGCCTGTGCTTAATTCTTGGATGATCATGAGGTTTTTGTCTGACTCCAGGTCATTCCTTAGCTGCTGTTGCAGGGGCTGCGTTTTAGTAGCATGGAGGAAGCACGTTCTCTGTCTGCATAATTAGGAATTCACTTCACCGACTGACTTTGGATCATCTGCACTAGCAAAAGGAGGTGGGGGAGAGCTGTAAAAGACCACACCACTGACACTTGCTACAAGCTGTGAGAGAAATAATTTAATGCAAGTGTGTGTATATATATATTTTTTTAATGTTCCCTAATAGAGGAGATTTTTTCCAGAGGCATGATGGCATTAGCTTCATCACTCTCATTTGGACCTGGAAAACATCTCCCTCAAGATAGTTTGGTATCAGGCAGTCCAGCTGCATAATTTTGTCTTTCTTCCAGCACTTAACACCTGACCAGGTATACCACGTGACAGTGATGCCCTGTTATGACAAAAAGCTAGAGGCTTCAAGGCCAGACTTCTTCAACCAGGAGTACCAAACTCGTGATGTGGACTGTGTAATCACCACAGGTAAGTAGAGCCAGAGATAGTTCAGCTAATTTCTGGAAGCCTCAGAGAAAGGTGTTTGTGGGTTTTGATAACCCTTTGTCTCTGATAGAGGATGTAGCTTATGGATAGTGTTGTATAATTACACTTCAGTAATGCAAATCACATCCTGGTAAGAATTGTAGATGCAATCTTATGAATTGATCTGTGGGGTTTGTTTTCCCTTGTTCCAAAATAAGAACTTCTTATGTCTGTGGTTCTGTTTTAGGAGAAGTGCTCAAGCTGTTGGAACAAGAAGGAGTATCTCTATCAGATGTAGATCCTGCTCCCTTGGATACCCTGTAAGAACAAAATCTCATTTGCATCCTCAGTCATGTTCTTTTTCATCCAGTATTTATAGAGCTCTACAGCAGAATTTGCCTTCCCACTGCTGTTCTACACAAGGCCACCTGTGTTTGCACTTGTTTCCTCATGTTACTTGAATCAATACAATTGTTCACTAAAATACTTAATCTACAGAATACGATGGATTTCTACTTTTGGAGAGTCTGTAACTATTTGTCCTAGATTTTAGTAGTCCAGGATTAGCAGCTCTGGCTGTAAATCAGCAGAGTTGCCAGAATTAGCTCAGTAAGAGTATAATAATAATTGCGCAGAGAAACTACCTGCCGACTTTGAGAAGTGAAAGAGTCTAGACCTGGGGTAAGAATTTGCTGAAACAAAGCCTGTTACTGGACTGTATTCGGTTTCTTTGACTCTCTTCCTAGTTATCAGAGCTACTGAAAGGATTCCAGAATTAAAGGGTAAATGAGAAATATTTAGGTCACTCAGCTAATCTCTAGGAACCTTTATTTGTAAAAGAAAAAAAATTAAAAATATCTGAACCATGTGCAAACCAGATGGGACATAAGTTCCTTCAAGTGAAGAGTAACATCTGGTTAAGTGACAACTGTGCAGAGATCTAAGTGACTGTGGAAACATAAAAATCCCATTTTGCAGTCGTGGTTCTGCACTGGAAGCCAAACCAAAGCCTTCTCTTCTCCAGTTGAAGAGAAACGCCTGTGTGGCCCTTTGCACACTGATGAACAGAAAGGCTACATGTGCAGCAACCTTTAAAGAAGTATAAAAGATGAGTAATTACATGGTTCAGAAATTTACTGCTCAGGGTCCTTAAGTTTTTAGGAGAGATTTTGATACCCCAAACATGCAGCATCTAGCACACAATTAGAGTGTGATGCTAGCCTGTTCTCAGCTGTACCCCCTGCAGACGTGATGCTCTTGTTTTATTTCTATATAGGCATCAAGTCTTTCTAGTGCAACCAAATGCTGTTGGCAGCCTTTGCTCCAGAGTTGTCTGATCAGCACATGGATGTTGGCAGAGCTGTGCAGGGAAGTGTCTTTACCTGAGGCCCAGTTCCTAGATTAGTTTTAGTTGTAAGTATTGGTCACTCCTGTGCTTCTGAGAAGGAGAATGCGAGATGGAGGTGGCCTGTTGCCATCCTGTCCCCTTCACTTGTGGAATACTTGATTTAAAAATCATGTGCATGCCCAGAGCTTTGGTTTTCTTCCACTTTGGTTCAGTGGATTGGCAAATAGAGATTTCACATAGCACATTTGCTAGCACAGATGTGTTTATGCACGCCTTTCCCAGGGTTGGTGTCTTTTTTTCTGACATAGCAGATGCACAGATTGCTTTCACATCAAAAAAGAGAAGCATCCTCAGCTACAACACTTGTCTGTGCAGTCGAGTCCCAGAAGTACAGAATCCCAGACTCACAGGGGTTGGAAGGGACGTCGAGAGCTCATGGGGTCCAACCCCCTGCCAAAGCAGCTCCCCAGCTCATATTGCACAGATAGGCATCCAGATGAGACTTGAATATCTCCAGAGAAGGAGACTCCACACCCCCTGGGCAGCCTGTCCCAGGGCTCCCTCACCCAGGGAAAGTTCTTCCCCGTGTTGGTGCAGAACTTCCTGTGCTCCAGTTTACAGCCACTGCCCCTTGTCCTGTCCCCACAGACACTGAAAAGGGGCTGGCCATTTCCCCCTGCATCCCATGTCTAAGATATTTATAAACACTAATTAGATCCCCCCTAAGTCTTCTTTTCTCCAGACTGAACAGTCCCAGCTCTCTCAGCCTGTCCTCATACGGGAGATGTTCCAGCCCCTTAATCATCTTCGTAGCCCTTCTCTGGACTCTCTCCAGGAGATCCCTGTCTTTTTTATCCCAGGGAGCCCAGCACTGGACACAACACTCCAGGTGGGGCCTGACCAAGGCAGAGTAGAGGGGGAGGATCACCTCCTTAGACCTGCTGGACACACTCTTCCTGATGCATCCCAGGATACCATTGGCTCTCTTTAGCCACCAGTGCACACTGCTGGCTCACGGCCAACCTGTCATCAACCAGGACCCCCAGGTCCTTCTCCACAGAGCTCTTCTCCAGCAGGTCTTCTCCCAGCCTGTACTGATACAGTGGGTTATTCCTCCCCAGGTGCAAGACTTTACACTTGCTCTTGTTGAATTTCATTAGGTTTCTCCTTGCCCAGCTCTCCAGAAGCTGCCCATGTGAACAGGGCCTGCTGCCCTACCTTCTTGCTCACACCGCAAACAGAAAAGTCAGGAGGAAAAAGAAGATGCTGAAGAGTTTGGGCTCCCTTAGGAAACCACATTCTGGAAGCATCAGTTATAACATAGAACTGAATGTCTCATTACTTGATAAAAATCTTTGGCTGGCTTCTTAGCAGAGCATTGGGAGCGCCCGGCCTCATGCTCGGGGTGATAAAGCGCCTCTATAACCCTCTGCGAGCTCTAACGTACTCAGTGAATTGACTGGTTCCAAACAGCACGTATTCCTCAGAGCTTGGAGCGTTCACATAACCACTCTGATGGCTGTTGCTCTGCTTCATCCTCCTGCACGTGGAAAAGCCCATTAAGAGGTTATTACATTTGGCAGCAAGAATGAGAGAGAGTGCCAGAAATCCCAGGACTTTTGCTGGTGTAACCGCTTGCTCCGGGCCAGCGCTGAAGCTTACTGGCAGCTTCATTTTAAGAGAGCAGCAGTACGTGAGGCCAGACACACTGAAACATTTTGTTAATGAAGCTCAGTTCCTGTAAACAAGATCAAATTTAAAATAGTTTCTGGGGGTGATTGCAGGCTGAAGTGTTGCCTTCTGCAGTTCTTCCAAAGCTCAGGTTTTTATCTGCAAGAGGCAATGTCTTTGGTTTGACTTGAAACTGCTTGGCCTGAATTCAAGTGTTTTCCCTTCTGCAGCTGTTGGTAAGAGAATGCAAGTGTCACTGCCTGATGAGTGCTTGTGAGCAGATCCCTCATCTTGTTATTCTCTCCTAACAAAAGCTATTGTTGTGGCTTCCATCTGGTGAGCTATTCTCAAGAAACATTATCTTGACCTCTGATAATTTGGTTGTGTTTTGGCATGTCAGCGAGATGGAATTACTTGTGTGGAACTAGAGTTACAGAACTTACATTAACACACTTGTTCACCACCAAAAAACGTGGTGAACTGTAACCAGGGTCCTGCTGAGGACAGCCATGTACAGGGCAGATTCCCTGGCCTCCTTCGGTTTGTTCACCTTCGTTACGTGAGTTTCAGCTTGTGAAACTGTTCAGTTTTGGGCCCCTCACAACAAGAAAGACATTGAGGCCCTGGAACATGCCCAGAGAGGGGCAGTGAAGCTGCTGAAGGGTCTGGAACACAAGTCTTACTGGAACACAACAGCTGAGAGACCTGGGACTGTTTAGTCTGGAGAAGAGGAGGCTCAGGGAAGACCTTATTGCTCTGCTTATTTGCTACCTGAAAGGAGGCTGTGGTGAGCTGAGGGTCAGCTTCTTCTCACAGATAAGTAGCGACAGGACAAGAGGGAATGGCTGCAGGTCGTGCCAGGGCAGGTTCAGGTTAGAAATTAGGAGAAATTTCTTCTTAGAGCGGTTGGGCATTGGAAAGGGCTGCCCAGGGAGATGGTGGAGTCACTGTCCCTCAGGGTGTTCAAGGAAAGGTTGGATAAGGTACTTAGGGACGTGGTTTAGTGAGTAATATAGGTGGTAGGGGGACAGTTGGACTAGATCTTGGAGGTCTTTTCCAGCCTTAATGGTTCTGTAAACCACAGCTACATGGATTTCATCTCTCTCTGCTTGTGATCAGTGCACTGACACCCACCAGAAGTGTTCTCTCAGGTCCCAGCAACCACATCTGCAGTAGCTGCCTTCAAAAAATGCATTGTAACACTGAACTAGAGCTTGCAGTGATGAACTCTGCTTTGGTTGATGTTGCAGAAAGGCTTCCCCACAGATGAGACCTCTTGCCTGAGGCAGGACCTCTGCTAGGTTGTGCTCTCCAAGAGAAGCATAGGTTGCACAGCCCCCTGCCATCACAGCTTCGTTATTTGCCATATCCCATTTCCAAGTGCAGCCCTGGATGTTTGTAGAGTTATTAAACAGGAAGCTAACATGATACATGTGTCAGGGAACTGCCCCTGTAACTCAGACATTCCCAAACCTGGTCTTGGTAGCTGAGGTTGCCCATGCATGGGTCAGGCCTCGTGGCTGTGACAGTGTTTCCACTGAGCATTGCCCTAGGGATGCCAGGCAGCACAGGGTTACATCCCCCAGGCTCTGGAGCTATAAATAGTTGGTTCCCAGGAGAAAGGGAAAAGCTAGGAGCTCAAAGGAAGCCATTCTGTGGTTTATTCTGTTGCTTTTGAGTCCTCTGGAGCTTTGCACTTGTGCTGGCAGTCCTGTTTCATCAAAGATCCCCCTAAAACTGCTTCTCTCTCCCTTTCCCCCAGGTTTAGCGATGCTGCAGAAGAGGAGCTCACTAGCCACTCTGGAGGTGGCTCTGGGGGCTATTTGGAGCACATATACAAGTATGCTGCCAAGGAACTCTTTGGAATTCAAGTGGATACAATTCAGTACAAGCCTTTAAAGTAAGAATCTGAAAGTCCTGCAGCAAGCACCTTCTGTTCAGGTTCCCTCCACGCTGTTGTTACGTTGCTGATGGGCTGAAACTTTCCTTGCAATGTTAAACATGTCTCTGGGAGGCATGGGAATTGGTGCCTGGCTCCCACAGTTGCTGAGCAATAAATCACCCAGTGCTCCTCACAGCCTTTCCCTGGGAGACTTCCAGCCCCTCCACCGCCCACAGGCTTTATTTTGGCCTGGTGTATTTTCCCAGTATCAAGTTGCAGGCCATTTTTAGAGTCATTTAGAGAGCAGAGCTCAGGAGGATCTGGGCTTCCTCACCTAGGGTCAGGTAAATTAGTAGCTGTGTTACAGACCTAGCCCTTGTAGAATAGAGTATGGTGTGTCAGGGCTTTAACTATGCTGTGGTAAGGCAGAAAACAAGTCACTGCAGTTTGGGTGTGGAGGCTCCTGCAGCTGAGATTCCTGCTGGCTTCCCAGGTATAATATTAATGTCCTGTATGAAATTAATTGTATCCCTGGTTAGCAGTGTTTATGCTTAGGATTCTCTGGTCTAGGAAGCAGAAGGAACAGTCCCCCAGAATCTCAACATGAAATCAGAGTCATAGGGTAGGAAGAGTCAGTAGGGGTTGGAAGGGACCTCCAGAGATCATGGGGTCCAACCCCCCTGCCAAAGCAGGGTCCCTAGGACAGGTCACACAGGTCAGCATCCAAATGGGTCTTGAATATCTCTAGAGGAGACAACTCCACAACCCCCCTGGGCAGCCTGTCCCAGGGCTCTGTCACCCTTACTGTGAATACTTGATAAAAATCAAACTGCTTACTATTTTTATCATAAACAGGTAACTAACCCTCTGAGTCTGGAAGCCTTCAGAAATGGTTCAGTCCCTGGGTTTATGACCCACTACAACTTAAAAGCTTCCTCAGTGGCCTCCCTAACGTGCAAGTTGGCTGAAGCCAGCTCAGAAGGCCTGTCGCAGGGAAACTTCTGTCTAGGCTGCCTTTACTTTCCAAATCCTTTTAAGGATTTACTCCACACAGGTGTTCTTCAGCAAACTCTGTTCAGGCAGCAGGTCATCAAACCAGACTGGAGGAGGAGCTGTAAGCTAGTTCTTCATCTGTTTTGTTTGGATGGCAAAGAACTGGGACACCTGACTAAGATTTCACAGAGAACTTTGTTTTAGCACAGGGCTCTTTGAAGTTTAAAATAGAAGTTCATTTGGATGAGACATTTTCTTTGCTCTTGTTCCTCAGAAACAAGGACTTCCAGGAGGTGACACTGGAGAGGGATGGAGCAGTCGTGCTCCAGTTTGCTTTGGCATACGGGTT
Source organism: Zapornia atra (assembly GCA_013400835.1). Classification (NCBI taxonomy): domain Eukaryota; kingdom Metazoa; phylum Chordata; class Aves; order Gruiformes; family Rallidae; genus Zapornia; species Zapornia atra. The sequence goes on along the minus strand of VZTU01017093.1, from coordinate 127,228 downwards.
TCGAAACATACAGAACCTGGTGCAGAAGCTGAAGCGAGGGAAATCGCCCTATCACTATGTTGAAGTCATGGCCTGCCCATCAGGTGAGACTGCACAGGGCTTTCACCCATCACTGTGAGGAGCTGTCTGAAACTGCAGCTGTGGCATGAGAACAACAGGTCCTTGTTCCCATCCTGGGTATTGTGGCAAAGCCTCCAAACTCTCGACATACAATAGTCACAGCATTGGAATTTCAGAGCTGTTTGTGTGTTTTCTTACCTACAAGCTAGTGACTCCAGTTTTAAGTAATTAAATTTAAATTCCATTGCTCAAAATTTGCATAATTAGTGCTTTTAAGGAGGCCCTGGTTTTCTGAGCTGTTTGGTACATGAGGAGATTCTTCCTCTAGAATTGTAAAACCTTGATGTCACGCTCTTAGAGAAGACTCGCCATGGCTCTGCCTGCCTACCTAATTCCCTCCTCCACTTTGTGCAAGCTCTCCTTTTCCTCCCTCCCTGTTCTCTTTGCCAGCAGAGAGCACGGACAGCTTGAACCTAGCCTGGAGTGATGCTGAGCTGCCACTCTTGGTACTCTGAGCAACTGCTTTCTCCCCAGGCAACTCCCAGCCCAGAAGGCTGCTCAGCATGAGGATGCAGCTTTGGGCAACCACACGCTGCATAGCTCAACTCTCATCACACCTCCAGCAGCAAGCCCAGAACACGCCCCAGGAACAGTTGAGACTCCAAAGCTGTTCTCACCTAGATCACGTTTTGGCCCTTTGCTGGAGGGAGGGGAGGAGAGCTGGAGCTCACTGCTGCTTCTTGCCTCTGCCTCCTGGCCCGTCCCAGTTGCGGGGCAGCCCTCTCCCCCTCCCAGGTGCCTGTGGGCTCAGTGCTGGGGCAGAGCAGGCCAAGGAGCTCCCTTCAGGGAGCTGGCACTCCACTGTCTGCCAGTGCTGGTGGTATAGATAACTGGGGAGTGACCCGCAGTCGTAATGGTATCATTTCTCTGGGTGCTTGCAAGTGCAGGGCAACTTCCCTGTAGCTGTTTGGGTTTCTTTTTCTGAGGAAGCTGAAGCACTTTCTAAACTCAGTGACAGCTTCTCCCTTTGTTCCACTCAGGCTGTCTAAACGGAGGTGGCCAGATCAAACCAGATGGCGAATCCAGCAAGGACCAGCTTCAGCAAGTCGAGAGGTTGTACGAGACTCTTCAGACTGACATTCCAGAGAAGAACCAGGCTGTGAGCGAGCTGTACGAGCAGTGGCTGGGGGGGGTGGATTCGGAAAAGGCTGCGGGAGCTTTGCACACACAGTACCACGCAGTGGAGAAAGCAAGTGCTGGATTTAACATCAAATGGTGAAGCCTCCATACAGATAGATACACTCGGTGCCTTCTTAACTCAGTGGTGGTTCAGGTTCTCAGACAGCAGCTGAAGTTCCCTGCTGTCACTGGGAGGTTGCAGCTTCTGACTCGTTAGGAAGGAGAAGGTAGCATGCAGATGATCACTTAAGCTACATCACTGAATCATTGAGAGGCAGGCAATAATTAATTCCTAGAGCTTTATAATTACTGAAGTGATGTAAATAAAACCCAAAAGCTGACTTCGAACACGTGTCAAAAGAAGCCGCAGCGCATCCTGTGCTCCATGCAGTCTTGAGGGAGTAAACCTGCTGTCCCTTTGCAGCCCTGTTCCTACCAGAACCTGTGGAGTGCTGAAGGCTGTGACTCACAGAGACAAGCTTTATGCTGCACGATGCAATTACTTGCCCAGGCCTTGCTGTATTTTCACAGCACTGAGTTTATGGCTGTCCCCAGTGTGACATCCTCCTTTACTTATAAATGGTCTGATCAGGCTGTCGGGTTCTGTTTGCCATTTCCCTGCCCTCGAGGTCCAGCTGCAGCTTCTCTGCCCTGTCAGAGGGGAGCGGGTGCTGGCTCTGGGGCTGGGAGGCGGCAGCGCTGGGGCTGCTACCGTGCCTGCTGAAATGGGATGGCAGTGGATGTTTAAGAACAAAAAGCTACAGTACATTTTTTCTTCTCTTTAATTACAACAACTGTCTGTATCTGGACAGTTACATCTCTAAATACATAGTAAAACTCCTCAAATTGTCACATCTACCCCACCCCACCAGCCTGTTCCTGATGGATTATGTCCTGAAATTCAAAGAGAGGTATTTTTTTACAGTGTTTCAAGTAAGAATTTGTTACCAGCTTTCTTTCCAACCAAGGACAAAGTCCCTAGCATTGCTGAAAGGTGTTACTTTACAGAGGTTAATAGGAGAAGGCTGTGAAATACAATCATTACAACAAGTAGTTTACCAGAGCAATCCAAGAGGTGAGTAAAAGCACATCTGGCATAGGGCAGCTCATTGCAGTGCCAGGAGCCGGATGGGTGCGAAACAGGTTTGGGTCTTTTGTTACTGGAGAGGACGCGTGTGTCGTGCTGTCTGTATCTTTACATACGGGTGCTTTCAGAGCTACTTACAGAAAAACAAGTGAATTAGTAGCTCTGGTTTGGTCTGTTTGATCTGAATATTGTTTTTTCTGGAGTTAGGGTGTACATGGGGAGAGGAAGGCAGCAGTGGGAGGATGTGCTGCTGTCCCTGAGCTCAAGGGGACAGGATGAGGCAGATGTAGAGCCTCTGCTTGCGGCTGCTGTCGCTGGGAGTGATGACCTGAGGAGTCGCTTTGCAGAGTCCCTTCAGCATCCCTCCCTTGGCAGTTACTGTGTGGGGAAGAGGAACTGTGCAGAAAGTAGTTAAATGGGTGAAAACTGAAAACAAAGCTGGACGTCGCTTTGTTCCTTCAGAGTAAACACAACCAGATGGAGCTGGTTCCTGCCTCTAGCCCAGGCTGAAACCTTGCCCAGACCCCCCTCAGAGATAACCCTCACCCGCTCCGTGCCGACCTTGAGCTCAGGGCTGCTGAGAGCAGAGCTGTCAGGCCTCCTAACGGCTTCTCCTCCCCAAAGCCTCCTCCAGGTTTTAGTAAAAGCAAGCCAACAGTGTAAAAGACATCTTTTCATGTTTTTAATTAAAAGCTTTACATTTTTCAGGCGTTGCTGATCTGTCAGTGAATTCACAGTGTTCACAAGGCAGAATCTCCCCCTGCTTCCCCCACCCCGTTCACTTTACGTGCAGGCTGGCGGTTCCAGCGCGTGCCCTGTCCCAGGCACAGGTTTGTTACACACAGTGTTGTGCTACACCACAAAACGTGAACCTACAGCAAGCGATAGCGCTGCCGTCGCAGCATCAGTCCAGTGTGCCGAAGGGCCCAGACCATAACCTCCACACACCAGTGCCAAAGAAGCACGGTCTGGTTCTATTGAGAACATGCAATGCACATCAGGCCAGAAGTGCACAAATAAATAAAGTTAATTAGCTGTAGTTAAACAGTTAGGAGGGGGGATGCCTACATTTTGTTTCCAGTTACCAACAGGCACGCTGCTACAGCCATCAAAGGACTTTTCCCCTCGCAATACACCAAGACCTCTGCTCCTACAGCTGCTCCTGCATGGCACTGACGACAGCTGGAATGTCTCCAGGCTCTGCAGTGCTGCTGCTGTCATGAGCAGGCACGGTGCTAGTTCAGGAACCCTCCCCGAATGCGTGGGTGTATCTCTGCTCCTGCTGTGAAGAGCTTCAGAGGAGCACCCAGGTGATGGACTTCACCCGCTGCATTTCACCCGAGTGAGGCGATGGTACCGCAGCAGCTTGTGCAGCAGGACTGATTCTTCCTCTCCTGGGGAGGAGTAAATTCTAACACTCTCACTTGAAAAAAATGAAAAATAAATCCTTGTTCTGGTCTGTAGCGAGGGAAGAGACACCACAACCCAGGGCCCGTTCAGCAGGAGCAGGTACACACGCAGCTCAGCCACACGGACAGGAACCTAAAGACAGCTCCAGCTCGGGCCTGATAAAATTTCTAATCCATGCTGTTTAAAAAGCCAACACACACTAAAGGATGATGGGACCAACTCCTCCACCCCACTTTCACTTGCAGTCCATAGAACAGGTGTGAGCCCAGCACCACCCAGAGAGACGGTCACACACCCCATGCACAGAGGTAACGAAGAAACCAGAGACACACGCAGTGCACACGGAGCAGCCTGCCCATGCCCAGGCCCTTCCAGGGATTTTCACAGCTATTTACAGAGCTGATATCGAGCCCTGTTTTGTTCCCTAAAACCCTCCTAGTTTGTAACACCCCTCCCCACCACCTGCAGAGCAAGGCACTGCACGTTTCTCGGGCTCAATCAAACCAAAATACAGTACTGACTTAGCACAAGCTGAAGAGGCTTAAGAGACCCAGCTGCTCCCCAGCTCAGGAGCTAGAGACAAGGCAACATAAATGTCAGCTTCAGCCAAGTGTTTTCCAGTGTTTTTGTCTTGGAGGGGAAAAAGCAATGGATGCAGAGCAGCACATGGTTATCTGCTGCCTGAAAAGTACCACACCTTGAAAAGTATTTCACCAAGCCAGTGGGTTAGAGCATGCCTTCTTCCAGGCCTGAACGTGATCTGCTCAGCTGGAGGGGTTGGGAGGGCACCTGTAGGTCAGTGCCTGTGTCCCCAATCCCTATGCAGAGTTTCTATGTTTGCCTACTGTAGAAACGGGGGGAGAAAAAATAGCCAAACCCCAGTGCAGTGAGAGCTTAGGGGTGGAGTCCGGTGGGTACTGCTGAGTGCCAGTCCCTTCCCGGCTTGCTCTCGCACATCCGTGTCTGTGCTGCCAACCCAGGCAGCTCCCTGCCTGGCCTTGGCCTGGGAAGGGCACAGGGACAGCCGGAGCGGGGCAGGCAGGGCCAGGAGGGCTTCCCTGGCACAGCCCAGCCATGCAGGAGGTCGGTGGCTTCGGAGCCAGATTGCTGCAGGGCTCAGCTCCAGCTCAGCCCCGGGGGAGCATGATGCAGCACCCAGGTCTGGCAGGAACCTTTCTTACAGCCCAACGGGTGCCAGCTGGTCCGTGGGGTACAGCACTGTGGTCCCCTGGGCATCCCCACCTTTTCCATACTCTCCCCTGGGTCCCGCAGGCCAGGGGGCAGCTCCCACACCTGCCAACCCAAACACAGTGAGCATGGGCATCCTCTCCCCCAAAATACCTCCCAGCCAGCAGCAGCCTGGGGGGTTGACTGCTGCATGAGCTCGCCGAAGGCACCCACAGGCTCCCTTCCCCCAGGGAAAGGGTGCTTGGCAAAGCTCCCACAGGCCAGGGGAGCCGGGCACAGGCACTGGAGGGAGCGAAGCAGAGCAGCCTCAAAACAAGCAAGTTAAAGACACGAACCACTTCCCAGCTCCTGAATCCTACGGGAATAAGTCAGAGCTGGATGGATGCAGCCCAGAAGGAAGCCCCCACTGCAACAGGGACGCTGTGTTTTGGGAGCCACCACCATGGCTGCTCACTTCTTCTCGAGGAATGGGCTGAAAAGCCCCCAGTCAAAAGCGAGCATGGCCTGGGGATTGGGCCGCTCCTTGGGCTTCTTGAAGTTATCCTTCTCGGTGCGGAGGGTCCTTAGCACCTCCACCGGGTCTGTCTTCCCTGTGAATTTCTGCAAGGCCTCCTCCCTGCAAGCAGACCAGCTCTGCTGTGATGGGGAAGGATGGGATGGGGACCCCCCTCCCTGCTGGGACCCCAGCGCACTCTGGGACAGGCAACAGGAGAGTGACATCCTCGTGCCAGGAGGCTGCTGGGGGCACGTGGAGCTTGTCTGTGGGTACCCTGTGCTGGGCAGGGCAGGACCTCACATCCAGGTGCCCCCTCCCTCAGGGCTGGGATTTCCCACTGGCTAGCAAAGCCAGTAGGAGAAGCAATAACGCTGGAGGGAAAAGGGAAGCTGAGTTTAGGGATGGGACTGACCAGCTGGGGCCCACCCCACCCACCCCCAGCTCTGTTGCAGGGCCCCTTTGCATCCCCCAAGGCACCGGTGCTGCTTACGTGACCCGCAGGAAGGGGTTGTAGAGGAACTCCTCCTGAAGCGTGGAGGGCACCGTGGGCAAGTCCTCATCGTCCCGCTGCTGCCAGGGAACCAGAGATGTCCAAAAACCTGCCAACACCCAACGCCCTCACCCACCCCAGCAGGGCACAGCCACTTACTTTGGCCCACACAAGTTTCTTCTTCACTACTTCGTTCTCTGGTTCCACCTTCAGGGCAAACTTGAGGTTTCGGACAGTGCACTCATGGCCACAGAACACCTTCTGCAACACCAGTGGGAAGCACCCAGCGTCACACACGCTCCCGGTGCTGGGGGCTGACCCATCCTGGTCCTGCTGCAGCCCCAGGGATGGGTGCTGTCAGTCTCAAGCCCCATCCTGGTTTCGGGGTCCCTCCCCAGGCTGGGGCTGTGATGCAGCGCACTCACCGTCTCCTTTGGCAAAGTCCCCAGGATTTGGGTGAGGTTGGTATACATCTGCTCTGCTGTGCCCTCGAAGAACTTCCCACAGCCTCCCACAAACAGGGTGTCACCTGTGGGGAAAGGGATCTGGGCACAGAGGGGACCCTGGCCCCACTCCCAGGGACAGGGTGCTGGATGGGAGCCCACACACGCTGGATTCACCTCGCAAGCACCAAGCGTGGGGGGACAGGCAGGGGGGATACCTGAGAAGAGAGCCGGAGCGTCCGGGGAGCCGTCCTCCCACATGAAGTAGCACATGTGGCCCGAGGTGTGGCAGGGGGTGAAGAGGCACCTCACCCGGATGGCCCCGAACTGTGGGGACAGAGTGGTCAGGACCCTGCTGGGGTCACCCTGATCCTGGGGGGCAGCCAGACACCCCCAGACCTCCAAAGCCCAACGGCATCGCCTGCCCGGGGCTCAGTGGGTTGTAGACAGACCAAGGGATGGTGGTTTGGGTGAGTCCCAGGTTACTTGTGTCCGGTCCAATGGTTTTTAGCAGCAGAACCCTCAGGAGAGGGTTGGGTCTCCCAGTGCATTCCAACAGGGTGAGAACGGGACAGTACTCCCCTCCAGTCCAGTGCTCCATTCCAGCCCCAAACTCACATTTCCACACCTGCAGCTGCCCCAGGGCACCAGGAGCCCGAGCACAACCCCAGCTAGGTGCCAACCCAGCTCCTGGCACAGTGCCGCACAGCTGGGGACCGCACCATTGCCCAACTCTGCTGCCTGCCAGCCCAGCACCACACCAGCCACAGCCAGCCCACGGGGCAGGATCTACGCACAGGGGCTGAGCCCCAGAGCAGTCCTGCAATCCTACAGCCACTCACTGTCAGCTCCTGGTCGTGGGTCACCTTGTGGGTCAGGGCCCCGATCCGCTCGTCGGCACCGTACACCCACAGGCCGGGGCAGAGCCTGGCCAGCTCCTCGTTACCCCTTGCGTGGTCCCTGCACAGGCAGAGGAGGGAATGGACACCGGTCCTGCATGAGGTACAGCCTTCCCTGGCGTCCCCTTGCGCCTGTGGTGCTTACCAGTGGTGGTGGGTGGTGAGCACCGCTCTGAGCACCACATCCTCCTTCCTGATGATTTCCAGCAACTGAAACGGACCCAGAGCAGGGGGAAGTGAGTACACAGGGTGGGAGGGACGTGACACAGATACCAGTGCTGCTACAGCCACACAGCGCAGCCACAAACAGCCAGCACCGGCGGTGCCCCCCAAACCAATGCAGGATCTGTCCCGTTCGGCTCTGCAGGCCAGAGGCACCGTGGAAAAAAACAGTCAAAACCAACCAGCGAGCAATGAGGAGGAGGGTGGGGAGGACGCTCGGGTCCCCACGCCTCACTCCGCTGCCCAGAGGGGGTCAGGCAGACCCGAACACACCGCTCCCACGGGGACGGCAGCGTTTCATGGCTGGTGCTTGCACAGCGTAAGCACAGGGGAGCAGCGCGGGCCACGCATGGGGTCACCGCCGCGGCAGGGAAACAGGCGCTGTGTAACCTGTCCCGGCTTCTCTGCTACAGCACTGCCAGCCCCGCGGCTCAGCTGCCAGGAGGCTTGTCATGCCAACTCCCAACTTCAATCCATCGCCTCTAACAAGCCTTCTGGCTGCTCCTGATTACGTTCCTCGAAGAGGAAGGAAACGTCCGAGTCACAACAAACGCTTAAAACCCGCGACAGTTTGCAGCAGCTGGAGGTGGCACAAGGGGGCACTGGGCGAGGGGGCCACGGAGGTGAGGGGAGACCCCGGCACCGCCTTCCCTGCCACCCCCAGCATCACGGCCGCAGGCTGGCTCCTGGAAAACGGGACTTCATGCAGCAGAGACAGCTCCCGAAGCCGAACTCCAGGTTATTCGCGCTTGCTTCCAGCCGGGGCACTAGAATAGGCACAGTTAAGGCCACATGGAACACACACACACACCCCAGTCCAGGGCGGGTGGGAGAGTGATCTAGGACACGCACACGCACTCCATAGGGCTGAACAGGGGCCAGCCCCGCCGGTGGGATGCTCCACGCAAACACAGATGCAGCCTGCTGTGCACAAAGACCCCAGACACCAACCCCACGTGCGGCCACCACCGCGGTGCGTCCCCGAGTGGGACCCCCGGCCCCTCCGGGACGTAGCGGGGCTGTGGCCGGTCGGGGAGGAGAG
>VZTU01017093.1:98204-118415 GCA_013400835.1 Zapornia atra | reverse complement strand
GCGGCACCGCCCGGAGCCCCGGCGCGGCCCCTCCCCGCAGCGGGCGGGCGCGTCCCGCCCCCGCCGGTGCAGTGCGGGGCGGATCTCGCTGCGTGGGGAGGAGTGACATCCCGCACGGCCGCCGGTGCGGGGCGCGGGGGCTTCCCTCCGTCCGTCCCCACCCGCGGTGCAATGCGGCTCCGCAGCTGCCGGGGCGAGACACCACACACACACACACACACCCGGGATGAAACACTAAACACACCGCGGTACTTCACACGGGGCCCCCCCCCACACCCCCACTTGCGGGTACCAGGACTCAGCCGGGCACCCGGCAGGCCCAGGGGCTGGTGAGGCTGAGGGCGCAGGGGAGCCTGGCCAGGAGGAAGGCTGGGGTACACGCTGTGCCCCCCAGGAGCCCAAAACTGGAGCACAGCCTCTCACTGCAAGCACTGCTTGCCAAAGTGGTCCGGCCTGCAAAGCCTCCCGCTTCTCCCACCATCCGCCTGGCTAAACTGAGGGGCAAAGGCTCTCACAGGCCTGGGGGTGGGGGGGAGCGGGGTGAGTGTGCTCCAGCTCTCCCCAGGTGCTGGGAACATCTGCGACTGGAGCTGGCACAGCCGAGCCTGGGCACAGGCAGGAGGTCCTGCAGGACGCAGCCCTGGCTCCAGGGACAGCCTCTGAGCCCCTCCGGCCCAAAAAGCACCCAAGGCATGGGGCAGGAATGTGCAGTGCCATGCCCTGGGCTCCTTTCCTGGCCAGACACAAGTCCCAGTTCAGGACTGACCCTGGTCCCCAAATGCCACTTGTGAAAGAGGGAGCGGTGCTCGCTGCAGTAAATGGGCTCCGTTCTTTCAAATATAAAGCCCCAGAGGGTCCCAAAACGTCCCCCACCAGGACTAGAAGGAAAGGGGCTTCCAGTTGGTTGACTTCAACTGCTAGCACGAAATAAACAAATAAAACTGTGAGATAAAAGAAATCCCCTTCTTCCAGACTGCCCCAGCACTGCTCCGTTTACAGCTGTTATTTATTTGCTCATTGTCAAACAGCCATCAGTATAGTCACGCTCCCTGCAGCAGCACAGCATTCAGGTTAAGGAGGCAGTAAGGTTCAGGTACCACTTTTCTTTCTGAACAACATAAAATTTACCTGTTTTTTTTTTTAAAGCAAACAAAGAACTGGCTCTACACCAAACCCCACTCACACACTGCCCCTCAGCACGCCTGGTAGAACAGCAGACCAAGGTTACAGCGGAGACAGCTGGGTGGTTGTGGACTCCATCGTGGCACTGGCTCAGCAACGTGTGCTGGGCAGAGGGGAGAAACTGGAACCAAAATCATTTCAATCTTTTGTTAATTTCAGCTGCCAAAAATCTGTCTGAAAATCTCCCATCCTTGAGCAGATCTGCAGCATGCAGCTGAGACTGAGAAACAAGGAAGAAAATATAAAGAAAATGCATTAAAGATGCAGATGCCAAGCCCACAAGGTTGGGTCCTACCACCCTTCACTCACCTCCCTCGTTTAAAGACACTGAGCTGGAGGGTCAGAAGGGCAGGAGGGGGGTGGCCCACTCATTGAACATCTGGATTTACAGTTCCCCAAAGTTTATCCTATTCATCCACTTCAACACACTATTCCATGTCAGAAAAACAGCCCGGGGGGAAGCTCCCTCCCTGCAGTTTTCAAGCTGACTGCAGACTGGGGTCACACAATCCAAGAACAAAAGATGGCTTTTAAGCCCCATGAACCAACCAAGAAAAAGAAGCGTGCCACACTAACATGGTTTCTCTGGGGGTCTCAGACCTGAGCCCTGTTTAATCCCATAGTATGTGGACACCTCACCATTTGTAACAGAGGCTGGACAGGCAGGGGCTGCAGGGCAGGCGATCGATCCCAGCAGCGCACAGCGTCTCCTGGAGGAGTCTCATCATCGCTCCGCTGTCAGACACGCAGTGAGCCACCAGGTAAGCTCTTCTCAGGATTTTGAGCCAGCAAATCCTTCTTGGTGTGTGTGTGTGTGTGGTACTAACACAGGTAGCATACAGATCACACATCAGAGCAGTAAGCAGGTACACGCAAACAGGCTGAAGTTAAGAGCAAAGGGCATAAGCAACAGTGCAATGTCCAAGCCAGCATGCTGCCTGGAGAAGTTACTGCAAGTCCAGGAGAGGGAATGTCAGGGGGAAGAGAGACACTGGATGTTCCCATGTGCCTTTCCCAGAGCCAGACCACCCTGTACATTTCACAAACCGAGCCCTGAATTGGTGGCAGAACAGCTCTGTCACCCAGAACGGGCTGTAGCGCAGGCAGAAGCAACTAACTCAGCGGTTCATTTAAGTAGCATCATGGAAGAAAGTTCCTGGCAACATAGTTACTGCATTTTGTCTCTGCTTTAAATTAAGACATCCCAGCCCCCCATCCCACCTGTCTGCATTCGCAGCAGGCTCCTACAAAAATAACAGGAGCTTTTCCCTAGACCTTAAGGTTTGGCCCTTCCACATCCCAGACCAAGCCACGTACCAACACCGTAAATGATCTGCATGTGATGTGACAGCTTGAGAGGCAGCAATAGAAGGATAAATATTCTTCATCATCATATAAATATGCTGTAGAACATCTCAGTAAGGGCAAAGTGCATTTTTTTAACCTTAGTTAAAATAAAAACCTAAATATGACTGCCTTAACCACAACAGAAGGGTCAACTCCTAAGACATCTGAATAGTCTAAATTACACTTAAACTGACATTAAAGTGATCCAGGCAGAGTGCTCAGTCCTTCGGGACTCGGAAGTTATCCTTCTCTTTTCTGATGGCCCCCATTGTTCGGATGGGGTCAGTCTCCCCAGCGTGCTGCTGAACCGTCTTCTCCCTGCCAGCGGGGAACACAGGGGGGACAGCAAATCAAAGGCTGCAAGATACAAATCTCACACATGAAGTCAGTCCTATCACTCTGCATCAAGGGGAAACGTCTCACTTAAGAGATCAAAGACTCGGGGCTTTGGCACAGGCTTATCAGCTCCCGTGGTTTACAGGCCCATCGGCAAGAGGAAATTGCAAACACTCTCAGGCCTTGCACAGCATCTTTTGCTGCACCCATGTGCCAAACTCTGCTTGAGGAAGGAACCGTAATTACACGGTGCAGCTCGTTCTGTCTTCTGAGTCAGGGACTTCAGCCTTCAAATTTCACTGCAGCAAGCTTCTGCCAGGACAGCGAGTATAGGAGGGTCTTGAGGGTATCAGAACAGGAATATTAGAGGCAGGAGAGTAATTCCCACTTAACAGCTCTGTCTTTGGAGACCTCCTGCTCCCCACATCCCCCCTCCAAACATAAGGACCGTTCCCACACACACATCTCCTCCATACCTCACTCGCATGAAGGGGTTGTAAGTAAACTCTTCTGCAATGGTTGAGGGTATGGTTGGCTCACCACTGTCATACTTGGCCTGCAACAAGGGAGAGATTTCTGCTTAACGAGGAATGTTGTGGTGAACAAGTCCTGTATATAAACCATGCAGGGCTGGTGCTGCACCCAACTGCCTGTGCTGCTCCTCAGGCCAGGCCCTTCCCAGGACCATGCACTGAGGTACACAGAGCCAACCCTCTCAGACAGACATGGACATCAGCCTGTGATTATCACAAAATGTTAAGGGTTGGGAGGGGCCTCAAAAGAAGTTTCCTGGGAGGGTCACATCTCCACCAGACAGCAACATGTCTTCTCTGGGCTGCATACAAACCCTGTTCCCCAACCATCACTCCCCTAGACACACAACATACTGCAACTCCCGGATCTTAACTCCCTTCTCTCAGATGCTCTCTCTCCCCAACACTGTCTCCCCCACCTCCTCAGAGATGCTCTGCCTCCATGAAAACACCAAGCCTAGGGAAAGGAAAGGAACCAGCTTACCTTGGCCCAAGCAAGCTTTTCCTGGATACTGACATTATTGGGTTCAACATGGCGAGCAAACTTGAGATTGTTGATGGTGTATTCGTGACCACAGTAAACTCTCTAGGGAGAGGAAGGAAGAGTGACACCAGGTAACCAAAGCGGAGTGCCAGGTACCATCATCAATGGTATAGTACAGCAGGAAGAAGAGTGTCAACCCCCCAGGACACATGACAGTCTCCACCGGAGACATGCACAGGAGAAGTGCCAGGAGTTATCAGCCAGTGCTACCTGCAGATTTAATGGCAAGCCTGATGAAAGAGCCCGTGCATCCCACCTCGCTGGCCTTTAACGAGCAGCCTCTACTCTTTCCCCACAAAGCACAAACATATTTGGGGTAGGGTTATTTCCTTCCCAAAGAACTCCAGCTATTCGGTGCCAAAGACAATTCCCAATGTAAGCACTCATTCCTTCAACATGAGAAATTCTCTGTGGAGAACAGTATTATTAGGAAGCCAGTTTCTCTGATGTCTGCGATAGTTTCCTGACGGTTAGCTTACCACACACACAAGGAAAGGTTCATACCGTTTTGGGGTCCAAGCTGCCCAAAATCTCAATCAGCGCTCTGTACATTTCCTCTGGGGTTCCCTCAAAGAATTTCCCACAGCCAGCCACAAACAGCGTGTCACCTGCAAGGGAGGCATGACATGGCATCAGGACCAGACGAGGCTCTTCACACCAGAGCGTGAGCACACGGTCCCCAAGGGTTCAGTCTTGCCATTGCTGTCCTCACTCCAGTGCAGCAGAAAGCATGGGGAGAGCCAGGCTACACTGCTCCCTGCACGGGCACAGTGCTACATAAATCCAAGCAGCAAACAGCTCCTATTGCAGGAAACCCCACAGCCTTGCCAGCTAAACCATGCCAGCGCTTCCTGACCTGCGGGCAGCCTGCTGTCCCCTCTCATCCTTTCTAGAGCAGACAAGAAACACTTTGCTATGAAGTTGAACAGAGAGCAGTCACCTCCGCATTTTCTCCCCGGTGCTCCCTAAAATCTTGCTTAAGCCATTAACTTCTTCCATGCAGCAGCTGGTGCAGGGTCTGGAGAACACCCGTCAGGAGAGTGATGACATGTCAGTCTGGGGAGACTGGGCACAGTCTCAGGAAAGGGGGAATGTTACTCTCCAAAACAGGATCCAGAACCTGGTTACCAGAGATGGAGCACCAGCCCTCTCTTACTCCCCTACTTTGTCTTCTCTCTTTTGTTACAGCCATGAGCACACGTATATGGAAGAGCAACAGCTTTTAGAACCAAGCTGCTGTTTGGCTTGAGACAGTAAAATAACAGCTCTTGTTTCCAGGAAGAAAATGCTAGATGTAGGACTCATCCAGGACTCGCTCTTGATGTTGCTTGCAGGGTGTCCAGCAATGGTTTACAAACCCAGAGGGGTTTCACCAGTTTTGTGTACAATTACTACTTGGTAGCTCTTGGTAGGGGTGGGGGCAAGATGCAGAAGCTAATGAGCTGCGCTGGCAGTAAGGGATGAAGGCACATCCAGAGTCAGGAGCACACAGGCAGAGGGGTAGCTCACTTCTTTGCAACACAGACTGCCGGCAATGTAACCTCCCAACTCCTCACCTGTAAAAACAGCAGGTGGCTCGGAGCTATTTGGCTTAGTCACATAATAACAGATGTGTCCAGAAGTGTGACACGGCGTACAGAGGCATTTCACATTAAGAGATCCCACCTGAGAAGAAGGCAGAAGACTAGAGCTTAAGCTACCGTTTGCTAGCATTCCTATGGTTAGCAAAGAATTGCAACTATTACAACGGGCTAGTGGTCCTACAGGGGAATTCTCACAAGGCTGGCCAGTAAACATCAGCTCTGCTCCTGGGAGAGTCCAGCAAGAGAGTTTTATGGCAGGGACTTGGAAGGGAGCTGTTTCCTCCTAGCAGGTGTTGTGACAAAGAGAGCTGCCAGAGTCTTTCATTTACATGCAGAGTGACTCAGTGCCTGGTTGGCAGCAAGAGCAGACAGATCCAGAGCAACGCAAAATCCTAAACAAAGTTAATCAAGTGTAAAAAGCTCCAAACAAAAATGAAGCCGAAGGGAAGAAGTGGATGACACTCACAAAAAGGGAGGGATTTAAACACATTCATGAAGCCAAGGGGATGTTTCCCCCACAGCCCTAATTTGCACACCTTCCCATGTTTTTCTCTGCTCCCTTTTTTGCTGCTGCACTCCCCCAAAGGTGCACTGCAAGACTAGCAGTGAGGCTCATGCCAGCCTGCACGTTTCACAGCAGTCTGTGTCATCTGCCAGCTCGTCTGTAAACAAACAGCTAGCTTCCAACAAGGTCTGCTGCTTTAGCTCTGGAAAAGCAATGCAGGCAGCTAGCACTGCTGGCCCACTTTCTCTTCACCCTGTATTCTAGCCTTTGTTCAGAGAGGACCACTTGCATTTGTTTGGTGCTAACTAGGCTCTAAGCAGAGCACAACCACTGTCCTTTCACACTTGGGTTCTACCCTCCCCAGTTAAGGTAGCTGTCAAGGAGCACATGGACACCCAGCATGCCCCAGGCACTGCAGGTGTCTGAGCCATGCCAACATTCTCACCAATGAATTATCACTAGCCAAAACAAGACAGAGGGGTTATGGTTCACAGGGCTGGAAAGGGTAAAAGCTGCACTTAAACCATCAACTACAGCCACAAGATATGCAAAGGTGAAAGAGCTGTGTGACTACAATAGTAACTCAAGTTGGACCACAGCAGTCCAGCTCTGAAGCTGTATCACCCACAGGAGATGACCCCAACCGACTCCTGCAGCTCACTCCCTTTACCTTGAGTGATGTAAGGTGAGACACTTTCTGTGTCAGGGCCCCGACTCTGCTGTCTCCCCCATACACACGCAACCCCGTCTCCATTTTCACAAGCTTCTCATTTCCTCCAGCATGGTCCCTGGAAAGTCAGACAAACAGATTTGGGCAGGGATGAAGACAAATCTATCATAACACATACCACAGTGGTAGCCTCCACGTGATCATTTAGGATCAACTACCTCCCAGTATCTAACGCTGCCCTCACGTTGAAGGATATGCTACATCAATGTGAGTGGAGATAATTTCTCCAGTACCTAGGGCAGTGAGAGGGGGCAACAATCCTCAGCAAGTTCATACCTAGTTGGGAAACACCATCCTTAGGGGCTCACAGTCAACCTCCAGTAACTAAGGACAGGAAGAGACAGGGATAACTGGGATATGTGTAATTCAGTGTCCCACAAGACACCATGGACCAGGCACAGACATGTCCAAACAGCTCAGCTTTCGCTTGCACGGCTGGTCTGGCCAGATCAGGGCTGGCTCACCAGCCATAGAGGTGGCTCCACTATGACTCTCCCAGTTTCAGCTAGGATAGGGTTAATTTTCTTCCTGGTAGCTGGTGCAGTGCTGTGTTTGGGAGTTAGGATGAGAACAATGTCGATAACATTGATGTTTTCAGCTGCTGCCAAACAGTGAAGGACGTTTCAGCTTCTCATCCTGCCCTGCCAATAAGAAGGTGGGGGGGCACCCAGGAAGCTGGAAGAGAACACAGCCAGTACAGGTGACCCAAACTAACCAAAGGATATTCCATATCATGATGTCATGCTCGGCATAAAGGGGGCTAGTGGGGAAATGGCACATGGCTCCAGGATGCACAGCTCGGGGACTGTCCAGCTTTGGGACAGCTCTGAGCTGTATGGCCTGAGCTGTGTGGTTCGGTGAGAAACTGCATTGTGCATCACCAGTTTTGTATATTCTGTTATAAGCCCTTTGCTGCCCCAGTAACCTATCCTTATCCCACTCCACAAGGTCTGCCTTTGTCTTCCCATTCTTTCTTCCACCCCCTCCCCTGCCCCTGCTGTGGGGAAGAAGCGAGTGGCCATATGATGCTCAACTGCCAGCTGGGGCTAGACCACAACCGTCCTTTCTGGCACCCAACATGGGGCAGGAAGGGTTGGGATACAGAAAAATTATCTGCTTAGAGAAGACCAGCTTCACCCAGAAAAGCAGTGATTCCTGAGTGCTCGTGTTTATGCAGAGGGGTCCTACTGCAGCAGAGAGTTACCAGTGATGATGTGTGGTCAGGACGGTGGTCAGCTTCACACCGTGTTTTTTGACTGCATCCAATACCTGCAGGCACAGGGCACAGCAAGAGCATTAAACTCATGAAATGACCAAAGAGCACACCTGGTACCTGGCATCACCTGGACCTAACTGCTCCAAGGTTTAAGACTGCCACACCAGCAACTCTGCAGACAGGTCATCCCACTCCCAGCTGCGGGTATAGATCAGAACACAAGGTCTCTGATCCAGCTATCCACAACTAAGTCCTCAGTCCCATTTCCTCTTTTTCACACTACATCAAACTAAGGAAGAAAACCAAAATCAGGTCAATAACCTTTGAAGTCAGGACAAGCTGCCTGAGCCCAGAAGCAGACTGCCTGTGAAGCCCTGTCTGTACCTGTGCACAGCCAGTATTTCCTGCCTTTCCCCCATGCCTGAGTCAGCATTTCACCGATTCTCCTGTGGATGTGGCAACCTGGAAGGATCTCCCTGACCCTGCACCCTGCTCATAAGGACAGCACAGACAGCTTTACCTTCTGGGGCTGCACAGGATCCACTATCGCAGCCTCCTTCGTTTCCTCATCAATGAGGAGGTACATGTAGTTGTCTGTGAGGGCTGGCAGTAATTCCACCTTCATGTCGGCTTGCGTGACTGTCTTTGACTCCCTCTGCTCGTGTTCTGTGTGCAGAAAGACTGCCCGCAGCTGGGCTGGACCTGGGGACCCCAAAACAATCAAACATCAGGTTAGCCTAGGGAGGGGAACAAGTGGGACAGAGCACAGCAGGTCACCCCAGCCCACATCCACAGGGTAGGAAGCGTACAGACAGCACAACCTGCCTCCTTCAGAGGAAGGGGAGAGAGGCCACCATGGGATGAAGCCTTCGTGCCTGGCTGTGTGACCTGGTGCCCCACACTGTGGAAGGCTCTTGGTGCCCTACAGCTGCACTGCAGAGGGAAGGGACGCTTTGATCCCAGAGATGTGCTCATGCAGGGAAAGCATGGTACCTCAATTGGAGAGAAGAGTTCAAGGGGCAGAAAAGCAGAACGGAGGGAACAGCTGGACAAAGGTCACCCTGGGACAGTGACTTTGCAAAAAAGCCCAAAAGGCCATGTGACAGCCAAAAGACAGGAAAAAAAAAAAAAGAGAGAAAAAATTAAAAAGGAGAAATACAGAATCACACACACACTGCTACAACAGAAATATCTGGTTTGTTACTCAGGGAAATGAGAGAAGACAGGCTCTCTGTATGGAAGGAAGGCTCCCCACCTGGCCAGGTACCAAGCACACAGTGCAGGCAGGATTCTTGCTCATGAGCTACCTTGGTGCAACAGCAGTGCTTCCCTATTTACTTTTGGTTAAATGTTTAATCCGATCCAAGAAGCAAAAATCTCATCCCAGATGCAAATAACATCAGGGCCATTGTTCAACTCACAGATACACAGTTCTTAAAGAAACAACCAAGCCCTAAGAGGCTCTGCCATTAAAAAAAGAGAAGGGAAACGAAGAGGATAAGGTCTTCCATTGCTGGGGCCCTCTAATTCAGGCCTGAGATTTAATATATGCAGGGAAAGAGGCATTAGTCTCTGCAAGTCAGAAATCAGTTGTCTTAGCACTCAAGGCCCCACACACCACCCAAGGTGGCTACATCAGTCTAAGCTGTGTTGGCTCAGCTGCTGTTTCATTTTGCACCGCTGACTCTAGCCCTAAGGCTCCTGATGCTCCATGCTTAGTCACCTCCACCAGTGCCAAAGGGAGGGGTCACCATGCTCTTAATCAACCTGGCCCACTCTCCCAAAACAAGTCAGTCCTGCCTACCCCTGATAAGGGCTGGCTTTAGAGGGAAGAGGCCCCACAGACTGGCTGCAGCCAACACAGACTCCTGGAGCTCCACAGACCAACAGGATCAACAAGGCTGCAAAGCCTATGTCCAAGTTCTGATTGGGACACACAGCTACCTCTGCAAACACAGACCCAGGGGCAGCAGGAGCTGTGAGGCCCTTTTGGTACAACTCTCTGGACCAGAACTTTTTCCCCTTCTACCTCTACCATTTCACTTGTAAGGAAAGGAGGGGAGGTGGTAATAAAATTAAACAAAGTGCTGCAAAGAAGTCCCCAAGGCACAACAAGTTAGGCATGCACTGGGTATTTGAGAGCAAACACACACAGTATTAAGAAAAGCATTCACACCTGCTGAGGGTTCCTCTGGAGCAGAAGAGTCCTTTCAAAAAACAAAACAAACAAAAAAAAACCCCACAGAAACCCCCCAAACACACACACAAATACACACCATTACTATTACTTGAAAGAAAAAAAGGGGGAAAATAAGATCAATTGCTCTTTTACTGCTCCCTAACATGAAACACACTTTTTCTGGATGCTGTTGGTCACAAGAGCTATGTACATTGCATGTGTGTTTGCATGCCAGACACTAACTGGGGGAAAAAGAACCCAAAACAACAAGACCAAAAGAAAACACAACCTTAACTTCAAGTCAAAGGAATTATTCACATGCTTAAAATGCTTTCTTCCTATGAACCATTTCTAACCTTGGCCATCATCCCCAAGTCTCTTTGCATGTTGAATTCACAATTCTCACAAAACAAACAAACAAGCTACACCACATAAGGAAGCGTTTTCTGAAATGTAATTTAAACAAAGGAAAGAGAATGCATCCACACAGCATGAAACTCATTCTGAATTCCCATCTGCAGCTCAGTTGCACCTTTCCAGCCTGCCCGCCTGGTGAGCAGACCAGAAGTACTCTCAGGCACGCTCAGCACTGCTCCTACGAGAGGGGCATCTCAGACCCCCTTCTGCTCTAAGAAGCTCCCTAAGTGATACGCAACCCCTGGCCTGGCCCAGCACTAACATAAATCATTTCAGGATAGCTGTGACACATGCAGGTCTGCTCCAAAATTAATGCCCAATGACTTCATCTGCACCCGGTTCTGTAACGTGCCCCTCCTTACTCCATGCGTGGGGAGAGGAGAACACCAGCAGCCTTTGATCGCACACTTCAGCTTTCTGGAATGGTTTGTTAGTGCCACTTGAGCAGACAAGAGTTTGCAGATGAGTATTAACATTATTACATAAGGCATGCATGCTGCAGACTGAAAAGCAAGCAGGCAGCAGCACAGCTGAACAGTGGGTTTCCTTCAGAAAAGGGGTGCTTTACTCCACAGCATTTTGTTTTAGTCTTTTTATTACAGAAAAGAGTGGGAAATTCCTATTTCAAGCATAGCTGTAACTCAAAAGTGACTGCATGCACATACCCAGATGAGCACCCTTGCGCTGCCTCACAAGAAGAAACACTACATTCACTTTTCACATGCTGTAAATACAGGTATTTTTGAATACCCAGCCAGTTTGTAGGTCCACATGATACCAAGCAAGGTGACTCTACAGGGTAACTCCTGTTCCCAGTTGATTTGCCCACTCAGCACACACTGCCAACGCTACAGCCAGGTCCAGCCAGCGCAGACAAGGCACACACACACACACACTGGTGTCGCAACGCCTGTGCCGAAGGTGCAGCACCCTCCCTACATCCTGGGGAACTCAGGAGCTCATACTCTTTTTGATGTACTTGTTCCCAAGATAGCATCAGCGTTTCCAAGCCTGACTGTTAAATGGATTTTTTTCTCATTAAGGCCAGGTCTTAAAATTGGAGTGATGCAAAAGGCCTCTGGCAAGACTCGCCAGCAACGCTGTGAAGCTGAAGCCCAAGCTCCAGTTCAAGGAGACGTTTTCGGAGTTTAGGCCATTTAAACACAGAGCTTAGGCAGTTTAGGTTTTTGTTTACATTGCCAATGCAATCTGCCACCCATCACGTTCAGTTTAAATGCCAGCCCCCGTCCCCCAAACCCTCCCCCTGAGTAATAACCAGCGCTTCGGCAGCCCAGAAAGTCCACAGGAGCCTCCCAGATGGGTTATCGAAATGAAAAACCACCGAGAGAGACAGGCTCCAGCTGAGCAGATACTGACCTACTTGGGGCTGTGAGTCAGCTTAAAAACCTCGGCGCACCCCTGAGCCGGGAAACGAGAAGAGAAAAACCACCGTCAGACTTCCGAGCTTGCCGAGGGACCCGCTGCCAGTCGGGTTGAGCCCCACCGTCAGCCCTGGCGCCCGCGGCCGGGTGCCTGCAGCCGCCCAGCTCCCTACGGGTCCCGGCTGTACAGGGGCACGGCATGCTCTCCCCCCACACGTGCAGTCCCAGCTGCAAGGCGGGTATCGCACACCCCTTCCGCCCTGGTACCAGCTGCAAGGAGGTCACTGCACGGATCCCAGCCTAGCTGCAAAGGGAGATTCCCCCGCCCCCCGGCCCCGCTGCTCAGGAACGCGGCCCGGTCCCCGCATCCCGGCCCGGCCCGGCCGCGGAGGCGGCGCTGCCCGGCCCCGCGGGTCCTACGGGGGTGCATCCCCGGCACCAGACGAGCCGCGCCTCCTGCCCCACGTACCGGCTCGGAACAGAGCCCCAGCTCCCAGTGCCGCCAGGGCGGTGCCGATGGCCCGCCAGCCCCCGCCGAGCATGGTGCAACGCACCCCGCCCGATGCCCAGGCCCGGCCCGGTTACCTTTGCTCCCCGCCCTGNCCCCGGCCCGGCGTGCGGCGGGGGCGGCGCTGCGCCCGCCCGGTCTCCTCCTATCATTCCTGCTGCTCTCGGCACGCCCGGGCTGGGCGATTTGCTAACCCGGGTAAGGAGGCGGGGGGCAGACGGCTGCCCTGGGCAATCCGCGGCGGGAGAGGAGCAGGCGGGCGGGCAGGAAGGAGAGCGGGGCGGAGGACAGGCGGCGGCGGCGGCAGCGCGTCTCCAGGCCCGGCAAGGACGCCCCAAGGGCGCCCGCGATCTCCGGGCAAGGAAACCCACGGCGGCCATGGACTCCTCCATGCCCCTGTCTCGCTTTTGGGAATGGGGTCGGAACATCGTCTGCGTGGGGCGCAACTACGCCGAGCACGCCAAGGAGATGGGGAGCACACCGCCCCGGGAGCCCCTCTTCTTCCTCAAGCCTTCCTCGGCCTACGTGCGTGAAGGCTCACCCATCCTCCGGCCCTACTACTGCAACAACCTGCATCACGAAGTGGAGCTGGGGGTGGTGATCGGGAAGAGAGCCCAGGCTGTGTCCCAGGAGGCCGCCATGGAGCACGTGGGAGGCTATGTCCTCTGCTTGGACATGACTGCGAGGGACACACAGGAGGAGTGCAAAAAGAAGGGGCTGCCCTGGACCTTGGCAAAGGGCTTCAGGTCCTCATGCCCAGTCAGTGACTTTGTGCCCAAGGAGAAGATCCCAGACCCTCACAAGCTCAAGATCTGGCTCAAGGTGAACGGAAAGCTGAGGCAGGAGGGAGAGACCTCCTCAATGATCTTCTCCATCCCTTACCTGATCAGCTACATCAGTGAAATATTCACCTTGGAAGAAGGGGACTTGCTTCTGACAGGGTCTCCCAAAGGAGTTGGGTCTGTACAGGCCAATGATGAGATTGAGGCTGGCATAAACAACATCCTCTCCATGCGGTTTAAGGTGGCACAGCAAATGCGTGGATCCTAACCAGGAGCTGGGCTGGGACCTTGTCTACATTGGAAGAGAATTTTTTTGGAACATCTGGTGAACAAAGAGGCACACAAGCTGTCCTGTATGTTAAACACTTGCATGGCCCAAGCATCTAATGGACTGTCACATATCAAAGACACATAACCCATGAGCTTGAAAGCTATCTGACTGTAACAGCCCCGTTTCCATGGAGGCTTCAGCCTCCTCTGAGGCTGTGAACTGGGAGGCCAGCCCAGTTTGGGCAGACAGGTAACACCACCTAAACCATACCTCAGAACTGTCGATGGAGAAAGGCAGTGTGCCGGGCAGCTGGGATGGCTGTCACTGTGGGTGCTCTTCTGTTCTAGTGATGCTTTGAGCTTTGCCAATGTATTGCCTTAAAATAAAAAAATTATAAATTAAACCATTAAAATAGTGATGCAGGAGCTAAAGCTCACCCATGCTATGTAAAATTAAAGATGTATGTGTAACAGTAAATCAAGAATTACAGCTTCAGAAAGAATTTCTCTCCATGGGGTATTCTACAATAAAAAGATGTTTGCTTTTTAGATTAGTTTCATGATTCCTCAGTGCATTTTTCAAAGGTACAAATTAAATGAGGAGTGCTTTCCCCCCGCTCCAAGCAGGAAGTGTGCCAGATGCTTGGCAGATTCCTTTTTATTTTCCCCTAAATCCAGTTTTAATTATGCTTCTAAAAGTAAACCAATACAAAAGATCAAGAATGAAGAAGTTCATTGGTAAAGCTCACCAGTAAATCGTCTTTACTTTTAGTGATTTAAATATACTTTTAAGAAAAAATAATACCTAACTGCAACAATTAACATTACTTACACAGCACAGTGCAAGGTTGGATTTTTAAATATTCCCAGCTGTAAAAAGCCATGCTGTGTAGCTTTTCCCATTTCCAAACTCACACTGATCTAACACTTTCTACCAGTTCATGTGATAGAGAGTTCTCTTTCAATTCAAGAGCGTGGCAAGGTTGTAAAATATAACTAAAACACCCCCCCCCCAAAAAACATGAATCTTATTATTTTCCAAGGTTCTGCAGAACTGATTAATTTCTAAGAAAAGCTGAAGGATTATTTTTTACATACACACAAGTACCCAAGTTAAAATGCTTCCATTTATTTGAGCCAGATCTTACTGACCCCACTTGGCTTTTCAAGCGCATTTGAAGAGCCTTGCAGGGAAGATGGCTGTGGCCCAAAGCCAAGCACCCCCGTGAAAGAGCAGCACCACCCAGGACACTGCAAATCACAGGACAAAGAGCAGAACATGTTGCAGCAGAAAAACAAGGCGCTTCTCTATCAACTTGCTTCTCCAGCTGCACACACCTGGAGCACACACTGCGCACCCATGCACCACCTGCCCCAGGTACTGACCTTGCAAATGTGCCCACCTTCCAGTTCCCTCAGCTCCAGCTTTTAAGTCAGAGGCTTAGAGCACACGTAGAAGTTCTTTGTACGATGCAGTGGCCATAGTTCAGATTTCATCCAAAGGAAGCCTAAGGAACCCAGGCCAACCGAAACAAATGTTCAGTCATCACATCTGACCAGAACCAGCCCCTGGCTCATAGAAGTCAATGCTCCCTGATTTAAGCCTTGCTCTGTCAGCAGGGAAGCTGTGCTCTGAACTTGTTGCAACTTGGTGAGCTAGGCCAAGCAGAGAAGTCAGGCCAACGGAGCTGGGCTGAGCAGGGAAGTTAGGGTGAATAATTCTCAAAGAGGAAGGATTAAATTCGCTTGCTGTACTGTTACCATTTCTTCATGCTCAAACATTGCCATCTATAGCAACAATGCGTCATGTAGCTTGGTCTTAATTTTAATCGCAGCTCACAGAGCTTAATAGAAGCATTCTGCCTGTGTCAGGGGGGTTGGAACTCTGTGATCCTTGGGGTCCCTTCCAACCCATACCATTCTATGATTCTATGATTCACTTCAACATTTTCCAGCCAAAACAACTAATACTCTAAAGTTGTTTATTGCTGCAACAGGAATGATGCAGTGACCCAACACTGGAAATGTTTTTTTTTTGGGTAGCATTCAGCCCCTTGTTCCCACTCACGTGAGTAGGGAGGGTGCAATCTTGGAGTATTGCTTGTCAAAATTCACTGTTTCTGTAGTTTTGTTTTCTCTCTGCCACTTTGCTTTAACAAGTAGGCAGCGAACCAGGGGTGAGGAGTACCTCAAGGCATGCCAGCCTAACAAATACTTTACAAGAGAAGGGTCACAATATCTTCCCATCGTTTGAAATATGCCACGTCCCACTATGTTCATAAGTGGAAGACAGGTGAATGTAGCAAATACACTGACTGCAGGGGAAGCTAAGGACAGAAAGAAGTTAAAACCAGGAAAAAATATACAGAGAAGGGCAAAACACACATACCAGGGTTATTTATGTTCAGCTAACAACTCTCTTGGGGAAGAAGGATACTTTCTTCTTTGCTGCTTAAAGCCTTGGCTTGTTTGTTTGTCAGAGGTCCCTGGTAATTGATTACTTCGTTCTAGCAAGACTCAGTCTGCCCTAAAGAAAAGCAGCCTTGCAAACATCATGGCTCTTTCTAAGCATCTGCAGTTACCAGAAGTTCTGTGTTTGGACTCACCAACATACACCACAAACACAGGCAGTATTTCAAAGCAGGTCTTTATTTTCTGAACTAACACAGAAGTAGCAGGTAGGTAGCACAGCAGTTAAAAACACAGAAGCTCAACAGATCTGTCTTGTACTATTTATTGTTTCTCATTTTTAAAAATAAGTTCTAAACTGAGTGAAGAAAGCTTCCATCCTCCTTGAAGGGGGGAGGGGGTAGAACTAACTTTTGTTAACCTGAGGTCCTAGTATAAGGTACAGTCACCTGAGAAAAGATCAACACAGAAGCCCACTTACAGGGAGCAGTAATGCCTATTCCTGATGCACACCAGAGTAAAATATGACAACAGCATTCTACCTCTAATTACACAGTGAAGAAATATCTCTTTTCTTAGCTGTTATAGTGTAATCTCTTATTTCCAGACTTTTCCCAACAAGCTCTGACTGGCCTCTACAGGGTCTGCCAGTTTGCACGAGAGAACATGCACCTTCAGTCCCGTTCTCCAGCTGGGTGACAAAGTAACCTGTAAAAATAATTAAAATCTTGGTTTTACTGACTTATAGCACTTTGAAATACCTTATTTTCAGATATCACACAGCATGTTTGACAAATTTGGCTATACATATTTTACACTATTTTATCCATGAGTACATAAATCTTACGCTATATACCTTTCATTACTGAAGTAAAACACCTCTTATCTTGGAAACAGAACCAAAGCTTGGGGGAGATGGGAGAATAAGAACAGCTAAGAGCAGTTTGTGTCTTTCATAGTTTGCCTCATGGTGAAATTATGACAAAGACTATTTACTTGGAATATTCAGAATATGTACCAAAAAATACTCCTTATTTTAGAAAGTTCAGTAGAACTGACATGGCATTTTTTGGTAATAAATATACTAACAAATGGGAAACAGCTACTGTTTTAAATTAACATAAAATACTAACTTTGAAATAAATCTTGCTTCGTTCCAGAAGAAGTTGCCATTTCAATGCAGTCTTCTTGTCTTCTGTTAGAGTGAGGAACTCACAGACCTGTTATAATAACAGGACATCACAAAACATCGCCACAACAAAATGATGATGAAAAGAGCAGCTTAGACATTTTTACACATTTCTAAGCTGTGTTTTTCTCTTTTAACATAGTGTTTGGTGCAATATACATACCAAGACAGCCAAATTAATCACAATAAATTACAGAGCATTTGAAAAATCAAAATTGAAGAATTCCAACCATGTTGGAATTTAAAAAGTGTAAATGAAGGCAGTATTGTGAATAGGGTATTTACTCTTATTTAACATGTTTCTTCTTATCAGCAGCTACTGACTTCTAACTTTTGACTTGTCAAGAATGCAAGTGTGTGTACATACACACACACAGAGGAAGAACACTTATGTATATTTGTAACTTTCATCAGGCTTCACAGCTCAGATCAAATAAGAACAACCTAATTAATTTCTACTTACTGTGCAGCCTAAAGTTTCCTCAGCCACAGTGTCAGACAGGTAACAAGAATATAGAGTGCCAGTGTGATCTGTCAGATCAACAAGTATGTCAAAGCTTGCAAAGGTTGACTTTGAATCTGAAGAGATGTCCCTGCAGAAAGTGCACGTGTTTGATGTTTCATTCACCAGAAAACGGCAGATTGAACTGAAACATAAGAAGATAATTAATGCATATATGGAATTCCTCATTATTTGAAACTGTTTTCTAGACAGATTTCCCAAGAGGCTTTTCCTCTTTAAAAAAACCCACCCAAAAAAACCAATCAAAACACCTCCATCTTCTAAACTCTTAAGTCTGAGACAAAGCAGCCTCTTTGCTCCTCTAAGACCAGGGAAAGCAAGCCCTTCATACAGCAAAGTCCTCTTCTTTGCTACTTCTGTAAGTCTACACACCAGATATCCACATGGCATCCTCCAGAGGAGTTTTATTTCTTGTCTGGAACTGGACTAAAATGTTCTTCTGTCTAATTTGGGTCAAGGGAAGAAGGATAAGGACTTTTTAATACAAATTTAAAACAGGCAGTTGCTTACCATCTGTTGCGAATAACTTTAGATGCATTATCATCAATGTCCAGGGTAGAAATGTAGCCATAAATAATGCCATAGACTGGGTCGAGTTTCCCATCACTCTGTAAAGCTTTTTCTTTCAGCTGTTCCACAGTATAAACATCAACTATAGACTCCACTGGAAGTATAAGAGACATGTTAAGTGTGTCTGAGAAAGAAACAACGCAGAAGAGTAACAGCAAAAAAGGATCTTGAGGTAATAAAAAGGAGAGGATCTAAAGCACCACAAAAGCTCCGCACAGTTTTCTTTCAAAGCAGGCTTGTAACTTGGGGACAAAAACTAAACCAAAAGGGGAGTCAAATTGGGGAAATATTTAATCTTTGTATCCCTCAAAATGAGTTTCTGACAGAACCTTTCCTCTCCATTTTTCACATACTTATTCAAGACAAAGAACAAGCCAGAGAGGCTGCAAGTTGGCATCCTGACCAACCCTGAAAACATGTAACTGATATTGTAAGGGATAGCCCCAGTAGCAACACCCCAAACTTTAAGCGTTCAGCCAGGCTATATCTTAGTTTTGTTTCTATAAACACACAGAGCAAGAACTCGATATTTCAACTGCACTATGAAACTACACCACACAAATAAAATCAAAGGGTTTGGATGCATGCTTACAGCTAACGGATTCTTTTGACTGCTCCTCCATTTTATCATACAAAGCCCCTGATTGGGCAGTCTCTTTTATGAAGCTGAAGAGAATATTTGCTTCTGCTGTTTCTTGAAAACATATTTTTAAGAGTTATTAATATATGTAGCATGTACAAATAACAGTATAATTATACGTTGCAACTTTTTATTCTGGTAGCACCAACAGGTTGTCTCTTGGAATTAGCCAAAAGATGTTTTTCTCATTTTTACTTTGTTAGCCCTACATGGAATAGATGAAGCCTGCTTAGATAAATTTAAAAAAGCAACAACAAAAAACCAAACAAAACCAAAACAAAACAAAAAGGTGGCAGCCAAAAGCATTGGTCACTACACAACGGACAGAAGCAGGGAGCTTTGAGGCAAGCAGGCAGAAATCATCCAACAATAGATGAATTCATATATTCTTTTCTATAATGCTTACCAATACCAGAGCAGTACATCTACAGCTCTTACCTGGATTAGTTGTAATGATGGTTTTTGATATCACAGTTGCAGTCATACAGTTCCTAAATTTGTCAAAATTTATTCTCACATCTGATGCAAATATTACTATGGGGAAAAAAAAATATATAAGCCAACCCAGTTATTGTAGAATAAGTATCACACCAAGAACTAGAGTGAAAATGTAAAAACTGGACTATTATACCTGTTTCTCGTGGGATCCAACTCTGTGCAAGCTGGATAGATTCATTATCCCAACTAAATAAAAAAAGTAAATGTGTCAAAACATGTTTCAAACAGCACTCAAATTGATTAGTACTCAAATATTTGAAAATGTAGTTATAATTAAATTGGTCAAAGGGAACACAACTCCTTTAATATATGCAAATAAAATGCTATTAATTTGCAGCCATACAGGATGCTTTGTGTGGAGTCTAATACTGTCCCTATTTTATTCCATGCCAAACAGGATAAAATAAACAGCTGATAGATTATTCAGACCGATTAAATGCAGAATATACCTGGGAAAATACTGTATGTATTTCAGAAGTTTGTCAAAAGTAATTTCTAACCCAAGCAAAGCCCAGTTAAAATAATTGCTTATCAGCTGTTCATCTTCTGTGGGAACAAGCTGATTGCTCACATGGCTAGGCCAGATGTTCAGCTGGCTTTACAACACTGAGAGCCTTTTAACAGTGGATGATGAAACTAGTGTGAGGTCAGTGTATCCCTCAGAAATGGTAACTTGATGTGCAGGTCCCTTGATAAAAATCTCATTAGTTCCTCCTAAGTTTGGATGGCAAGAATACTGCCAAAGCACGGTTTTGTTCTGGTGGTTTGGGGTTTTTTCTTAATCCTTGGGAAAAGATTTAAGATACTTAAATATAGTTTTCATCTAGCATTGCTCAGGCACCTCTTCACTGATGACCCCCGAAATACC
>VZTU01017093.1:59506-98193 GCA_013400835.1 Zapornia atra | reverse complement strand
TGATGCCCCCCGAAATACCTTCCCTACAATGCTGTTGCTCAAGGATTTCCTGAATCTTTGCCTCTACATACAGCACCACGAAAGTGTAAAAGGGACTGCTTCAGGTAACACAGTAACACCACCTGATCCCTGCTTCTTGAGGAGTCCAGGTATCCAGCCCTGTATGACTACATGCTGAAACAAGACTATCCGAGCTGCTGCTGCAAATTCACATTGGTGGCAGATCAAGGCCTAGAAAACTTCACACCACAGATGTTTATTATTGTTCCTGTGTCTCCATTTACTGTGTTAAACATTACACTGAATGGTAACATGGTTTCAAACTCAGAGTGCAACTTCTATCAAGGGAACAACTTCTATCTAGGGAACAAAGGTCAACAAACCCCATGCAAACTCATATCCACATACCCTTGCTAGGAGATAAGTTTATTGAGCAAACTCTGAGCAAAATGCAATTGTTCCTGTGTAAACAATTCACTGTTTACCTGCACAAATAGTATAGACACAGTTGTGCTTGTAAA
The DNA here is from genome assembly GCA_013400835.1 of Zapornia atra. NCBI lineage: Eukaryota > Metazoa > Chordata > Aves > Gruiformes > Rallidae > Zapornia > Zapornia atra. The sequence goes on along the minus strand of VZTU01017093.1, from coordinate 97,672 downwards.
CAGGATACTGTTTGAAAATATAGCCAAAGTAGTACCAAAATGTTTTTGTGACATTTTAAACATTTAAAAATTGTTTTAACCTATTTCCATTCCACTTGTTCATTCTGCTCAGCTTTTAAAAAAAAAAAAATCAAGCATGCTCCTCTTTTTCCCCCTCTGCTAGTTTGTGGAACAAATGTGCTGCCTTTGCAGCTGTTTTTAAAATGCCATTTCCTGAATTAGTTCAAATTTCCACATAAAACAATGTAACTCTTTGGAACTAGACTTCACTTTGCCATTCAAGAGCTAGCAGTCTCTGTCAGCAAGTCATAAAACCAGACAATATATATAAGGCCACTATAATGACTCTTTTTTAACCCTCTCTGTTCAGGGTACATTGCTGCCTTATCACAGTTGCCACCCAAATAACATGACATTGAAATTAAAATACAGTGTTATTACAGTATGTATTATAGTTAATGCCTTCAACTACTCTTGCATTGACTTATGTATTTTAGTGAATTAAAAACATTTTACCATACTATTGGAAAAGACATCTCTGTTTCATCATACAGCTTTACTTCACACCTCTGACCTTTTCTTTTGTCTGAAGTCATAAAATACTTGGGCTCCCCAACCTTTAAGAAGAAAGAACAGCAGTCATTTTCACTACTAAGTGTTTAGGAAAACAAATGTGATAACCTAGAACACAGAAGGGCTAAAAAAAAAGGAAGGCAAAACCTGTAGACCACTAAGAAAAAAACCACCTCACGCACACCACTCAAACTTTCACAGCAATTTTAGTTCAAGATAAAGGGACATGTTTTATTTTATAAAAATCTGAGGTTTAAAAATTTCAAGTTATCTACAGCTTGCACATGTATGATTTCAAAAAGGCAACTGATATAAGACATTTCCATCCCTTTCATTTCCTCCCTCATGTTGTTGATGAAACTCTCAAGTAGCTTGTGCTGTTATTGGTACTCAGCTGAAGTGACTGCCAACCTAAACAAACAAAACCAGTCATTCCTGCCCACTGTGTGTCCCAAAATCCATAGTCATGCTTAAGTCAATTAAAGTACCTGTGATACTATTAAAAAAAAAAACCCAGTACTCCATTGGGGCTCCTTAACTTACTGACATTACAGCTGCAAGCACATTAAGGATTCTTCCATCGAGGCTTTTTCCATTTGCAATGATATCACCCAGTGAATAATAATCCTGAGGGTCCTTGACAGGCAGGTGCAACAGAGAAAGTAGTTTGGTGTCCATTTCATAACGTGAAGAGGTTTTGACCACAGAATGGTTTTCACTGAGCAATAATTTGTAGCAACTAGATAGTATGCATGAAACAAATAATATCATTCAACACATCGCTCAGCCAGTATATTAATACAGTAAAATGTAAATTCAATTCACAGAAGAAAAAATAATTCTGGTTTTTCCCTAAAGACATTAAAATGTTTAAATAAATTATTTTTAAATTCTATTCTTTACTCTTATGAAATATTTATTGTTGTATACTTTATACCTATTTAGAATTGAAATGCTAGCCATGTACAATACACATTTGTAAATCTCTCAGCCCTTATCAATCGCTAGAAGTAAATTCTGAAATGTCTGTGATCCAGGTCATTGAGAGGTCCTAGAAATGTGACATATTAAGTAGTGTGTGTGACATAATCCAGTCAAACTGGATTTGGTAAGGTGCTTTCAAAAGCACCTTAGTAACATTTATAATATTACTATATGATATTAGTAATATTTATAATATTATTGTCCTCAGTAATATTTATAATGTACTGTTTGCAGAGGGAAATACGAAATATTCAATATAGACTCCATAAATATATTTTACAAATGCTTACAAAATCTATAGATTTAGAGATGAGCTGTCTTCCTTGGTGAAGTTTCTACCTGACCCTTCTACTTCTTTCCATTTGGCCAAAAAGTATACAGGGACTCTAACTCCTACAGCTATGCATTTGCTATAATGCTTAGAAATTATCAGTAAGCAAGAGCTTAAAACTTCAGGTTGCCAATTTAACATGCATTTATGCAATATTCTTAGACCACCATCAGAAATATTAAATACAACCAATTAGGAAAGAAACCCCAATAAAGGAACAGGTGTATGGGATATCTAAGATGTAGGTGTTAGACTAAGATAAGTTTTAATTTATCTAAATTATGACTTGCAATGTTTGTTTTTAGGTACCAGCTCAAACTGTTTGCATTTTGGAGAGTACACTGAAAGACAATGAATGTACATTGCATGATGCAAAAGGAGTGACAACAGCTTACCAAGTAAGTAACAAATAGCATTACCAGGTATCAAAATACCTTCTAGATAAACCTGACATGAATGGATTTTGATAAGGGTACACTGTCTACAGTTACCTCTGATTAAACACTTTGGCAAAATCAATTCCATATCAAATAATTTCAGTAGACTTTACTCAAAGAATGAAATTTACTCTGTTTAGTCAAGAAGAGCATTACTTTATGACAAAATTCCAGAGACCATACATATATTCTCCTTTGAAATTGTTTGACCATACATGGTTGAACACAGGGAGCAAAGTACAGCTACACAAGAAGATTAACTGCAAATACTTCTACCAATTGCATGCTTCTGCACTTGGCTGGCAAATAAAGCAAGTATTAACTTTGATCTTTCTGGAAAGAACTTCCACTCTATGCTTTAAATTTACCTAGGAGTTAGAGGGTTGAATTTTTCTTCCTTTTCTCCTTCCTTTGACTGAACTAAAGGATTTTCAATTGTAACTAAAATAAAGCATTGAAAAGTAATGTTAGAAGACTGAACACAGATACATATAAAGAGAGATGGCATTTAAAGATTATTGTTTTCAGGGTTGATATAGAAAAGTTACATTTAGTAACTACTGCTAAATGTTTTCATACTGAAAATCCTATCTGTCCAGACATTATAGCCAAGGTCCCACAGGAGTGCTCAAGACATTTAATGGAAACAAATGATTTCTTCTACTCTTCATAGTCACAAGTTTTATCCAAACACTCTGATCTAGCAACCATGGACAACAAAGCCTTTCTGTTAACTGAGCAAGATAAAAGCACATACTATAAATAAATACAAGATTTTTGTTGTGGGTTTATGAAAAGCCATAGTCAGATCTGTAATTAAATTAAGACAAAGAAAAACACCAACTACTTCAGCGTTGGGTTTTTTTATAGTTTATCAGAACCGAATATCATGTAAGAATTTAGCTCAATTAACTGTAGGTAAGTTCTGGGTGGCTGCATTCAGTGGGTTTGTATCAGGTCGTTTTGTTGACATATTTACTGGTTTTGAATTTAAATCCTTGAACTCATTCCATTCCTCTTTCTACTTAACATAACTGAACAATTTGTTTCCAATTAGAGCGTTTTCTGAGTCCTCAGAGAAAAATATAGCAAAACCACAAATACATAACACTGATTTACTGGAAAGAAACACATTCAAACGGAACCACGTTAAGAATAAACTCCAGCTTACCACAGTCACCAACTCTAAAGCTTTCTGAAAGCGACCTAATGTATTCTTCTCTGCCCCACGAATTTACATTTATAAAGTAAGTCGGGGAATCACGAATAGTAAAACTGAAGGTGTATCTTTCAGACCCAATGTCTGCAAAAATAAACAGCGCTATTACCATTCATACCACAGACTGATTTGCATGTAGAATATACGTATTTAAAAATATTATTTGAATGGTTTCCTAGCTTTTTGTCATCAATTTACCCCCGGTAATCTGGTGAGTACCACTAGAGGTCAGCAGACCGTTCAGTAAACGCACTGATGTTCCTGAATGGGGATGGCTACAACACACGCCGCAGCCGTACCCGTACCACCCCACCCGCCTACGCACACCGCGTAACTTTAGGCAGCACCATATAAACGTACAGATCTAAGGCAAGAGAAAAAAGAACTGTACCGTGCTGCTTTCAAGGCGTGAACACACGCATAAACAGGGCTCATGTGTGAAGCCACGCTATGAACAAGCATACACCCTAGCCCAAATTTTGTAGTAGGTAGTCTGTCTTTAGATGGCTGCGCCCATGGACAAGAGCACTGTGATGAGGTGGAAGGCTGCAGATCACCAGCACTATCGCTGTCCAGATAGTACAAAGGGCTTTAACTGAATCAAGGAAAGTGTTTCCAGCTCTTCAGGAAGTTTGCGGTCAAGAGGGTATCAGTGTCAGAAACACTGCACTCCTTTTGCTCTTACAGCTAATTAACAAAGCTTTCCATGGATTGCCCAGCTTTATGCAAGATGTTATTTTAAAATTCTCAATGAAAACTGTATAGTGATCTGATAGAGCAAGCAGAATCTGGCTGTAGTTCTATGGGGACATAAGTAGGAACACCACATTTTCAGACTAAGAATTGTTTCTGGTGATGGTGACTTCCTTCTAAAAATTCACAACACCACTAACAGAATAGCTGAGCACTTCACACACAACTGGAATGGATCTGGGATGGGAGATGCTTCCTAACAGCATCTGTATCAACCCTAAGATATAGATATGTTATTTTAATTTCCAACTACTGCTGTATTACCAATATATTATCCCCATTTTTTTTCTCTAGGAATATACAATAAGGTGAAGCTGGAGCTACTCACACCAGAAATTACCCATTTCACTCCTCAAAACTCCTCTTTAACATTGCTGGTTTAGGACTGAATTATTAGAAAGGGACCAAAATCAACTCCAGCAGTATTTATATAATAGTGGGTTCATATTGGTACTGTCTTTTTCAGACCCTGAAACACTTCCACAGTGGAGTTTTTCCAAACAAATTGTAATTGATAATATTTAGCCAAACTAATGCTGCTCTTTCATCTCAACTCTCAAATACACCCAACTACTTTTTTCACATTTTTATTCTCTCTCTATATATTACACTAAGTCTGCTTATAATTTAAATATTGATTTCAGTTATATATGCCAAATTATACTGTATAAGAAAATGAAGTAAGAACAGTTAAAAGGGACTGTACTTTTTCTGTCTGGAAAGCCTCTGACATCTGTTTTCCCAATAACCACACCGATTACATTCTAAAAAATAAAAAGATTATAGAATACAAGTATTAAACACAGATGTATATGATGAATTTGATTTCATGTACTTGTACTCTCCTGATGATAATAAACATATTTCTGACTGGTAATCATTTTAATCTATTTATTCCACAGTACCATATGAAGGAAGGGCTAAAACATAAACATACACTTTTACTTTAAGAAAAGGAGTGACTAACAATTTATTTTTTTTTTAAAAATACATCTGTTTCTGTTTGTAAAGACAATGGGAAGACAAAAGTTCACCCAAAGCATTCACAATTTTGGCTATCCTACAGCAATCTCTCCTCAGGTAGGCAGCAGTATTGTTGTTTCATGCTCTCTTCACAGCTCTCAGATCTCTTTAAATGCACCATGAAAAGTCTGGACAGGATTTATTTTACAGTTAAGCATCCAAGGTTTCCCCTGCTGTCAGCACCAAGATACGCACATGTACGTACATCCATCCACAGGGAAAGCCATTTATCCTATCCTCATCTAAGCAGCATAAATTTCTACAGGTGTCTCTTTCTTGCTGGCCTCCTCTCAACTGACTACAAAAGGAGCTTAGGCAATTAACTTTTTTCATTATTCAGAAGAACATTAATCTTATTCTGCTTTGCTAAACCTTTATTTACTATGCAAAAGCACTGCAATCTAAACTGTCAAACAAAACAACTATGAGCACTAGGAAGATATATATAGATAGACATATACAACAAAATAATGTCAAGCTGGGAGGGTGTGAGAGGGTGTTGGGGAGGTTGTGAGGGGGTAGGGGGGGTTGTTGTGGAGTTTTGTTTGTTTGTTGTTTTTAAAAGGTCCTTCTCAGTGTGAAGGGAAAATATTGCAGTGGTAATCAGGGAGCTCAAGTGGTAAGCAATCAAAGTTGGTGTGGTAACAGGGACGGGGAGACTGACATTGCAATCCTGCAAGGGTCCTTCCAGAGCACATCCCTTCTTTTCCACTTCACATGTGCGCTTACTTCCCTGCAGTATTGCCTTTCTCCTTCAGGCAGGGGAACTACAGCAGTCGGCTACCAAGGAGCAACATAACAATTTAGGAATCACACGGGCTGAATTTTGTGCCTAGTCCCAAAGCAACACAACCTGTCTGACTTCACTGATGTGCTCAAAAATCAGATCTCATGTTCCCAGTTTACTCTGAATCACTAGATGGAGCAAGGTAACTGTCTTATCCTACACTGATGGGCATGAACTCATTAAGAGGATGTTATGTGTACAGCAGTGTAATATCCTAGTTCTCCCAGTCTTTCTAACAGAGTATTTTCTATCTGTCCACAACATGTAGTGATTTAGGTTAGGATTTTATTTTTTCTATTTTTGTATCTTAAAAACCCCACATTTTAATGAAATCAGAGCACAACATACTCTGGCTCTCACCATCCATCAAAAGAACTGCCATTCGGGATGGCCCTTCACACGATTTAAGCTGACACAAATCTGCTGTTTCCAAAAGAGATCTCCCCTGCCCCTGCTGCGAATATATTCACCTCAGCACTAAGCCTGCAGAGCAAGCTGACAGAAGGAAGTGATCTGCCTGGAAACAATGCGGGGGAGGCATGGGGGAAACAAGGGTAGAAAAACTTCCAGAGATCATTTCCTTGATCAGCTTATTGAGCAACTACAGAGGCACTAGTTTCACCAAAAGAGGAGGAGCGGAACTGCCTGCAATGAGGAAGCGGCTCTACTGCCTTTTCTGGCAGAGCATTGCTTGTGGCCGCTCAACCAAATCACAGGACTACAGCATTAAGGCATTTTAAGTCTCTTAGGCTTTGGTCTACTTTGCTTTTAGAAAACTGAATTGCAAAGTAAAAAGCTAGGACATTTTGGTTAAGTTGAACTACGTGTGCTCAGCTGTTTTAACCTCCTAAGCACATAGCGATCACTCTATCGTGAGATATTAGTGAAATACTTTTATGTAACAATACTTTCTTTACTATGGGTTACTATACCTTCCTAATTGCAATACTCAAGATGAGTTTAATTTGCAGAATAAAAGTTTTTAACTTAGTGGATCAATGTATTTGGGAGTAACCCTGAATGACAGATTGAGTTCGTTTTGATGGAGACTCAAAGTTTATAAAAAGAATATACAACACCACTGTGTGAGGGCATATAAAACTCTCTCTTAGTTCATGCCTTTTCTGTGATTTCTCTTTGATTGGTTTAAAATAAATTAGAAAAAAAGGGCTTAATTGTGTCTCTCCCAAAAAGATGCCAGAACAGGAAAACTTGTTTTCACTCTCAAGGCATGAGGACTCCATGGGACACAGAGCTCTGTAGGCAGCGCATCTGCATGAAGCTGCGGGGAGATCGGGCTGTAACACCCACCACAGCTCCCAGTGCAGCCACGTGGAAACGCTGCCTCTGTTTTGTTCTCTAGGCTCCAACTCCCAGCAGCACTGAACACTCAGAAGTCATGTTACCACCCATGGGCTACGCATTTAAGGGTGGGAAAGACTGCAGCAGAGAGAATAACATAGCCGTCTCCCTCTCGTATCAAAGCATAGGCTTGGAGAGCAAAGAATGAAAAACTGTGCCTCCCCCCCAAAAAATTCCTATTTTTTTTGGAAACCATCTAAAAACAGAAACAGAAAAACACTGAGGTTTACAGTGCGCTCCTCTGATCCGCTCTTACTCCAGTGATGGTAGTCCTCAATCATGCCAGGACAACAAAAACCTTCATACTCAATCATTGGTATGAATCTACCAAGTACAAAGCTTTGCTGTTTGCTAAGCCTGCTTTTTGGTTCATCCTACTCTCCTGTACTCCCGCAAGCAAAATTCTTAGCTCCTCATAAACTGACAACCACAAAACCTGCTTTTTGTTCTAAAAAGTACAGAAACAATCCTATCTGACATATAATTGTGAGGGTTTTATCCAGTTAAGGCCCCATACTGTTCAAAAAGAGCTTTGTTTGAATAATTCAAGACTAAGTTATTTAGCTCAAAGGGATTGAGCGCACAAGTGAAGACTGCAGGATTGGGCCTCATGTTCATAGTTTGTAGTGAAAGACTATTGTAGATTACAGATGTATTGTGGCCACATAATGCTGACTCTGTACATCTCTTTACTAATTCAGCATCCATTTAAAACATTACAAAGAAGCCTCTGATTCTTTCAGACATTGAATTGTCCAGTCAATATCTACAGTTGTGGTATCCACATACTATGGACAACAACAGCATCAATTTTCATTTTGCTGGTTTATACACAAAGAAGGTAAGGTACTTTATATCTAACAATTATACTAATTCTATCAGTATCTAAATACATGTCAATTACATAATTTTGCAGTAATATAATACAGTCATATACTATTTCATTTGAGAACAAAAGTACTATGTCTATGAGACTTACAGGACGAGCAAGATTTGGATGCAGATCTGAAAGTGCAACAAAGTCCTGTGTTGAACTAGAATAAGCCATTCTTTATCTGAAACTTGAGAAAAATAATTTAGATTAAAAATCTAAACAAATTGCTTAAAACTATTCGTAGTGAGAATAACAAGTTATTTTTAACACAAATGTTTTGACCTAAATAGCATCTGTTTTCAATAAGAAGCATTTCAAGCCATCTGAAGTAGACAATTCCTTGTTGTTTCTATTTGGCAATGTAAGTTATGAATTTTACTATAACTACCCTACCTGTGCTTCTCAAATAAAGGTCTGTTATTGTTATTTATTTATCTGATATTAAATCACTCCATTAGCACCAGCCTCTGAAAAACATTTACCCTCCTTCTGTCTGGAAAGTCCAACTGAATTTAATGAGGCAGTTCATATATAAAAGGCCATTTACATGAGAGGAGAGTGTTGGGTTCCAAGCCACCTTCATCAAGGTTTTGGACTTAATATTAAACTACTTTAGAATGCAAGTTCATGCCTTTCTTGAAGTAGAAACGCTTTGAATTTATTAATTTTTAGGGTTTTTTTTTTTAATCAGTTATTTTCAGACTGCCAACATAGCATTACTGCCCTGTTGTGTGAGCTACTGTGCACTCGAGTCCTCTCTATTGATGCCAGTCGGGCCATGGATACTTTGTTAGCCTGTCTGAATGCCTCTTATTATTTCATGGCTACCCTCAGAAACATTATTGATATTTAGCAAATATGTCAGATTCAGGATGGGTTTTTTTGGAAAATAAACCATCAAGTTGTCCAAATCCTAACCACCTTTAATGGACAGAACTGCTTACATTTTTCAGAGGACTGCTATTCAAACTTTTGTTATAAAGTCCTGAATAGCTTTTACGGTCTTTATACCTGGCACCTTCTGTGAGAATTGTTAACCATTTCATAGTATAATGATCTGTTAAACACACTAGAAGAGAGATAGACAGCCTACACTTTAAAAAGAAATCAAACCAGACAGTTACCTGACAACAAAGTGATTTTTCTAAGAGAGAATTTCAAACCAAATTCTCACAGAAAGATATCTCAAATTTACCTAGCAAAAACTACTGAACAGAGGGGTCCTCAAACCTATTCCCATCACATTATATGGAAGAATTCACATGAACCTATGTAGGAAAGTCACCTCAGCTGTCCATCCAAGGCATGCTAATATTCTTGCCTCAAAAGAAGTTAAATATTGTTAAATTGCATACCTCACACCACAGCCAAAACAGGTTAACAAAAACAGTGTAGGGGCAGATGCATCAAAGAAGGATTAGAGAGGCAATTTAGGATTTAAAATGCTGACAAACAAGCTGCCATTGCCCTCCTCACACACCCTCAGAGGCAGGGGCTGAGCCCTGGGGACAGCTGAGGGAACCTTCTCTTGCCACCAACAAGGATCAGACCTTCTGAGAGAAAAGTGCAAGGTAGAAATCACAATAAATTGCAATATGAAGCCTTTGGCACTATCACCCTATCCCAAACTGGCGTTTGGCACCAGGCGGACTTAGACCCTCCACAGCCCAGTCAGGCTCTACATTGCAAAGAGATTTCTTTTGCATGAGCCCATCACTGTCCTCATTGCCTGAGCACACATGGCAACCATCCCACACAGGCAGGCAGGAGCTCTTACCACAGATCCAGCTACCACCAAGGGGCCTCAGGGGGGACAGATCAGCCAGAATGAGAAGGGAGCACCCTGAAAGGAAGGTGTGAGGCGCTCGGGACAGGGAGACAAAATGGCGGCAAGCACCGTGGGCGGGAAAAGGACCTCACACCCTCTCTCTGTGTGTGACCTTCCTTCAAGGGCAGAGGAGTGGGCATGAGGGGGAGCAGCATGAGTGTAGCCTTGACTCCACACAGTGGGCATCACACATGGCCCTGGGGCTTGGAGAACGGTTGCCAAAAACCAAAACCAACCAGGCAGAAATTTAGAGTCCTGGGGTTTTCACATACCTGCAGAAGGGCACTCAGAGCACAGCACTGCCAGCTTCAGTGTCAGTCAGCTCTGCATCAGGTCCAGAGCTGAGGGTTCAGAGCTTCGGTTTCACATTTTGCAGGTCGGTGGGGCTTTACCTGAACCCCCACCATTCTTGCCCTGTCGGTCCCACTGGGGCAGAAGCTTCACCCCAACACACACCAGGTTTCCCAGGCAGGATGTTAATTTGATTGTGTCTTTTTCTCACTGTTCTAACAAAAATTCTGTATTTCCTTGCAGTGCTATTCCACAGCAGGCCCTGGGTGATTTTCAATAGCAAATAAACAAATGCCCTCAACAGGATTGCAAGCAGGTCCCAAGTCCCTGGATTTAAAACCAATGAAGGACCAACCCGGCAGGAGTATAAAGTCAGGCTTATTCTGCTAAACTTATAAATGTACAACACACCAGCAAGATAAAGCAAATTTCAGATAGCTTTGGAGGAACTATTCCCTATGTTGCAGGTTTGGGTTTTTTTTTCCATGGTAGCTCTAAGGAGAAAAAAAAATTGCAGCCTGTAGTTTATGAATGAATTAAAATTTATGGTTTAAGATACCATTTGTATTGATTTGCCACAGAGCTCCTGGATTTTCAGGTCCTGCAGAAGACTGGTGCAAGGCATTTTGTCCATTTATATTGCATATAAAATTATTTTTTATAAAAATCGATATTCTTCACTTCTGTATCATAAAATTTCTTACTCTTGATGAGTAATTTTATGACCTCAAGGTCATGGCTATTGAAGTTTTTAGTGTAGCCTGACAAATTCTCTGTGTTGACTCTGTATTACAGGATCTTTCATTTCTTCAATTAAACAGCTGAAAATGGATACCACCTGTGCTCTCATATTTATTGTGTCACTAAAGTCCATGATAATTACACCGTGCTGATGACAAACAGCATGCCAGAGAACTGACAGCCTGGCTAGGGTGGGCTTTTTTAGGTCACCTTTTATACAGTATGATCCATGGCTATAACTTTGTTCTGTAGGTGTGAAGTCTCCAGAAAATAGGCTGATGTAATCTTTTGTAAGTTCCGTTGCTTGAGTTACCCCAAGCTAATGAACAAGCAGAAGATAACAAATGCAGTGATTGAATCCTAACTGAATGGGAAGGAGAACTTGTACACTAGCTGGCAAGTGCTGGCAAAGGTACAGGTCTCATTCTTACCACCATGACTGCAAGCTAAACAAGGGAGGAAAAAAACACAAGCAAAAACAAAACCTGAAATGAGATCTGCAGGGTCTTCATCACTGCAGAGGGTGATAAAAGCAGGATTGCAGACCGTGGGCTTGGAGGTATTGATCTTGCCTGACGTGATATATTTCCCTCTGATTCGTGTTAATATGTAATAATGTTGGGGGTGCAAAATGACAGACCCTTGTATGGTCATGGGCCTGGGAGGGACAGTTTGAGATTTTGCACGTACTGAATTAAGTTTGTTGAAGCATCAACAAACTGTATAAAGGACGTGTAAATCGTCACTTAAAGGACCACAATGTAGCACATTGTGTGCATTGTGATACTACTGCGGAAACAACTTGTCTCTGAAAGGAAGGTGATCAGCCAGCAGAAGAAGGAGACTCCTCGACCTGCTGAACCAGCTGCCTGACCATTAGCAAGACAAAAGATACAGGACCTGACCGGCACTCCAGCATGTCATCTTAAAATGTATATGGTTATGTCTTGTTGGGAAGGGGGAGGGCTGTCATGCACTCCAGTATGCCAGTTTAAGCCGGTGGGCTGTGTTATCCCTGAAAGGTATATAAGCCAGGGACTGGAACTGTTCGGGGTGCGTCTTGGTGGGGCGGAGACTCCCGGCGCACCCGGTGCTGACCGTGCACCCCAGCACCGTTTCCTTGCTTTTATTCGTTTAATAAATTGTTCAATTTGGTTAAAATCCTGTTTGGGACCAAGTAATTTATAACACCTGATATCTAAAGAAGGTTTTGGTGGGACATAAGCACCAGCTGCAGCTGGTGCCCAGAACAGTCACCACTTTCGTTAAGTTTCATCCAGGTTAAGCTGCTTTTTTCTCACAGGCACACAGGGCAGGTGAAACACAACGCTACCCGTGTCCCCAGCCCAGAGCCGCAGGCTTTGTTTTGTTTCAAAGCCACCAGAACAAGGATGCTGTTGTGCTGCTCCTCGGCATCTCCATAGCCTCAGCAGACGTCTAATGACCCGGTGGTTTTGCTTTGTGGTTTAGTTCCACTTCCATTTTCAATTCACCTACATTTTGTAAAAAAAAGCTGCTTTTTACTTTCCCATGACAGCTCCTGCGAGGAAGATGTTATCAGGGCCATCATGAAGGGATGCACTGATCTGGCCACAGGCACAAAGGCAGCAGACATGAGACCAGAGTTATTTCCCCAGAAGACATGATTAGACACTGAGAATCTAACTTGCAGCTACTGAGATGAGAATTCCTTTGTTCGACATACCTGTCTCACAGCGATGCTGTGGCTTCTGGCATTTGTACAGCACGTGGCACAAGCCTGGACGGTCAGTGATTCAGACTCCTGTAGGTTACTGTAAACAAATGGTGTCTTTATTAGTTCTTGTAATCAACAAATGTCTAACCTGAATGTCTTCTGCTGATTTACAATGTCAGCTGATTCTCCAAGTTAGGAATTTGTGACACAAACAATGAAGGGAACCTGCAAAAACAAGTTACTTCAATCGTACGGGGCTTTACTCAGCTTTTCCTCCTCAGTTGATGTCAATTTGGTCTCTAAAAGAAATCAGCATCACTATCTCCCTTTGACAACTGGAAAAAAGGCTGCAGGAGAAAGACCAGAAGCAGTTTCCTGAGGGTCACGCACCACATGAGGACCTGCTTCAGTAGGAGCACCAACCCCTGCAAGAGTGCAGCAATATGAAATCAGCATTTTCCTGATTTAGTGCTCGATCCCTGAAAGGTCTGAGTGATTTTAACTCTCCAGCACTTCAGTGACGCTCTGCCAGACTCAGTCTGCGATTCGCAAAGACTTCCCATACATGGCTGCAAATTGCATGGCCCCTGCTAATTAGGCCGTCATGAATGGATTTATTTAAATTACACTCATTGGCATGGTCAAAGAGTGCAAATGCCATTTTGTAATTCACTTAGCAATTTGTTACATGAGGATCAGCACTGTCTGCATGCCGGGAAAGCTTAGTCCCCATCCAGCAATAGCAGGGACATTTCAGAAATCATCTTCAAAGCTAGAGCAATATAAAAATATTTGCTCTGTGAGTTTTAAGCTGCCCACAGCGTTTACTGAGTGGGCTCACTGAATATTTATACATTCTTAAGACCAAAAAGAATCTGTAAAATGAAAAGGGCAGACCTGTAATTTTATGTAATTGGCCTGACTGAATGCATTAAAAGCAGCAAATTATTAAAGGTATTCACTCTTCAGTGGCTTTGGCTGATACCTGAACTGGCCGAGAATCAGAAGTGCTGATGGAGTAATAATGGACATCCTTAGCTGGAGTAATGCAGGTGCTGATGCAGCCAACTGGTGCTCGGTGTGTTGAGGGTTATTTAATCTGAATTCCTCCCCATTACCGCAGTGAGTCATTGTTCCTCTCCTGCTTTGCTCCACATCTCCCCCATCCTGGTCCCCAGCATCCCAGTGCTATTTCAGTGGGATTTCCCACTCTGAGCAGAACTGTGACCTCTCACAGCATGGGAAAAACGCAGCAACCTGAAGTTTTACTTTAAAATTAAAGTTAACATGAACCATGGCTAGTTCCCACCTAATCTGTGCTAATTCTGTCGTCTTTGGTCCAAGGAAGACACCGAGACCTGAGGCTGGTGCATCCGGCACGAGCACACAGCTCAGACCCTGAACGTGTCCATGAGCAAATTGAACCAGCCATCAAGGGCTCGGGTGGGGATGCCAACTTCTACACAAGGTAAGGCCTATTGCTGGTAAAGAAGAGAAGCCTTTCTTCAGGTGCAAAGCTATGGGGAACATGGAAGTGCTGCTCTTTCCAACTGTCCAGGAAGGACACTGTTTTGAAGCAACAGCTGCTCTCAAGACAACCAAGTCTCCTCATTCCGATGCGTTCACATGAAACCACATAAAAACTAGACCCAGACTTCCTCACAGGCAGGGAGCAAACAGTATCTGCAGGGTCCAAATGCAGCAAGCACGGCATTTCTGCAGCAGTCCATGCTGGGGGAAAGCAGCATCCTTACTCTGCAAGGCAGGACCTGGATGCCCGTTCATCAGCAAGCTCAATTTGTAACTGTTTCAACACTAATTAATCCCTTCTGCAACGTTTGCACCAGGGTGGAGCGGAAACATCACGCAACAGAGGCCAGGGGAAAGCAAGCCGCCGGCGCCAGCCCACCAACTGCAATGAGCTCCCTTCAGGTGGCCACTGCAGAATGCTAGCGAACAATAAACACCACAACCGAAATCTAAGACCTTCTGGATACTCACTAAGTGGTTGGTATACTTTCAGCCAAAAGTTTGTAAATAAATATATCCCAGAATTAATCCTTCTGTGTCTTTTTTAATAGCAAAAAGTCAGCATAAGACATCCCTGCAGGAATTCACTGCTTGAAAATACTGACCAGTCTCTTTCCTTCAATTCTCCCTGTCTGCACAGTGATACTCCACCTTGCTTTTGTGAAGATCAGGCTTTGGTTGCCCCAGATTTTAAAGCCCTCAGCCTGCTTTTTAGCTTGCCTGAAACCACAGAGGTGGAAAGAGCCTCTTTTTAGAGCCTCCAAGTGCCATAAGAGCATTTGGTCTGCAGAGAAAAACTTCTCCTGCACATTATTCCAAAATAATTTAAGTGAGCTCAGTGAAATTACTTGGATTTTCATCACTTTCCCCAAGACTAGAATTTCCTCCTCCCTCTCTGAGCAAACAAATGAAGAATATTTTCCAACAAAACATCATGAATTGAAAAATACAACAATTAAAAATAGTTTTAGTGACAGCTTCCTGACACTGGAGAAAAATGCTTTGGGGTGGGGAGGGGGGGGAGGGGAGAAGAAGATATTTAGCATTGGTTGGCAGCCATTCAAACACATTTTCAGCTATTCAAATCAACGAAACCAAAACCAGATAAATTATATCTGGATTTCAGTTTGAGACACGTGATACTGAACACCACCAATTGGGACGCTCAAGGAGAGGCGTTCTTCCAGCAATAAAACTGGGGGAAACCCTTCCAACCTTCAGTTGCTCCAGTTTCCAACCAAGCCTAACACTCAGACCCTGCATAAGAAGTTCATAAGGAGCAGAACCTGGGACGTAATTCTCAAAGACACGTGGGGATGTCTGTAAAAGAAAACTGGGATCTTAGAGTAAATTATTATTTTCTTTTTTCCCCCCACCACAGAGCTCAGTCACAGAGCACCAGTGAAATCCAAACAACCCATCCAAGCTAAACTTTCCAGCAAAAGTTTACCTTTGATCTCCTGGCTGAGCGCTTGGCCCTGGCGTGGCAGTGGCAAGGCTCCCATCGCCTCCGAGAGCCAGGACCACATCCAGCCCCTTCCTAGGTAATCATGTGTCAACATTTCCACCCTACGCCTGGCTGCCTGTCAGCCAGCTCTTTAGAAAGCTCCTGCAGGCTGACACTGGCTTTTAAAAGTTTTTATCCATTAGAAAAACAAAACCTCCTCCCCGACACACACACCCCCGAAGCCTGTGCAGAGAGCAAAGGTAGGAGACCCGATCAAAACAGGACTTTATCAAGAAATTTTCCCTTAAGAAAATGAACGCTAGAGGTCAATCTAACAACTTGTCCCGGAAATATATATCCCTGGAATCAACTATTACAGACTTCTTCTGTGTACTGTACACCTCTCTAACTACATCCAGATTCCCTGGCTTGGCAACGCTCTTCGTATCTAACAAGAGTTTCTTCTATCCTTTTGAATTTGTTCTTGTCTTGCTATACATTGCTATTTCCTTTTCTGGAGCTCGCCTGTATGATCGCTGCCCCGATTCACGTGGCTGGCTAATGTACTTAACTACCCATTTATGACCTGAAAGGGGAAATTGGCACTTGCATGTAAATACTGGAGGCCAAATGTGTCCCTGATGGAACTCCGCCGCAGTCAGTTGAGTTAGATTAAAGATGAGTGCAGAAACAGAGGAGCAGCCATTGCCACGCAGATGAAAGCCTGTCTAACTCGGGATCTTGTGCCTCGTGGATAAATCCATGAGTTTCAAAGGAGCAGCAGGGAGTCAGCGGAGAACTGGGATGCGAGTGATGGGTTTGCGACTTCCAGCCTTCCAAGTCTGACTCCCTTCCATAGCATCTTCCATCTAATAGCAACGGGGATGACTTCACTACCTGCACCCCTGACTTTGTTTCATCTTCTGCGCTCGTGTTCTGGAGGACTTTTTAGCTACAAACTCCCACAGACTTCATGCATAACAAAAAGTATTGGGTTGGGGTTTTTTCTTTATTATTCTTCAATGCCCAGTTTTTCCATTTCAGTTAGTTTCTCCCTCCCTCTTCCCTGCTCTTAACATAAGTAGGATTTAGCCCTGCCAGCCTGCTTCAGCTTCCCTACTGCAACCTTCTTTAGCAAATCCCCTTTTATAAGGCTCCCATCTTAGCCAAACTCAATAGAGATCCAGGAGGAGCACAGGCTTTGCCGACACGGAGGTTGCCTCCACCTGGGAAGCCAAGGGAGATTCAAGGCACAAAAGTCAAGTGCAGATCCAGCAAAGAGTGTGTTCAAGCACAAAATTTCTCCCAGGGAGTCACCGGGATCGCTCGTGTGCTTCGCACTGAGCACATGTGTGAGTGCTTTGCTGAACCCAGGCCAAAACACAGTTCTTCTTTATGAATGTGGGCCAGATCCTGTAGCACTGAATAACACCGATGAGTAACATTTATTCACACAAGTGGTCTCTGTGGAGAAGGGCTGCCAAGTCCTGGCCCTGTATGATTTTTTCTTTAGCAAGCAGCCAGAGCAGAGCTCCATATGGCAGCGCCGACTCCTCACTCAGCAGCTTGCCTGCTGCCAGCTCCTCGGTGCAAATGGCCCAGAGAGGCAGAAATGTTCCAGCTCAACCTTTGTGTTCGTTACCTTTAAAAAACACCAGATAAATTCCTTAAAATTCTTCCAGGGAGTTTCTTCGTGCTGTGGCTGTATGACCGTGGTGGTCCCGGCTGTGGCTGGTGATGCTCTTCCAGGGCAGTTGCTCTCCTGTGGCAGCACCCAAGCCATTCGCAGGCAAAAGTGTCTCCCAGTGTCCAAAAGTGTCCAAAGGGTGTCCAGCTCCTCAGAGGCGAGGCACATCCTGAGGCTGCCCTAGAAGTGATGGGCTAGCCAGTAAACCTCTTACACTCCACTCCATACAACCTGACCCTAATGTGGAGCTTCAGCTTGTGCAGGAACATATCTCTGCTCACCCTCCCCAGTAAATGCGCATACAGGAGACATTTAGGAAGACTACAAGAGCACCTGGATACAGACATGGATGCTTTGTGCCACCATGCTGCTGTTGTGCATTAACTCCCTTGCTCCAAGACAGTCAAAACTGGGCAGAGCTGAACAGACCTCCTTCCTCATCAACCTCCCTTGCAGCCTGTCCGCAGAACCTGGGGGCCCTTAATGCCTTGCCTTGGTAGTTTTTCTTCCATGCACAAGGAAGATGCAATCCTCTTCATCCCCAGGTGCTGCCATTCATCCCCACCCCCCTGGGAGTCAGTGCAGCCAAAGCCTGAGTGCACCCAGAGGCTCTTCCCAAGGGCTGACAGCAGCAACAACAGCAAGAAACCCCTTGTCACAGCAGAGACACAGCTCAGGGTCCTCAACAGCCCCAGTGTCAGCTGCACAAGGACCCTACTCAAGCCCCCCAGCACTGGAGACCCCGCAGCAGAAAGCAGCAGCTGTCCATCAGGGTCCCATGAGCATCCCATGCTGTTGCCATCCTTCACCATCCCCTCTTTGCATGCAATTCCAAGCCAGCAAAGATCTGAAGGGAGCTAATGCTTCACAGAGGTCTCCAAAGATGCCCATCACAGCACTTAAGAGATGTAGCTGCCAGCAAGGACTGGAGCCATCTCCCATCCCTCACCACCAGCAGATGACCCCCCACTGCATCTGGTACAGCCCTCTCTGCTGTCACCCTCCTCGTAGGGGCTGGGCATATGGCAGAGCCAGGGCTGACACCAGAGCAGCAAAAGCCACAGCAGTACCCAATGCACTGGGTGCTTCACCCAGCCAGGGGCAGGCCTGAGGAGCACCTAGGAAGGATCAGACCCAAACCAAGGCTAAGCAGTGAGCCAGGTTATGCTTATGGAGCCTTTCAGCATCCCCATGGCCTCAGCCCTGCTGTGTGTGGTTACTGCCAAATCAATATGTGCATCTTGCTGGTAAATAATTGTGTCAGTGGGATGTTAATGGTGCACAGGGCTTGTGGTGTCAAGGCTTGCTTTTTTTAAACGAAGCAAAGTCATTCATTTTCCTCCTCTCCCCAAAAAAAATCCTTCCCAAACACACAAAATGGGCTCCAGACCCACCTCCTACAAGGAAATGAGAACCAGCCCCGGAGGATCACCCAGCAAGAAGCCTCTGTTCAGAGATCTGACGCCTCTTCAAAGACGGGGAAGCAAATGTGCTCCTACCTCTGCTGATTTATGGAGAGCGTCTGTGCCATCGATGCGGGGAAACACTGAAGCGCTGCCAGGGGGAAGGGGGATCCAGCGCTCGGGGGGTTGCACCCAATAGCCCCTCTGTTTGTTAGAGCTTGCTTTCATGTCATTAGACCTATATTGCATTTTGAAGGAAAACAAACCATGCAGCCACTGCAGCACGTGCTGCTGGAGCCTGCTCGCTAGCACAGCAAACAGGGTGTGCCACCAGCGGGACCGGCCGGTGGCAGGTGGGACACGCCAAAGGCAGAGCTGGAATTGTATGTGGCAGCAGCCGGCCTGGGACCGTGTCCCCACATGTGAGGGGATGTGGGGAAAGCAGGTGGCTTGCCCGTGCTGGTGGGAAACGGCCAGCATCACCTCAGCTGGAAGCAGGAGTAAAGCCAGAGCCACGGACAGCCAACCTGGCACCCAGGGGGAAAGCAGGAAGAAGGCCTGATGAAGAGAGGGGCATAACCCAGGAACATTCTCTGAAGGCACTGTTATGTTTCCTTCCTCCCTGGGTTGAAAAACTCTGGGTGTAAATTGTTCTAAGTTATATCTGTTTGGTTTTAATTTCTGCTGATGCCCCAGTGTTATTTACGCTCCTGAAATATAGTAGTAGGCACGAGTATAGTGTTGTGTGCATGAAATACAGCCTGCTGCCTATAGTATTTATTGATCAGTGCAGTAAATAATTCCAACAAGCACAACTCATCCGAGCGAGCAGAGCACACAGCCAAAGGCTGCACATCTGCCAGGGCCAACGCACACCCCGCAGTGCTGGCAGGACTGTGCCAGCAGCACAGGGCTCACAGAACCGCTCCTGAAATTATTTTTCCATCCCAAACAAAGCCAAGAGGGCCAGCACAGCTCCCAGGTGGGTCCCAGCGGCAGCTGTGCCCTGGGCTGGCACCAGGTTTCTGGCCAGGATGGCCAGTGCTGCGGGGACACCCCTGGGCACACAAGATGCAGCCCCGTGCTCACTCTGGGATGCTCCCAGTTAACACCATGAGGGCAGCGACAGGCAGAAGGCAACGGTGCCGCTGCATCCAAGCTGGAGCAAAGGCACCTGAGACACACTGTCACACTGAGAGCTGGATCCCCACAGCACTCTCAGTGCCACATGCTCCAGGAGAGCCAGGAAATCACTGCTAGAAATACAAAGTCTCAGCAAGGATTTTTGAGTTCGATTTGACCATGCTTGCAGAGGAGGAGGCAGCACGTGACAGCCCTGTGTGTAAGCTGTTGCTTGATTAGCGTAGTTAATGTCCATGGAATTCACTCAGTGTCTGAATTCTTGCACTTTTTCCAGGGAAAAGGCAACAGGGGACTCTGCACAATGCTGTCCATGCAGAACTGTCTCTCTTGGTTGTCCCAAGTCCTACAGCAAGAAGAGAGACCTGGGGAAGTCAAGCACTGGGCTGGATAGATTTAGTGTTGCTACACTGGGACTCATTTATCTTAGCTCAAAGGTGAACTTACACCATCCTCAAGGACAAGAGCTTAACAAGCAAAGTCAGAAGATATGAACCAGATCTTGACCTGGTCTCAATCATGCAGCTGCGCTGAGCCAAACAAGGCTGATTTATGCCAGCAAGAAGCCAGTCTCTTGGGCTTGAATCATGCCCAGCTCCTGCTGTCACCAGCATTGGTGGAGCTGCCTGTCCACTGCAGACAGAGCTCACCCACTACCATGCAGTCTCCCAGCAGCTCAGGGACTGCCACCAGCCCGACACAGAGCCATGGTATGACACCGACTCTCAGACTCCATGGGACATTCAGACCAAGACTGACATCAGCGTCCTGCATCACCAGTAGCCTTAAGGGTAACCCTCAGAATACAATAAAGACCCACAGAAGGGGATGTTCTGCAGCAGATACCTGTAAGTAACTGTTAGGGTGGTCAAACCACAGAAGGGGTAACTCCTCTGGTCTTTGCTGCAAAAGCATTGCTCCCTGGAGGAGATAATCTTGCATCAAACTCGTCTCAGCCATGAAGCCAGTCTCAGAGAAGATCCCCAAGCTGCAGAGTTGTGCAAGCCTGCAGATCAGGAGTGGATCACCTCATGCTGCCTGCCTGGGTGGCACTGCACACAGAGCAGCTGCAGCACCTTTGGTGGCACCTGCAGACCCTCTGCTAACACAGGGGCCCTGCACCTTACAGCATGCCCCACTACTCTGCTGTGAGCCCTGTCTGTGCTGATCCTGGTTCATCCCAGGGCAGGGTTTCTGTGAGGGATAGTGGACAGCACAGCACAAAAGGGTGCTTTCATCAGCTCTGCTAATTTTTACCCTGGGGCGAGCACCGTACCCTGATGGCCTCTCACCAGGGGACAGCTCCAAACTGGGTGAGCACAGTCTGAGACACCCCAGAGACCAGAGTGGGATCCCTGACTCCAAGCAGCATAAGCCATCGGACAGCTCAGCTGCCAGCCAAGCCCCCCACTTTGCACCACTGCCTGCACACACCAGGGCCTTTTGCTTTCCCAGCCTGTCCCATACATCCCCTTTCACTCCACAGAGACAGGAGGAGATGACAACATACACCCCCTGGCTCCATTTCCCAAGCCACCCCTGAGCTCAGCACCTGCCCCTTTC
Organism: Zapornia atra; assembly: GCA_013400835.1. Lineage (NCBI taxonomy): Eukaryota > Metazoa > Chordata > Aves > Gruiformes > Rallidae > Zapornia > Zapornia atra. Next base: position 76,003 of record VZTU01017093.1, on the reverse strand, counting down.
CACCACCAAGGGACTTCTCACAGCCCCAAGGAGCTGCAGCATCTTCCACCTCCTGCAAAACACCTCAACATGCTTCCAGGGCTGCAGGCACAAGTCCCCACCACTGGAGATGTCCCTGTGTACCCAGCAACGGCAGAGCAGGGGGACCAGTACCCGCTACACTCCCCAGCACCCCAAACCCCACAGATACCAAGAGGAGCCACTTCACCTTGGCTTGCTCCCTGGGTAGGAGCTGTTTGCCAAGCTCAGCCTTGGATCTAGCGATAGACTTGTGCTTTGGCTCATGGATCCTGCAAACAAGAGCTTTAATCATTGCTTGCTTTCATGCGCCGAGAGCCAAAGTTGTCTTGTTAAATACAGTAAGTGATCAGTGCTTGCAGTAAAGAACATTTCAATGACTGCTTGTGTGGGTAATTATTTCAGGCTTGCCTCCCTTCCCCTCTTGAGAAAAATTACGGAATGTGGAAATTATTGCAAAGCCTCTCTGGACTTGGAGCGTTTTCCACTGGTTCCAGGCGCTGGCTCTGGGCAGCGCTTCAGCCTGACTACATTTTGCTGCCTGGTTGTGCACTGAGAGGCACCAGCCCCCATACAGACTGCACCAGGATCACATCTTCTGTGAGCAGGTACCTGACTGACCTATAGCTCCCACAGCTCCAGATAATCCTGTCCTAAAGGCAGTAGTCGTCCCTGCTGGGCCAGCCTCGGAGTATATAAGCCCATCCTCCCCTGTGGTGCACTGGCACACATCAGCCAAGCCCAGAAAATGTTGATTTTATGGGGGGTTCCCCCCCCCATTTCTGAGTCCAAGTGGCAGCTGTGGATCTGTGTTTGGGAGGCCATAGCTGTGCTGTTGCCCCAGCCTGGACCCCTTTCCTCCCAGTGCCTCTCTCCCAGCCCTGTGTAGTATTACACTATTAAAGTTGCCTTTTAGCTTTTATTCTGATGTTTTTCCAAAGACAGAAGAGAGCTGTAGAAGCAGAGGGAGGCCCAGCAGTAACCATGTCATTGGAGTTGACAGAGTTGGAAGCCTCAAGCTGGGAGTGCTGCAGCAAGGCCAGGGTGCACAGAGGAGAAGGATGCTCAGCTGTGCCATCACTCAGCCACAACTTTGATGAAGGGACCAGACTGCAGACTGCAGCCACACTGCCTGCTTCAGCAGCCAAGAAGGCTGTCCAGAAAAAGAGGGGATTTTTTTTTTCCCCCCCACTTTCTGAGCAAAATGTCCTCAGCCTGCTCACAGCCAGTTTTGCATCACCTCTTCCTGCAAACACAGCTTCTGGCTGGAACCTCAGCATGAGGAAGAAAAATGACCTCCAGACAGAGGATGACGGTCTGTTTGCCCTCAATTCCAGAGAAACCTTTGGGGTTACAGGGAAAGCACAAATCTGTTTTTTAAAACTCAGTTCCACACACAGTGTGCCCCACAGCAGTGTTTGGCACCCACAGCAGTGTTTGGCACCCACAGATTCGGTGCTCCCAACCCAGTGTTTGTGTGCTGGGTGTGAGACCAACGCTGTCCCCTCCCAGCACCCAGCGATGCCACCAGCACGCTCCCCACCCCCTGCTCTGGGTGCTGCAGAAGCTGCATTAAAAGGCACTTGGGTGCTGCAGCCAGATCAGACAGACAAGGCTTCTTCTCTGCCTCACCCCTCAGTTCATGCAGGGGGTCCCCTTCCGGGCACAGCCCTTTTTTTTTTGGAAGGGGTGGGGACCCATCACCCGCACACAGGGCTGACAGGAAGAGAGTCATTCCCGAGGAGCATTGCTTCTAAACCACTCCAATATGGCAAGGCAATGTTAACCAGCTGGGAAAACGCTTTAAAGACCCTTAATTAAAGGCTGGCTGTTGCACAAGCCCCTTTCCCATCCCCACCAGAAGCCTTTCCCAGTTTCCCGGCCTCTCCCCCGCTGCTCTCCATCCCTCACACTTTCTTTCCCGCTGGCATCTGCCAGCAGCGTGCTGTGGCTGCTGTGGGGTGTCTCTCCAGCAATCAGCCCCTGCCATCAGATGGGAGTTTGCACTCACAGCAAAAAAAAAGAGAGAGAAAAAAGTGAAAAATTCTCTCCTGTTGACTTTCAGGCTTGGCTGGAGGCAGCAGCTGCCTGTGTGGATACTGGGGCAAGGCTCCTGCCCAGGCACTGAGGACATCAACTCCATCATCTGGCTGTGGTCTGCAGGACCCCTCCCTAGCCACAGTAAATCAGGTGGGATGGGTTTGAATCAGACCCTCCAGCATCCTCACATACTGAGGTGTGGCATTACCCTACCACAAGCCATCCCCAAAGGCTCCAACCATCCTACTCCCTGATTTGCATGTCTGTGGTCCCCAGGGCAGGAGCAGCGGTGGCAGCACTGGGTCCCACATGCCTCCCTCTTCCCCCCTCATTGCTTCCCATGGCTATGGGGTAACACAATTAAGGCCCAGGGCTTGCCTCCCACCAGGGGAAAGCTTGCCAGAAATGCACCAATTTACTCTTTCTATTGATATAAATTGATTATTTATGCGAGGCAACGTGTTGCTGTTTCTAATCAGAGAAAAAACCCAAGAGCTCCCACTAGCTGAGGGAAGCACTCAGCCCATGTGAGGGCCTGTGGGGCTGCACAGCTGCCAGCCAGGATCCAGCCCTCTCACACAACCATAGCCTTAGCCCTTGGAGCTGCAAAGAGGATGCTGCAAGAAAGGAGACCTTCTTCCTCACCACACCTGTCAGAAACCCTACATGCTACCTGCAGCCCCTCTGGCAGCACCAGCAGGGCAGAGATGACTCCAAGAATAAGCAGGGTGACCAGAGCATTTTAAAGTGCCCCTGAAATTGAGTTAAACCTGCACAGGAGGATGCAGAGACTAGCACCCCTTCTCCTTTGGAAGCCACATCCCTTTGGGTACCCAAATGCAGAAGCTGCTTGCATTTTCAGAGTGTCTCAGAGTACTTTTCTTGCACCCAGACATGCAAGTGTACTCAGCAGAGCTGGTTTCCTCCCAGCAGCCACAGCACTTGCATGTGTTTCATGTTCACCCTTGGGAGCTACGGGGTTTGGTGGCAGTGGGGGATCCAGCCTTCACCTCTGGCAGGACCCCAGAGACACCCTCACAGTGGTTCCTTGTCCAGACAGGCACTGATTCCAGCAGGTTGCTCACAGGTAAATCAGCTAATTATTTCAGTCAGCAACTACTGTTTTCCCTGAAAACATCTCAGTGCCTGCTCACAGGCTTCCAGAAGGGCCTAGCACACAGGCTGTGCTCATCTCACCCCAGCTCCAGTTAAACCAGTTGGCCACCATACCCAACATCAGGGTACAGATGAACCAAGGCAGCTCAGCTCACTCCTGGAGTAGTTGTAGGCATCAGATATTCTGCCTTCATGACACTCCAGTACCCCAGCACTGCCTACACCTGATGGTGCTTGTTTGTTCCCACATGTGGGATCCAGCCCACGCTCTCTCTGACTTGGAAGCCACTACCAGGCACCTGGTCACAATTACAGCAGCCTCTCCCTCCTCATGGGCATCTTCTTGTCTGTTGGGGAATATGGCATGAGTTTATCCTGTGTGTGGAGACCATGTCAAGATCAAAACCAGAGCAGAAGCCAGCAGAGCTGGCAGCCCTGGATGCTGCTCCAGGGCCACATGCAGTGCCAGCAGGGCTTGAGGAAAGCAGGACACTGCAAAGGGACACGCACATCCCTCCTGGAGCCAGCACAGCACACCCTGGCAAGAAGCATCACAACCCCAGACATCCTTAAGCAAGGGACAAGGCACAGAGTCACAGGCAATACTGCCCACACAGCATCTTCCTTCCCTGGGAAACACAACCCAGCCCTGCTTGCTGCACACCCCCACCAAGCCACTGGCCCCCCATCACTCACCAAAGCAGCACCAGCAGCCCTAGGAGATGCAGGGCCATATTATAGGGTAGACAAAGCTCTTCTTGGAGAGCCCAAGCATGCAAGAGCACCCACAGTTACTCCCTGAGCGCTGCTGCACAGGACCATGCTGCTGCTTCATCCACTAACACCATCCCCATAGCCCCCCTCCCAAGCAGCACAAAGTATGCCCAGTCTCCCCAGCAAAAAAACTCCCCCTTACCAGCCAGATCCTGCTTCCCCAAGCCAAAACAGCCCTCAGCACCCTCCACAGAAGCAGCAGGACTTGCAGTGATGCTCTGCTGCCTTTTCTCCCCACTTATAGCCCACAGGTGCCACTTGGCAGCACGAGCCCCACCTGGGCACTGTGATGTGGGACCTGTGCAGCTACAGACTCTGCAGCAGGCAGGGATGGGGACAGATGGGGTGTTTTCAGGGCGAAGTGTAGCTTTCCCTGTTACAGGTTATAAAACATTCCCAGGGGACATTGAGATGAAAAGTGTAATTACAAATCAGTCCTGCTGCTCTCCTGCATCTCCAGACCTATGCAAAGGCAGGGAAGGTTTAATTTCTTCCCTTTGGAGCTGCTTTATTTTTTTCCCCCTGTTTTTGTTCTTTCCCTTCCATCCCCCTAAATTTGGTATATTAAAAAAAAAAAAAAAGGAGTAAATAATAATTTTGGAAGGCTCTTGCAACCCTGCTCTTCCTGGCTTATGCAGTGGTTGGGATGGAAGGGGAGGCCCAGAACGCAGGAACCACAACGTTCTGGATATCTGGATTTTCAGAACAAACTCGAGGTCAGAAATGGAAACTTTGGTTGACTGAGACTGGGCTAAAAACTTTTTGTCACCCTGGGCAGCAAAGCTGGACCTCCATCGCCTTCTTGCTCTGGCACATCCCCCATTTAACCCAAAGATGCCCAGAGTTGCATTTCTACAGGTCTGGCAGTGTGGGGGGGGGATCTTGCCATCATCCTTGGTGTGAGCAGACACGGCCTCTCCCCTGCCCAAATGCAGGAGCTCACCTAGACACACTTCCCCCAGGAAGCACCAGCGGCGTGCTGGGGAGCAGACAGACATTGGGTGCTCGCCTGTGTTTTCAAACCCATTCTCCCAGCACCTGCTGCCCTGGGTTTCTGGAGATTTTTAGCAATCTGAGATACACCCAGAGAGGAAAAAGTCACAGCAGCAGCAGCTATGTGGGACTGTGCCCCAGCCCAGCCCAGCAGCAGGCACACAGAAGACACCAGCACAGCTCGGCATCATCTTTACATGTTTATTTCCAGAGGTCCAGTGCAGGGTGGTGCAGGGTGGTGCAGGTGGCGATGCCGGTCCCTGAGCCCCTGGGGGAGTCCCCTGAGGGCGCTGCAGCATGATGCCTGACCCCGCGGCTCCTCCCGCGCAGGGGCCGCAGTGCAGTGGGGTGAGCACACCCACCACCCCGGCCAGCTTCCCGGCAGCATCGCAGGGTCCCACCGGCTGAGACCCCCAAGGCTCCTGCCTGAGGCCAGCACCCTAAAGCCAGGCTCCAAGGGCTGATCCGGATGATTTCAGGAGCCACTGCAAAGGGTCTCAGCTTACGTTTCCCTAAGAGCCCACCGCCTGTTGCAGGGGAAAGGGCCCCCAAATAAGCTCCACCAAAGCACCCACAACAGAGGCAGAGTTCTTCTCAGCAGTCCTCAGCTCTCGGGGAGATGGCACAAGAGGGATTTTCTGCCTCCACTGAGATGTGAGCTGACACCTTCCAAATACCAGCTGCTGATTATTCTTAAATCTTCTTTTTAAATTGTGGGGTGAGGAAGCAATGGCAAAGGCAGTTTCTCCTCCGGATAAACAGGAGAAACACATGTTGCAGTAGGATGTGACAGGATTCCCTACCCTGCCTGTGCAGGGAACTCTCCAAGCCCCGGGGAATGAAACATCACAGTGGAGAACGGCTCGGGGAGCACCCTAAATTTCAAGCAACTGCTGCTCGAGCGATGCCCATCCTTCCCACGTCCCAGCCCTTCCTTTCCACACCAACTCGCTTCTCCAGGGGAGACCCTCATGATGCCAGGCTGGAAAGATGGGCCCGGGGGAACCTAATGAGGTTCAACACTGCCAAGTGTAAGGTGTTGCACTTGGGTCGGAAGAATCCCAGACATAGATACAGCCTGGGAGAAGAGCTTCTTGAGAGTAGCCCTGCTGAGAAGGACTTGGGGATTGTGGTGGATGAGAGACTTAACATGAGCCAGCAGTGTGCTCTTGCAGCTCGCAAGGCCAATGGGATCCTGGGCTCCATCAGCAGAGGGGTGGCAGCAGGGACAGGGAGGGGATTGTCCCTCTCTGCTCTGCCCTGTGAGGCCCCAGCTGGAGTCCTGTGTCCAGAGCTGGGGCCCCCAATACAAGAGAGATGTGGGGCTGTTGGAGAGGGGTCAGAGGAGCCACGAGGATGCTCAGAGGGCTGGAGCAGCTGCCCTACAAAGAGAGGCTGAGGGAGCTGGGCTGGGTCAGCCTGGAGAAGAGAAGGCTGTGGGGGGACCTCATTGCAGCCTTCCAGTCCCTGAAGGGAGCTGATAAGCAGGAGGGGATTCAACTTTTTCAAAGGGCAGATAATGGCAGGACAAGGGGGAATGGACTAAAGCTAAAGGAAGGAAGGTTTAGATTAGATATTAGGGGGAAGTTTTTTACAGAGAGAGTGGTGAGGGGCTGGAACAGGCTGCCCAGAGAAGTAGTGGATGCCCCATCCCTGGGGGTGTTCCAGGCCAGGTTGGATGGGGCCCTGGGCAACCTTGTGTAGCTCCAGGCCTGGAGGTTGGTGGCCCTGCCTGTGGCAGGGGGGTTGGAGCTCTGTGACCCTTGGGGTCCCTTCCAACCCAGGCCATTCTATGATTCTATGATTCTATGATGCCGGGAGGACCCACAGCACGGGACAGCATGAGTAGGACGTGAGCACAGCATCCTGCGGTGGGGAGGAACTCCACACGGAGCCCGGCAGAGCCGCTGGCCCAGCCGGCATCCTGCAGCTTCGGCTGGCAGCGCACCTCACTCGACCCAAAATGCTGCCATGGTGGTGGACATAGACCTGTGCCCGTGCTCTGAGCAAGAGCCTGGAGATTTCATCCTGGGCATCTTCCCCCTTCCTCCCCCAAAGCTGCTTTTATTGTCTTGATCTAATGAAGTGCAGACTTCACCTGGACAGACCCATAAGTGGCTCCTCTCGGAGGCAATGAATACAAATACTTGACCTCGTGAGCTGCGGGGCAGCAATTAGTTTAAGCAGGGGGTTTGTGTAACACTTCAAAAGTCTTAATCCGTGCGGTCAGCCCTGGCACGGTATTTGCCAGAACCTATTGAGTAGTCTTAATGAGTCTGCAAAGCAAGCTTTCAATACATTTTGGGTCGCTTCAGATGCTTTAAATGGCATAGTCTATATGGCATTGTGCGGCTTTAGAAAGGCCCGGGCTTTAAAAAAGTATGGCTCCCTTTCACAGGGCAGACAGAAACCATCTTTAGAGCCGGGACCCTTAACGCTTTGCATATCAATACGGCTGGGGCTGAATGCGGTCACTCAGCTGAGAAATAGGATCACTATCAGCGTTTCCAGGCTTTCACAGGCACTTGGGAAACTTTAAAGCCCTTCGTGGAGAATAATTTGGTCGAATATCGTGGCTGGAAACAAAACCTAAACAAGCAGAGCGCAGTCCATCATGCGGAGCTGCCAGCGGGGCTCAACAGGCTCCAGCGGCTCCGACATCCAGCCCCCAGCGGGGCGGCGGCTGGGGCACTTGCAGTCCCGGGGAGGACGGGGATGGGAGACCCCGGGGTGCTGAGCCCACCCCAGCAAGGGCCACATCGCTCAGAGGGCTTTGGAACTTGAACCAGCAAGAAAAGCGGTGTGGATTCCATTGCTTCTTACCGTCCTTCTACCACATCCTGGGTTCCTACCACCGGCCGTGAGCGCCCCAGGCTCTGGCACCGCAGCGGTGGCACCGACACCTGTCCCCAGCACCGGAAACACAGAGCCGGTTGCATCCAACTCTGACATCACCTTAAGCTGGTCCCTGGACGTGTCGCTTGTCCCAGGCAAACCCAGGGGCTGAATGGGGCCAACGTGCCAAACCCCAGCCACAGCCCGGAGCAGGGGTACAGAAAACACGTGTCACCTCGAAAGGGTGACAGCAGCTGGGATGTGGGAGCAGGGAGGGCTGTGCGGTGTAAAACTGGGTCAGAGCTGGGAGGAAAGGGGCCACTGCCCAGCAAGCCGACCCAGCAGAAGTGGGACCTGCCGCCTCCATCCTCCCCAGACAGCAGCAAGGGCAGGAGGCGGTTCCCACACCTGGCAGGACAGGCAGCTCTGGGATGCTGTGCCATGGAAGAAACCACAGCCAAAGTATATTTGCAAACAATGCAGGGCCTGAGGGCCCTTGAAAAAACATAATTAGCTCGTTAAAGAGACAAATACGAGTCACTAATAAGATACTAGAGGTTAATTAAATGTTTTCCCCATCTTCAATTAAGGGAAAACTAGCTAATTCAGATTAAACTAATTTCTGCAGCCTCCCATGATGGCCCTCTACAGCTGACGATTTGAAAATCTATTAGGGTTATTGAACGGAAAGGTTAGAGTTTGGGGCTTTTGTCTGCCCTGCTGAACCCAGGGGAAGCAGGGATTTTCATCCTGAGGGTTAGAAATGCCCTGCTTTATCATCTGGGGTACTCTAAGAACATAGAAGGTTCGTGATATACAGCTCTCTCTCCCCAACCTCAGACCTGGCATCTATTCAAGACTACTGCCATTAATTGTTTTTCTTAACTAGGAAATTCCTGCAGACTATTTTCTGTCTGCAAAACAACACCCCATGCTTGAGCTCTGCTGCTGGGGCAGCCCCATCCACTGCCCTGCACAGCGATGCCTGTGCTCAGCACCCCAGTTCGACTTACCCAAAACCCACTGGCCACATGCCCCAGAAGCCAACTGGTTCCCAAAGTCTTTATTGTGGATGGCAGAGCCATCACCCCACCCCACACACACCCCCCACCCCCACACACGCTCACAGCCCAGAATGGTCACAGTTAATATAGGTTAGTGAGGTTTACATGGAAGAATATTTAATCTGGTCAGGGAAGGAAGACAGGTCATCTGTGGTTTTATTTCTTAAATATTTCTCTCTACTCCAGAATGGTCTGTTTCTCATCAGAAAAGGTCCCATATAAATTAGAACAAAGGGAGGAGGTTGCTGGCAGGGCAGCCACAGGCATCCCTTGACCACAGCGCTCACGAGCATCCCTCGACCGCGGTCCTGGCTCCACACAGCACCGGACAGACCATGTCCCAGCATGGCAGCATGCCTTGTGGGTGACTCAGTCCCACCCAAAGTCCTGCCCTGTCATCTGATAAAACTTCATGTTGAAGGGTCTGTAAAACTCCCTCAGTCTCTGGACGACCTGCACGTCTATCTTGGGGTGCGGCCGCCCCTTGGATTTCCCCAAGCAGCGGGGCTTGCTGCCGCCCTCCGGCTTCTTCAGGCAGGGAAAGCCCTTGGTCTCATTAAAATAGAAATGTTTGTCTGTCACCACTCTCTGGAGACCCAGAAAGTCCTGGACACGGCCCATCTCCCCAGCTGGGTCACTGACGAGCCTCTCCCCACTGACAAAGAGGAATTTGGAGAGAGGGAAGTACTGCAGCCAGTTGTCCAGGTGCTTGGCGTAGATCCCGATCCTCACCGCGCTCCAGCTCGTGTCGATCAGTCCTGTGCTGATATTTTTGAAGGCCAGGGCCTGAAAGCTGGGGATAGCAGGGTTTTTGGAGAGTGTCTGTGTGTAGTCCGAGATGGCGCGGGTGACCGGGTTCCTCACCACCACGATCAGCTTCGTGTCCTTGGCCATGGAGTGAATGCGCCTGGGGGCCTCGTTGGTCACGAAGTAGCTGGGGGTCTTCTCCATGGTGATCTGCCCCTCCAGTGTCCGTGGCATCAGGCTCCTGGGGGAGAGAAAGGGACACGGTCAGGACTCAAGGCACAGCTGCTCCGACCTGATGCCACAGCACGGATGAGTGGGAGTGAACTGTGAAACTTGGCCAGAAGCGACCAGGGACTCCCCAGCCGCCTCTGTCCTTCCCCTCCTGCCAGACAGGGACACTGCCTTGCTACCCACTCATCTTCAGAAGCCTTCCTAGGAGACCCCCTGCCTGGGTCTCTTCTTTCTTCAGCGCATCTCAGCCACCTCTTTGTCCCCTGCCATGGACCATCCCTGGGCAGGGACTCCCCATCACTCTGTCCTGCCAGCAGCAGGTACCAAACGGTACTTGGATGCTGTCAGTCCCTCTCAGACATCCCCCACAATCCCCTTCCCAACCCCAGAAATCCCTTCTGCCCCTTCCTCCTCCTCGCCCCTGAGTTTCAGTGGTGACAACCAATGTCTCTACATGCATGGTTCAGGGCAGGGCTGGTTTTCATCCCAGCCTCTCACCAGTTCCATTTACTGGAGGTGCCAACTGGCTGTGCAGAGAGCAAAGTCTGATCACAGAGCTGTGCACCCAGTTTGGGCAGGCAGAGGGGAACCAGGCTGTGTGGCAGCAGCCAGTGTCTGCAAGACTCACCAGCCCATATCACTGGGGATGTGTGCTGCCCCTGGAAACACCTTTGCCTCTGGAGAGGGTGAACTGGGAAAGGTCCACAGAGAGAACCAAATAAAGGAGAAAAGCAAGCACACACCCAGGCCACAGAGATGATGGTGACCTCTCAGTACATAGCCCCATGCAAAGAGCTCAACTAAGCCCATCCAGGAGCATTCACAGATGAAACCAGCACTTTGGTGCCTCCACTAATTTGCCCGTTCCCCTCGTTCCCTCTTTCCCTGATGAAGAACCTACACCGGTGTGAGGGCCAGTCCCTGCTGAGCCCGGGGACACTCATCATGCTATAGCCAGCAGAGTTGAGCTGGGTGGGCTGGCCCAGCCACAGGCACCAATGGGTGCTAAGCAGGGTCACTTCAAACCCAGCCCAAGCAGGAACATGGGATGCAGATGCCCAGCAAGACTCCCACCTCCTCTGCATCCAGACAGCAAGCTGTTATGGCCAGAAAAAGACTGTTTCCTTTTTTTTAAAAAAAAAAGGCAGAAAAGCTCTCAGGGCTCAGCCACTGCCATGCCTAAAATCCACCACCCTGATTGTTCCCTTGGGCACTTTAATGAGGCATTAATTGCTGGAGAAATTACCCAGGCATCTCACCCTAGGGGCTGAAGGGAGCCAGGGGCTGCACAACAGGTCCCCCTGCCACCAGCACAGGCACCTGCACTAAAGCCCCTCAAATCCCCTTTCTTGGGGGTGGACACGACTCCCCCCCAGCTGTCCTGGAGGAGATGGCACTTGGTTTCCCCAACTGCAGAGCCCCCACACCGGGAGCGCAGGGCCAGCCAGGAGGCAGCTCGCAGGTCCCAGCCGGCAGCTCCCCCACACGCAGTGCCCCCCGCTGGTGCTGCTCCCCACCGTTCCCTTGCTGACGAGCAGTTGGGATGTGCAGGGGGAGCAGCAGCTCTCACTGTGCATCCCAGCCAGGACTCGCTCCCACGGCACCCTGCACAGGAGCCCTCACCCCACAGGGATGGAGCTCACAGTCATGGGGCTCATCAGGAGGAGTGTGTCCAGCAGGTCACAGGAGGGGATCCTCCCCCTCTACTCTGCCCTGGTCAGACCCCACCTGGAGTGTTGTGTCCAGTGCTGGGCTCCCTGGGATAAAAGAGACAGGGATCTCCTGGAGAGAGTCCAGAGGAGGCTACGGGGATGATTAGGGGCCTGGAGCATCTCCCCTGTGAGGACAGGCTGAGAGAGCTGGGACTGTTCAGTCTGGAGAGAAGGAGACTAAGGGGGGACCTAATTAGTGTTTATAAATATCTTAGACATGGGATGCAGGGGGAATTGGCCAGCCCCTTTTCAGTGTCTGTGGGGACAGGACAAGGGGCAGTGGCTGTAAACTGGAGCACAGGGAGTTCTGCACCAACATGGGGAAGAACTTTTCCCCAGTGAGGGTGACAAAGCCCTGGGACAGGCTGCCCAGGGAGGTGGTGGAGTCTCCTTCTCTGGAGATATTCAAGTCTCATCTGGATGCCTATCTATGTAATATGAGATAGGGAGCTGCTTTGGCAGGGGGGTTGGACCCCATGAGCTCTGGAGGGCCCTTCCAACCCCTGTGAGTCTGTGATTCTGTAATTCTGGGATTGAAAAGGCTTCGTTTCCTCCATGCTGTCACAAGCCACGGTCCTCACCCCCTCACTGTGCTTGGGGCAGTGTGTACGTTCCCCCTCCCTGGCCACATAAAACAGAGGGGTCTCCTGCTGAAAGCCCCAGGCTGGAAACACCGCTGGGAGCACAGCAACATCCTGCTCCTGTGCCAGGAGCCAGCTCTGCTGTCCTCCCCACCGGGACAGCTGTCCTGGCACTGGCTCTGTCCTGAGCAGGAGGCTGCTTTCCCACATGGAGGGGACACAAGGCTTAATACTTTGGGAAGTAACCAAACCACTTCTATAGTTCTTCTGAAGTAACACCTACGCATCTGCGTGCACAGAGAAATACAGTAATACACACACAGAATGAGTGTGTCCTTGGTCCCCTCCTGGGACATTTCCTAGCAGATGGCAGAGTGTTTAACCCAACAGGCAAGTGCTGGTTTGCAACGGGAAACTGAGGCACCAAGCAATGATGTGGCTTGTGCAGGAGCTGCTGTGTAGATGCCTACACCCACCCAGACAACAAACACCCACCATCCTGACGCAGAGCCACTTATAAGGGTTAGTAAACACAGTGATCCAGCCTGAGCTGCTCCACACCCAGAAAAGTCCCAGGACAAACTCCAGGGATCAGAAAATACCTTGGAAAAAGCACCAGTACCCAAATATTAACTGGGACAAGGGGTAAAAAGAAGGGGAAAAAATTGAGTTTGAGTTGTTTCACTTAACTGAAAGGAGAGAGTTTCCTACAAGGACTTCCCATTTTGCCCAAATTTGGAAGGATTCTGGTTTAAAAACTCAAGGCTCCCCCTGGGGTATCTCCTGCACCCCTGTGCCTGCTTCACCCCACATCCCTCACTGTGGCTGAGTCCTGCAGCAGGGCTGGACAGGGTGTTTCAGGGATCCCCACCCCGCTGCTGGGAGCGGAGGCACCAGCAGGCTGTGGCTGGCAGGGGAGCTGGGTCCCCGAGGCAGGGGAGGACAGGCCACGCAGCAGTGGGGGCTGTGCTGTGGGGAAGCCAGGGCTCTGCCCAGCAGCATCTGGTCCTTATGTAATGGGAAAAGGCTTGAGGTTTCTGGGTTTTTTTTTTTCCTCTGGATGCAGGAAAGAACACTTTATTAAAAGCATTTGTGAACGATGCTGGGCCCCGTACAACTCCCTTCCCCAAACAAGAGGAAAAACCCACTTGTGACATTCCCCTCCCTTTTTTTTTTGACAGCACCAGCATTTTCAAAGCCACTCCCATCCCCAGCATCCCTACCCAGCACCCTGGCCCCTCCCTTTGGTACCAGCAGTGCCTGGACAGGCAGGATGGGTGGCTCCCCTGACATTTTCCACAGCATCCCCCCCAAATAACAGCACACAGAGGGGCTAACCTCCGGAGTTCCCACTAGGAAGCACCTTCCCAAGCCAGGATCAGGCCCTTGCACACCACACCCTGTCCCCTTTCTGTCGTGCTTGTCTGGAGTCAAGTGAAAACCAACCGTCCATCTCCAAACAGGGCTGTGAGCTCACCTCCACCCCACTGCTTGGGCTTCCCCCACCCTGAGCCCAGCCAGCAAAGCTCATGGAACTCTAATTACATCCAGGAAGCTGCCATGGGGTTTGCCACGCTGCGTCACGCAGCTTCTCTGGGCAGCTCGTTGGGGCATTTCTACAGCACTTCCCCAGGTGCCACTGGGATTCCTGCACAGCAAAACAGCTCCTTCGTGCTGCTCACCCACCCAAAACCTTCTCTCAGCAAACACAGGCTTAAGGCCTAAAGCAGTCCCTCTCCTCAAGGGGCAATAAAATGTTTATTACCAAAGAGCACACACTTGGGATGACGTGATCCCAGACCCCAGAGAGCCCACACTAAACCCAAACGCTGGGGTTTTTCCACTCTGCTCCACAAACCAGCACCAACTTGACCAGAGCTCAGGATTCGATTCATGGTTGTGCTTAGTTTTCATAAAACACAATGAATTAGGTTTGCTGCAGCTGCCATCACAGTGTTCCCAAGGACACAATGCAGAGAGGAAGCCCGTGAGCTGCCCCTCAACACTGGTGCTCCCTGAGAGCACCAACGCAGCGACCACGGAGATCAACACAAACCTGGATGCCCCAGCAAACATTTCACTAAAATATTTTAATGAAAGCCATTTTACACCCCCTCTTCCTTTTTGCAGAGGGACAGCACTGATCAGGCTGAGCCCCACCATGCTGAGACCATCTCTCTGTAAGGGGTCTGCAGGGCAAAGAGGTGGCAGGACACCGCTCGTCGTGGGCAGCCCATGAGACCTACAGCCAGAAGTTACAAGAACCTTCCCACTGACCAAGGGCTTCTCAGCACCCAGGAGCAGCACCAATTTTAATTAAAGCCAACCACACCATCACAGCTAATTGAACCAGAACTCTTAGTAAGAGCCCCTGGTAGGGCAGCGGCTTCCAAATCTGTCTGCACAGGTACCACCAGAACATCTCCCATGCCTGTGGGCTGTGCCCCAGGGTGCAGAGACCTTCCCCTGTCAGCATGGCCACATGCTTGGTCCCCCCACCCAGGACATCCCATGCAAACTATCCCCCCAAGGCTGGTCCATCAGAGCCACAAGCTCCACAAGCCAGCGCTTACACAAACCCTTGGACAGGCTCCAACACGTATCGACAACCCTGTTCCCAATGGGAACGGAAGGCACACAACCAGGGGCTGGATGCTGCTCACTTGGCTGCAAACCCCTGATCCCACACTTGGCTAACGTGGAGCCAACTTCTTGCTGGGGTCAGGGTGGCAGCAGAGCCGGGTCCAAACGTCATCCCAGGACCACATCCGGAACAGCAGCCTCCAAGCACTTAGTTGTGCAACACCTCCCCTTCCTCAGCAGCTCAATCGCTCCCAACTGCTTGCAAGATAATTATGCTGTTTCACATTTTCATTAACTCCCTAATACTCTCCCCCTAAATTACCCCAGTTAATTATTGATAACCCATGTCTCCCTCCAGATCTGGCTTAAACTGACAAAGAGCAGACCAGGATTCTGCTATGCTCCACTTTAGCACAAACGTTGGAAACTTTAATTGAGTTTACAGTTAATTCTTA
This sequence comes from Zapornia atra, assembly GCA_013400835.1. Classification (NCBI taxonomy): domain Eukaryota; kingdom Metazoa; phylum Chordata; class Aves; order Gruiformes; family Rallidae; genus Zapornia; species Zapornia atra. The sequence continues at coordinate 60,854 of VZTU01017093.1, read as the reverse complement.
TTGACCTTAAGAAGACACCTCAGGAATGCTAAGCATCATCTATGAGTAGGTGACACTGCAACAAGAGAGCAACTCAGCAGCCCCGGAGGGAGCTTGTATTTCAAGAGGAGACCACATGCACAGGAGGAAGGATAAAAGTCTTTTACCTTTCTGTTAAGCTGAAGTTTTTAATAAATAGTAAAAGTGGCATTTGAGAGGCATCAGGGATGGGATTTCCTACATACAGCCATCCAACACACCAAAGAGCTAACTTAAGGAAAACAGCAAAAATCAGAGAAGTATGAAAATTGTACTCCAGAGCCCCCCATGTGCCATTAATGGTTATCATTTCTCCCAGTTTTTTCTTTCTACCCACTCTGCTGACCCATCTTAATCCTCCTCTCCCTCCCCAGGCTGTGGTACCTGCTCACTTGGGCTGCAATCAGTGCTGTACCACTCCGTGCTGCTCACAGGCAGCCAGACCCGACCCGAGCCGGGGCTGTGGCTACCAGCCACCACGGGCTGAGCAGACAAGCTCACGCCTGTAACATCCCCTAATTGCTCCCAGCCAAGGTACCCCCTCCAAGAGCCGCTGAGCCTCTCTGGGTCATTCTCTCTATTACAGTCAATGGGAAATTGCAGATTACGACTGTTGCTCCCAGGGGCCCTCATTTAGATTAATTACCTCCTCTGTTGTGGTAGCAAGGTGCAATAACTTACAGGCCTGATAAAAATGCAGAAAGCTGCATTAAATACAGATTAACAGTCATAGCAGGCAGGTAATCAAAGCAGACTTCAAAAGCCTGGCCTGACATAACTTTCCAGGGTTAATTGGTTCATGATTCCTCGACTCCAGGATGATTTTGTTGCAGATGAAGGAGAACTCCTCCCAGTACGGAGCTGGAAGCATCAAGTAATGGATGCATCTGTCAGAGGACAACCTCATTGATAAATAAGTCTCCAGAACAAGAGCATCCCACGTGCCGGGGCTGGGGGAGGAATGTGTGAGTGAGCCAGGCTGGGGCCCAGGCCAGCACTTTGCCCCACACCCAGCTGCTGAGCCCCCAGCAAGCGGGCACCCCCGACCCGGGCTGTGTGGGGAGCAGCAGCAATCTCCCCAGGGGACTTCAGAGAAGCATCCCTGTGCTGGCAGCTTCGGGGGTGAGGCAGGCTCTACCCACAATTCACACCCCCCAAAAACTAATAGCCAGGCGGTATCTTTAGCAAAGACACAGGCCCATCCTGTGCCAGGAGCAGGAAGGGACACCCCAGAACCCCAGATGAAGTGCAGGAGGTGGGTGCAGTCTGGATCAAGCTTCCTGGGTTCTATGTTATCACCATGAGAAAAGGTGGGGGGGGGGGGGGTGGG
>VZTU01017093.1:31487-59500 GCA_013400835.1 Zapornia atra | reverse complement strand
GGGGGGGGAGGGTTGGAGAAGCCCCTCTCCATCATCATTAAAGAACACTGACAAAAAGAGCCCTGACAAAAGCAAGTGAAAGGCAAGGGGCTTTCTGCCGGAGGGGACATGGCTGAGAGCTTTCTGCAGGGCCAAAGACAGTGACTCTTTCAAGGCGATAAGACATGTGGGGGACAAAACCCACCGGGACGGCCCCCGCTTAGCACCAGTCACTCCGCTCGGCTCGCCCAGCCCACCCTTGTCTGGGCAGGGGGCACCCACTGGCGTCCGGCTGCAGTTCCAGGGACCTCATCTCTCAAAGGCGGGGGGACAGCCTGCCCGGCACTGGGCTCAATGGGGGACAGAACCTTTTTTGTGTAAATGTAAAACAGTTTGGAACCAGGAGAGGGGGACAAGGCTTGGGACAGATTTATCCTCTCCCAGCAGACACCCAGTACCACCCGGATCTGCATATGAATTCCCCCAGCAGGCTTATCTCACCCGGCGGGACAAGGCCGCCTTTGTGGCCCCACAGCAGCTATGAAGTTGTTAAACTGGAACCAGCTACACGGACTTTAAGGTACTGGCCTTTTCCTTCAAGGCAGCTAAAATAGCAGCACCTTTGCTGGGAAGCGGGGTGTGAGAAAGCAGCTGGGGGCTGGGATGTCAGGAGGGACAGATCCAGCCTTGTGTCCCTGCTCCCAGCTCTGCCAAGGAGACCCCGGTTGCCAGGGGGCACGCCAGACTCCTCCCATTTCCCAAAGCAGGGTGGGGGGCACGTGTGGGCAGCCCTGTTCACCCCCACCCCAGTCACCTCCATCACCTCCTCTTCCCAGAGGAAGCACTGGGGCATCTGTTGAACCTCAGCGCGAGGCAGGGAGGCTGAACAAGCCGCCCGGGAGCAAATTAGACCATGTTCTCTTTTTTTATTCCTAATTACTGTGATCTTCCCCCCTTCCTTCCCTGCTGCCCCTTTGGAGGAGGCAGCGGGTCCTGCCAGTGCCCCCCGGAGCAGGCAGAGCCCCCCGGGCACTCTCCATCCCAGGCCTGCCCCCATTATTTTTGATTCTTTCACCGATTCAAAAATGTGCAAATGAGGCCGTAGCTTCCCAATCAGGCCTGGCCAGGAGCTAATTGGCTTTAAGAAGGGAAACCTGAATATGCTAATGATGGCAGTAACAAGCCTGCGATGCGCCTGGAAGGGGAGCCAAGCCCTCGGCTCAACGATCGGCTGACTCTGAGACACGTCAATTAACAACAAGGAAGATAATTTATTAATGCTCCTTTGCACCCCCCTCCCTGCCCTTTGCTCCTAATTACAGTTTGATACATGAAACACTGCAGAGGTTTGTGGGTCCTGTCGCAGCCCTGATCCCAGCTGGAGCATCCCTGGGCAGCCCCCAGCATCTCCTCCTGCCTCTCGCCTGGGCAACTGCCCAGGACCACGACTGGAGGGTCTCCAGCCAATGCAAGGGACACCAAACCGTGAGGGGACAGGGTCCCTGGGCTGCCATTTAGCAAGGTCAGGATGTAGAGGAGGCTCAGAGGAGAAGGGAGATGCAGCAGCCTGGGGGGTGCCACTGCCCATGATGTCCAAGCCCCCACAGACCCTTCCCAAAGGGCAAGGACTGCAGAGCGTGAGGGAGGCAGCACTGGGGTCTGTTGGGGGGCTCTGGGGAGGGCGAGAGCAAGAGATTTTTGCATTTGGCTTTCCAACCTATTTAGCATGAAGATCTGGGGGGTGCAGAGTGTGGAAAGGGGAGAAGCCCATTAGCATTTCTAATGGAGCGGCCGCTTTTGCAAGTCACCCGACACCCAGTTATTAACCTGATAAGAACTGGGGCCGTAGGGGAAACCATAGCTGGTTTTGTCCGCCTGCCCAAACCTCTGCACACCCCAAGTCCCCAGCCCTGGCAGAAAGGCGAGAAAAAGGCCGTTTCCTCCCCCAACACCACAGGCAGCTGCACGCAGCCCCCCGCTCCTGCTCCTGCTCCCACCCAGACCCAGACCCGCTCCCCGCCGCCAGCCGGCATTTGCATCGCAATTGTGCTCATGTTTATGGCTGGGGGTTGCAATTACGGGCAGCTCAAGGCCCTGAAGGGTTTTTTTCCTTCGCATGGTTATTCCAGCGGGGTCGTTAAGGCCAAAGGGCTCCCGGGGAAGGCACATAGCGGCATATGATTATGAAGAGCAGAAACCAGAGTTAATAAGGGCGCAGCTCCTTCCCTGCTGGGGAGCGACACCGCTGGAGGAAGGGGCTGCTTGGCCTCTGCCAGCATCCAGGGGATTTGGAGATGGTCCCTCCTCACCCTTCTCCCCGGTGGAGCTACCCCGCATGGGGTCACCCCAAAAATGCAGAGCAGCTGAGCTCGCTGTTGCCATCTGCCAGGGACCCATGGCAGCCAGCACTGCTCAGGCTCCCTTGCGCTCCTGCTGAAGGTGGTGCCCTGCGGCCAAGGCACAAAGCTGTGGCCACCCTGGACACTTGCTTGCTGTTGGAGCCATGGTCCGTGGCTGCAGAAACATGCATGGAACACCCCGAGGTCCACAGGGACCTGCAGAGCTCACCCAGAGACAGGAAACAGCCGGACAGTGCCACCTGCAGCCCTCAGACACAGGAAGGGAACCTGAAGCAAGACCAACCTCGTGTTCCCAGGAGTGATTCTGGCCTGCAACAAGTAAAGGTGTAGAACAACCACTGGTGAACAGGCAGCTGAACCTGCCGCTTGGGTGAGAAACAGGAACAGCAACGTGAATCCCCCAAAACCCTACAGAAAGCACGGCCTGACACGTGCCCAGCCCTGGTGGGATGCTGGGTGGGGGCCGTGCGTGGCGAGGGCAGGGCTGCAGCGGGCACACACAGCCCTCTCCGTCCCTCCGGAATGAAGCGCGTCTGAGCAGCAGCAATTAGAAATCCTCTTCTCTCAGCCCAGTCCCTGGTGTCCCTTTGATTCCCGAGTCCCAGCGGCCCCGGGGGCACGGGGACAGCCTGTGGCAGGTGTCTTGCCTGTGACCCGGGTCAATGGAGGGCTCTGATCTCCAAATGACCCTTCCCAGCAGTGAATATGTACCCGCGCTCAAACAGCTTGCAGATGAAGGAGCAACAGACTGGAGATGATTTATTCAGGAATTAAAGGTTCAGTACCCCTTTTAAAGGCTGTGCCTCGGCACTGTCAGCCTTCATTGCACACAATTAAAGGGGTTAGCTGCCCCAGTCCACCACGGCCCTCCTCCCTTCCAGAGGAATGAAATCAAACAAAACCAACCCCCCCTGCACACCCTCACCCAGCCTCCGTCCAGTCCCTCCAGCGTGTGGTCGGGGGTACTGCAGAAGGACTTGCAAACTCAGCTCACAAGTGTCCCCAACCTCCAGCCCTGGGAAGCTCTGTTCTCTGCCAGGGACCAGCTCTGTTCTGCCCAGGATGAAGGGATGCAGATGCTCAGGCTTCCTCCCCGCTCGCAGGAGGGGATGCTTGGGGTGAGGGTATCTGCTTGGTTCATGGCAGAGGCAGCCCCAGTGCCACCAGTGCAAAGCCTGTTCCTGCAGCTGACAAGATGGGGAGGGCTTATTCTGCCTCCTCTTTATGCCTTCAGAGCATAAAGACCCCCCAGGGCCACCAGACACACCCTGGTCTGGTGGAGGGGGCCACCAGACCCCCCCCCTCCACCAGCTCAGCTCTTTCAGGCTAAGAGCAAGGAAGATGAGTGTCCCATGTAAGCTCACACCAGCGTAATTCAAACACAGGCTGGAGTTTCCCTCTCACACCTGAGAGGGGAGATAAGGACAAAAGCTGGCATTACTTTCTTTTTCCCTTTCACTTGTGAGAACTGATGTGGTGGTTTGGCTGCGGGGCAAGAGCATCGCTCCTGGGCCCAAGCAGCAGGAATTCAATGAAAAGCTTCCTTCCTTCCTTCCTTCCTTCTGTAAAAGAGAAAGGAGTCTGCTGGCAGCAGTGGCTGCTGATAATCTCTTTCCATGGCTGTAAATTTTCCTGCAGCCACCCCAGCAAGTAATCCAGCAGATTATTACACCTTTCAGCAGAACCAGCCTTTTAAATATGCTCTCCCCTCGCCATGCATCTTGTGTTTTATGACCTGACTTGCTGCCTGAGCACAGGGAAACACAAATTATGCTCTTCTGCAACCAGAATACAGGCACCGGTGACAAATTTTACACCCCTGGTAACTGGGATCCTTGGGCACTGCAATAAATAAGGAATATTTGCTCCTCAAGCTGCACGGGGCTGTCAGGCTCCGCATCGCTGCAGCATGATGGCTTGGGGAGGGGAAGGGACCCCCATCTGATGCTCTGGAGAGCACCCCACTAACCCAGGAATTGCAATGCTGTGTGAGAAGGCACACACAATTAACAGGTATTAATATCCTTCTGAGGGGCAGCTGTTCTTTTAAGGAAGAGCCGTCCCCAGGCTGAGCGCTCCAGCACACTCCTGGCAGGCCATTGAGATGCCAAATTTATTGCTGCTTAAAAAAATAGAAAGAAAAAAAAATCCCCAAGATCACTGTAAGAATGTCTGAGGGCTTTGTTTTCAATTACAAATAAAAACCACACATATTGGTTTTCACTAAATCATCCTCTCACAGTCTGATCATCACTGAGGTGATCAGTCTGGGCTTCCTAGCCAGGCCAAGGAGAGCAAAGGAAGGACATAAAAAGCCCACAAAATCTCTTCCTTTTTTCAGGTTTAAAGTTATGTTGCCAGCAGAAGGGGGAATTCCTCCACTTCCTAATGCTCAGGTGGGCAAAGGTAAAACCACTCTGGTTAAAAAGCAGTTCCTGAAAGAGAGACAAGAAAGCACAAGGACATAAAGGTCTCTCAGGTCATTGGGTGAGTGGTGTAACACCCATCCTGCCAACCACCTCCCTCCACCCTCACAGCTCCACCTCACCCCACGCAGCCAAACTATGGCCAGATGCTGCTTGGATGCTCCAGGGATGCTAAAGCCATGACCCCACCATGCACTCAGCACCACAGCTGTGCCCACCTCCACCCTAGTAGCTCCCCAGGAGCTCCCCAGGCACGGGGCTTCCCCGTGCAGCCTCTGCAGTGCACGAGCAGGTTCTCCCAAGGATCTCTGTGCCCATGGGCAAACAGGGCTTTTTTCTTCCCTTGGCTTAACCTCACACATGGCACAGCAGCACCTGCTGCTTTTAGGAGGAAACAGAAATAAGAAGAGTTATCTGTTGGGTGCACCCACACCAGCCATGCTGTCAAGGTGCAACACACAGGTTTGAGGCAAACCCCTCCAATATTTCGGGTGCATCCATCCTCCTCGCTGCCCTGCAGTGCCACAGCAGCTGCAGGTGGTCCCAGCTCACAAGCAGTGCCAGCCTGAGCCACAAGCTCTCAGCTCATTAGCTCAGGCTAATTAGCCAGGGTGCAGCGCCAATGGCAGGACCTGCACTGCCCTCCACAGTGATGGGTTCCCGGGTCCATTCCTTGCGTCGATCATTGGGGTGCAGGCGAAGGGCATCCCCAGCAGCTGGGCCAGCCCTGCCCAGCCCCGGGGAGGGTGCAGGGGATGGGAGCCCCACATCAGACACCCCAGTCCCAGCCCTGTCACAGGTGCAGGAGCAGCAGGAGCCCACGCAAGAGAGGAAGAAAGGAGGAACCCACACAAGTCTGCCAGAGCGAGACCTTCCCGCTGGCTGGTGAATTGACAGCTGCTTTGATTTGATTAGCAGATGCTGACGAGGCATCGAGACAAGTCCCCAGAGCCATGAATAATTTCAGTGTATTTGTGTTTATTTGATCTCAGTATGGGGCTGGCCCCACTGCCTCACCCAGCCTCGCCTTGCCCTCGCAGAGAGATGGGGAAGGGGCTGCTGGGCTCTCCAGATGGTCAGTCACTCCAAGGCCACCAGCAGCAGGGCTGGCAGTCCCCCTCGGGCACGTGGCTCTGGGGAGGAGAGAGCCCTTTTGCCACGCTCTTCACTGCACCTCCTGCACAGCCATCCCACTGGGCTGGGGGGTGAGGAAGGACCCCCTCTCCTAAAAGCTTTCAGGGAATAGAAAAGTTTCCCCAGCCTCATGATTTTTAACATAACTCATTCTAATGTTTTCAAGTCTTTTTTACACATTTTCCTTTTTTATATGGACAAAAAAGGGAACTTAGCACTGTCTGGTTCCTGGAGCAGAGGTGGGATTAGAAGCCGTGTGCCATGGCCACCAGGTTCTGCTGGCACCACCAAGGATCAGACACTTGTTGAAAGCAACTCATGCATCTCAGAGTAATGAATTTGCCATAAACCCTGTGGTCCAACACACAAACCTACCAGGAGTTTCCTCCGAACCAGGGTACTCAAGCACTGCACCAGGTATCTGGTCTCTGATCTCTCCCTCCTCTGCTGGCTGGTGGGTATGGAGCCTAGGCCAGCTCCCCCTTTCCCCCAACCTGAAACTGAGCAGCCAATGGAAAATGCTACTGGCAGAATAGATCAAGGAATGTGATGCCCCGGGGATGCTCAGCTCCTCTGCCACAGCACTGTGGTGCGCTACCACACACAGACCTGGCCAGGGCTGAAGAGAGGGGGTATGAGCCCAGGGCAGGAGTGAGATTCCTCTTGTTGTTCCTCCTGGGTTGGCTTTGGGAGAAGACATATTCAGCAGGCACAGCCCTTGCCATGATGCTGCTTCCACATCCAGTTTAAAATTGCACTGGTTGGATCTGATGACTTAAGAAATCAAAGACGCTCTGAGTGAGGTGAGGTCCTGACTCCTACCATCAGAGCAACACCTCTCCCATCACCCTGTGCCCATCTAGCACATGGTGAGTCAACTGACTACGTTTCACAGAAGCTTCTGCAAAAGTGCTTTCCCAGCCTGGCTTTCCCCTGCTGAACGAGTCCTGCTCAAAGCTTCGGCTTCAACTAACCAGGAGTCGTTCTGAAATGCATCCAAAACCGTCTCGTTTCTACCTAAGAAAACATAAATCAGTCCTTGCTCGTGAACTGGAGCCAGGTCTGAGGTCTGCAACAAAGCCATGGGGATCCATCAGCAGTTTCCAGTGACAGTTTTAAGCTCCCTTGGCCGGACACACAAAGGTATCTGGGAACCGAACGATCACCAAAATCACCAGGAACTGTGCCCCTCAGTCCTCCTCTGAACAGGATCCTTGCTGCCATCCCAGTCCTCTGAAGGAGAACCGAGCTGGTGCCTTGCTCTGCCCCAGCCCCTGACCCTCCATCCCAGCCTGCCAACACCTCACCTTGCCGGGAGCATCCCCCCCATGCTGCCTCTGCACGGGGGTACCCTGTGCCCTGCAGCATCAAAACCCTTGGGCACTGGATACCCAGCAGCAGCAGCTGCTGCTGGCACCGGTGTTTGAGCAGGAGGCTGCCTGCAGTGAGAGGGGACAGAAGGGGGTACAGGAAGGTGACAGGAGCCAGCAGCACCAGTCCTGCCCTCGCTGCATGGTGCTGGACCACCCCATCTCTGCTCTAAGCAACCGGCAGCTTCAAGAAACAGCCCAAGGCGATGTGTGCGCCACGGGGCTTGGCCCAAGGGAGGCAAAGCACCATATTGGTGCAATTACCTGAGTTTAGAGAAACCTCTGCGGGTGCCTGGGACAGGGTCAATAGCTGGCAGATGAGCAGCAGCATCTGCAGCATCAGCTCTTGGCTGGCACATAGGGATGCTCCGGGGGGCGCAGGCAGGAAGCAGATGTCCCGCCGGCGTGTGGCCCCACGAGCCACTGCAGGTGTGGGGCAGTGGAAACGTGCTGAGGCAGCAGTGCTGTGACCACAGACCCACCCCCCTGCAGTCTGCAGCCAGGCTGTGGGCAGGATCCAGCCTGTCCCTTCTCCCCAGCACTGCTGTAATGCCTTCCACAGGTTGAGCTGATGATTGCAGGGCTGCTGCCCGCCCGGCCCTGGCAGGAGGCATGGCTCATGTCACCACAGAGCAGCAGGTTACCCCCAGGTTAACCCATCCAAAAGCAATGATTACCCCTGATCCCCCAAGACAGCTGCCAGCAAGGAGCCAGGGATGGAGGAACAACTGCCCAGCCCTCCTTCTCACCGCCTTCCCCAGCAAGCAGGGCGAGGGAGTCCGAACTGCATCTGAAAGGAGAGGGGTTTCATCCTGCAGCTGGAGAGCAAACCTCAGAGAGGGCAAGAGCAAACCATCCCCTCGTCTCCCCCAGAGTGGAGGTCGCGATAGCACCCGTCAGCCCAAACCCCCACATCCCCCAGTTCCTGCAGTCGTGCAGGGGGGAGAGAGGGGGCTTTGGGGGCTGACTGGGGCAACCTTGACTTAACCTCCCCTGTAATGGTCACCATCTCTGCCCCCAGCCGGTTCCCTCCCCCCAGCAGCTCCTGGCTCTCTGCAGAGCGCACGCTACATGCGTGACAGCTCACGAGGGCTCCAAGCTAGAGGGGCCCATGTGCCCTCCCCACCAGCCCCAGCAGTGAAACCCAGAAACAGGGGTTGCTTGCTGCCTGTCTCGGCCCGAATGCTGTCACGCTGCCCTTGTTGCGATGGAAAATGCATCCAGTTTTCCACAGAAACAAAAAAAGATTCCCCATCTGTGTCAAATTTGTAATACAGCCTGGGGGAAGATGGGAATCCAATTTAGCTCCTTTTTTTGTGTTTTTTTGCTATCAGAAAAAGCCCTGTTTCCTGGCAGAGAGCAGAGTGGAGCTTTGTCCCGGGGCACAGCAGCGACGTGAGCCACCACCGCTCGTGTAGCTGAGCTGCTCCATGCCATCCCACACCCCATGGCATGTGCCAAAACACAGGCAGGAGGTGGGCAAAGGGACTGGGGAGAGGAGCCCTGACACGCAGCTCGCAGCCGTGGGGCAGCTGCCAAATGGTTCTTCTCCCTGACAACCTGCTCAGCCACTTCCATGCGTGTGCAGGACTTCTCCCCCGAGTCGGCAGCACATCGTGTGGGACCTAATAACTGTTTCCTCCACAGATAAGGGAGAAGCCTCAGAAATCCAGCCAAGCCCAGACAGCAAGGCTTCAGGATGCTGGGGATGCTGATGGGTGCCCAGCAGGGTAGCAGCCCGTCCCCCCCATCCCCTCCCACGGCAGTTCAGCTGGTCCCCAGGCGAAGGAAATCCCCCACTGGGGAGGGAGATGTGGGTGGGTTAAGCACTTTGCTGGGGAAAAAAAACTCAGCGAAATAGCTGTTTCTCCAGCACTAGGGAAAGGGGCCTTGGAGGCATCAGGAAGGTGCAGAGGAAGCAGGGGTTTCTCCAGCCCCAAGCCAAGCCATTGGCAGCTCCCAGCTGCCCATCACCCATGCTGCATAAGTCCAAGGTGCCTGGGTGGATGGAGATGGAGGGGCTCCATCCAGAGCTCAGCAGGGTCGGGTCTCTTGCCCTGGCTTCAGTGCTCCCCCTGCCCTCCCTCCATCAGGAACAACTGGGAGTTCTCTAACAAAACATTTCTTCACTGGAAAAGCATTGGTTTGTGGCAACTGGAGCTGTTTGTGGGAAAGGACTGGATTTTGATTATTTTTAGCCTGGCTTCCTAAGGAAATGTGGCTTAAGCAATCACACGGTCTGTCTGCCTGTCCGCCCAGCTGTCTGCCCGTCTTCCCCCAGCTACGTCTGATCCTACCGGACAGTTCCAGATGGATTTGATGGGGGACAAGGATCAAAAATTAGGAAGTTTGCACATTTCCATCAAAAGCTGCAACCCAACAGCAGCTGGGATCCTGACCACCGCCCTCAGCTCAGGGCAAAGCGACTCCAGCACAGCCCAAAACCCAGCAGCCCCACCCACGCCAGCCATGCTGGGCTTCAAGCTCCCCAGGTCCCGCTCAGCATCAAGGTATTTGGGTGTCCAGCGCTGCAGAGGAAAGAAATATGCTATTTGCAATTAAAATCCATTTGTAGAAGTTGGAAAGACACTTGGTAATCTCCCCCTGAGGCAGCTCTCCGGGCAGAGCCATGTTTGGCTGGCACCTCTCCCCATTACACTGGGCACAGCAGTGTTTTCAAGCAGGAAAGTCGTTCCTGGAGCCAGGGGCTGGGCTCTGCCAGGTCTTGGGCATCAGTTAATAACAGCAGCCAGCCCGGACACCTTAAGGGTCGCAGTCCTGACCCCACAGCCCAGGGTAACACTGACCTCTGGGGACAGCTGCAGGTGGCACGTCCCAAAACTGCCTTTTTCATAAGAAAAAACCCAACCCAATCAAAGAGGAAGCATCCCTGCACGCCCCAGCCCCACGACGTTTGCCTATCTCACTGCCACAGCCTCTCTTCCCGATGAGGAGACCCTTGGGTCAGGGAAATCACCACATCCGCTGCCTTTGGATGGGTTAACCCGAGGGTAACCTGCTGCTCCATGGAGCTGCTGCCTGCCTCCACGGCACCACCTGCACAGCAGGCAGGGCAGAGACCACAGCAAGGAGAGGGCACTTGGGCAAAGCCCCAGGCTTGGGGCTTCGGGAATAGGAATTCAAAGGCTACATTCCTTGCTCCCAAGCTGTTATGTGTTGCTGCATGTATTCAGGACAGACTGAAGCCCTCAGAGGCCAGCGGCACAGCAGAGGCTGAAGCACAGCAGCTGGCAGAAGCAGAACGCTGCACCTCAGGAGTCCATAAAGGAGAGTAAATCCTGCACTGCCTCTCCCACTGACGCCACGATGATACTTCAGGCTTGGCTGAATCGGTGCCATTTCCAGGAAGCAACAGGCTGATTTTCTTTTCTGTGTTTGGATATTGGGAAGTGGATGACCAGCCAAGGCGGTGCTCCCGAGAGCTGAGCCAGCACGCTGCCACCGCCACAGCTCACAGGAGACCCCCAGGCACTGCCCAGCCCTGCACAGTGGCTGAGCGAGGGGCAACCAGACCTTCAGCCCCTCTCCTGGCTCACAGCAGAGAGAGGTACCTCCATCAACAAATGTGGTCCAAACCAGGGCTGGGCATCAGAGATTGCAGTGCTGCTCTCCCAAACCTGCTGAGAAGTCAATGCCATCCCACCAGTGTTTGCTGGGGCAGCAGGACCACACCAGTGGTCCATGGTTCTGCCCCATGGAGATGCTTGGGGTTCCATTGAGCTGCCCCTGTAAAGCCAGACGGATCCCTGTCTCTCTTTTACAAGCTCAATGGCTCCTCAAGAGCCTGAGACCACCGTGTCTCTGCCGGGACCACCAAGGCAGGGCAGGAGGAAATGCTTGTCTGCCCTCAAGCCACATTTTGCTGCGGGAGCAGAAGCCTCAGGCTGTGAAAGCCGGCAGCTCCCAGCCACTGCTCCTCCAGAAGTGACTGGCCCCCAAGCACCGCTACCCCGCATCCCTGGGGACTGATTTAGGGCAGGAAGCACAGGCAGCCCTACAGCAGCTGACCCTCTGGTGTGGGCTCTCTTGCATCTCATTCTGGGGCTGCCTGTGTGGATTTGCTGGTGTCTAATCCTGCTGGTGCAGCCCTCCTGGGATGGAATCTCCCTGAGACAGGACTGGAGAGGGCATGCATCCTCCACCCTGCTTTGGCTGCAGGTTTTGCCCCTAAATTCATCAGCAGTAAAACATTTCTATAAGCCCCAGAGGCCATCCCACCTCAGAGCCTGGCAGAGCAGGGAAGGAGCAAGGCACAGCACGTGACCCTGAGCAGAGACCATGCCTGGAACTGACAACATCTTCCCTGGGCTGTGCCCACAAACAAACAACAACTCCCAGGAGAGGTGAGAACCTAACTCCTTCCTTTAACCCAGCCAGTTTTTCCGTGGCAGCACCAGACAGGCTGGTGGCCACCTCCTGCACCTTTGTAAATGACCTGCAGGACAACTGCTGCAGGACAAACTCTCTTGGCCCAGCTGCAATACATGGGAGGACCACAGCTGCCTGGCACTCTGGAGACATAAAAACCCAAGAACCATGTTCCTATGGGCACCTCACTACCCCAGAGCCCAGCATGGGACCACATGGACACTTGCTCACCCACCTACATAGCACTGGGAGCAGGTTGATATACCTGGCTGAGAAGGGAAGCAGTAATTCCACCAGTCAAGAGACTGAATCTATTCCTCATGTCCTACAGCATCACTGCATTAGCATCCTTAACTAGACACTTCGATATCTGGGTGATGATGGATAGGTGGAGGGATGATGGATGGAAGCACACAGCTAAACAGACAGATCGATCCCAGCATCACTGGCGGCTGCTCCAGATAACCCAGTCCAAGGAGGGGAGCAGCCGGGGTCTTTGCAAGGGTTGGGGTCTGGACCAAAGGTCTGGACAGTGAGTTTGGGCCGCAGAGCCTGAGGACAGGCAGAGCCAAGCCCACACCAGGGCATGCAAGCTGTAAGACAGGCTGTATTCAAAGCACCAGTAACATCAAGGCTTGTAGCAGCTGATGGTCAAGAGCTTCATTAACAGCTGCTGATGAGCAGCACTGCAGACCGCAGCCACAGTAAGTGGAGCAGCACAACTTGGGTTGCTGTCTGCCAATACCCAGCCTAGGAAATCATCAAGTGACAGTCATGGAAACTGCCATACACAGCTGATGGGATGGTGGGCATCAGGCACAGAAACCCAAAGAGCCAGCCCAGCTCTCCTGCCACCATCCCTGTCTTGTCAATCAGCAGCTGCAGCTGAAGAGCTGGCCCATGACGAAGCACAGCACTGCCAGCACCCAAGCTGAGCACCCAAGCATCCACAACAGCATCAGCTTCGTGTGATCTTGCAGAAGGGCTGCTCCAGCCCAGCGAGACTCAGCCTGGCCTCTTCACCACTGTCTCTGCAACTGGGACCAGCTCCCCGAGGAGCACAGAGCTGAACTCCTGGGTGGAGCTGAAATAGCCGTGGTGGAGCAGATCAGCCCACCACTCACCAGCACCAGCGTATTGCTCCACGGGTGTCCCTTGGCTGGGTCCCCAGCCACCGCACCGCTGAATCAACAGGTATTTACCCCCCCAACAGCTACAGCCACGCTCATGCCAAGCAGCATCTCTTAGAAGTAGCCACAAGCAGAGCTGAGCAAGGGCCTCACCCCAGAGCCAGCGCTACGCCAGCCAGGAGCAAGGCACTGATCCCATGGCTCTGGCAGGATCACCCATGGAGTAGGGCCCCGGGGAGCTGGCATTCCCAGCAGCCGTGCGGGCAGAAAGCGAGCAGGCCTCTCGCACGGCCTGCGTCCCCGTGAGGCGTGGGGGAAGCTCTCCAGCCCACGGCAGCTGCTGTGGGACCACAATTTTCTCTTTCTTTACCCTTTTTAAATGCAACAGAGGGAAAATCCGGGGCCGTTGGGAGCACAGTGAGCTGTGGGGGCCAAGGGGCGTTCCTCCCAAGGCACGTTCAGCAGAGGGCCAGCACGCCTGGGAACTCCAGCTGCTCTGTAAAAGCAGAGAGGACACTGGGAGCTTGTTTGCTGCTGGACTCACGCAGGGTGGGATGTTACAAGCTGACAGGAGCATTCTCCAGAGCCCCCCACTCTCTGTTGACTCAGCCTCTGGGGTGCCACCACAATCCACCCCCCACCACCACCACCCCATGGGATATCTTCCTCTCGTGTCCTTGTCCCCGTGTCTGCAGTTGGCAATGAGGACAAGGCACCCACTGGGCTGACCCCTTGCTCCCCCCAGCTTTGTGCCTGGGGTCCAGCTCTGATCCCCCTTATGCTGGGGCCAGCAGCTGTGGCTGTAGAGGAGGGGGAGGCTGGAAATCAGGTAGCTGTGCTCTGGTGTAGTTGGCTCTGAAGCCAATCAAGGGCTGCTGGAGAGCACTGGCACAGTGTCCAGCATGGGAGTGACTCCCTGCTCCATGCCCCGGCTCAGGAAGCACTGGCTTAAAAGCCTCCAGGGTTGCAGGGGGTGGTATGAGGAAGATGCTGGGGGATCCAGCCAGAAACCCCAGCTTTAGAGCGGGGACCAAGGCAAAGCCAGGCTCTGGGTGTGGGTGAATGGCAGCGTGAGCTGCCCTGCTGCAGGGAGCCATGAGGTCTGGATCAGTCAAGTCACAGTCCCGTGGGATGCCACCACTCCAAAAGGACCACACGCAGAGGCACACCCTCACCACAGAGGTGCAACTGCTGGGTTTACACTGCCTGACTTGGCAAGCAGGTGAGCACACTGCGTGGATGTATCCTGCTGAACCCCCATGAGCTGCAGGGTCCCACCAGACCCGTGGACCCACAGGATGCTGCACCAATGAGGAGCCCACGGCGTGCCAGTGGCCAGTGTCACGGAGGGAGCTGCCCACAGGCAGACAGATCGGGCCATCTCTCCTGCTGCATGGATTTTCCACCCCACTGTGTAAGGAGGAAATGCAGAGCACATGGCAAATTAACCCGGGGCCACTGATGGTAAATTAACCCCTGGCTGTCAGCAGTGCTTGAGAGGACACCAAGGGGCACTTGGGCCCTCAGAGCTGTGGTGGGGGTAGGGTGGTCCTGATAGGAGATGGGTTAGGGGCCAGGGTCGGTCTGTGGGCATGAGCAGAGCTCTCCTCCCGGTGACCATGCTGTACCAGGCTGGGCTCGCTCCCAACTGCAATGGGAAAAATAAAAGCAAAATAAAGCAGGGGGTGGAAGGAGAAAGGTGCTGGCAGTGGAAAGGGATGACACTGAGAGGCCGCTGCCCATGCTCTCTCTGCCAGGTGCCCTCCCTGCCCACCCATGTGCTCTGCAGACCAGGGGGATGTGCAGGATGCTGACAGTGATGCTGTGTTTATCCAGGCTCACGCCACTCACTAAACTCATCTGTCCTGCTGCTTGACACCACAACTCAAACCTCACTAGCAGATAAAACAGATCTCTATTTTAAACCTGTCAGCAGAGGCAGGGCCCTCACCCAGCTCAAGTTCCCTGAGCTCGTCTTCACAATCACTGCAGTCAAAAAGATGCAGAAAAAGCACATGTAACCGAGCACCCCGAGACCCACACACAGGGACGAGCCCACAGCAAGGGGACTGGAGCAGCTCTGCCCGAGCTGGCAGCTGGAGCAGCTCAGCACAAGGAACGGCTTCGCCGTGGGTCACACAGGTCTACAGCACACCCAAAAACAATCATAAAAGAAAGAGTGAGATGCAGTGGCCGGGGCAGGACCACGTGCACGTCACCCCGTGCCAAGAGGGGATAAAGCTCCCATTTTCTCCGTGGCATCTGACTGGATCACAGCTTCCCCCAGTCAAACATCTCAATGGCGAGAGCGGCGCACGCTGTGAGAGTTCCCCAGCTGCCTTATGCCAGAGCAGCCGTAATTCATGCGGGTTTGGGCCTGACTGGCAGGCAGTGCCCAGCCCCGGATGGGACCTCCTGCCTGCAAGTGGCACAGCCCTCAGGTTTCCCATCCCCATCCTGGGGACTGGTCCAGCAAAGCCTTGAGACCACAGGCACTGCGGTGTGCAGAGACAATTTGGGGGGGGAGAGGATGGGCCGTTAGTGTTGCGTTGTGCTCCGTTTTCCAGGGTTGTGGGAATGAATGGAGCCCATCACGGAGCTCCTGCAGGCACTGGACATCCCTCTGTCTGATTGGGATTGAATCAGCCCCTCGGATGGATGGACAGATGGATGGACAGACAGAAAGCACTGGTTGTTTCCACTTCAGAAAGAAGCGACCGAAGGGATGCTCTGTCCTGGGGTTTGGGGGTCCCTCTGCATCCTCACAAAGGATACCCTGCCTGCTTGGAGTGCTTCTCCCAGGGGTGTCTGCCCACAGACCCCCACCAGCGTGGGCTTTCTGCAAGGACAAGGAGCAATGCTGTGCCAGGGTCCCACCAGAGTCCCCGGGCTGATGCCAGCCATGGGACACATGCTGGCCCCAGCTGGGGATGCCGAGGATGCCACACAGGGACACGCTCGTGGCCCAGATGAATTCAGCTCTTGGATAACATTTAATGTTAGGGGGGTGAAAAATAGTTCTGAAAAGTCACCTTAGAGCAAACTGTTGGGTTTTTTCCCCTGCACACCAGTAGCTTTAAAGTAAAAACCACAAAAACAAAACAAAAACTTCTTTAGGCATTTCAGAATACTTTTTTTTCCCTAGTTATTGTGAAAATTTAGATCACAAAACATGTTGGGTAAAATATTCAATTCCCCACAGCCTGGAGAGCCTCATCAAAAATCCATTTGAAGTATTAGTCTCAAATCCCTTATGGCAATGGGATATTTTAAGGTCAGTTAAACTTATTATTCACTCAAGATTTTCTTTCAGGTCCCTGCATATTTCAAACAGATTTTCCCCCACCTCTAGCACAATTGTGTTACAAAAAGCCTTTTCCCTTTTTTTTTTAAAAAAAAAAAAAGAAAAAAAGTTGTCAAAAGAAAAGATCCTAATCAGAAACAGCTTCCAGAGTCTTTAAACCCACTACAGTTTGTACTTGTTACCAAAAACCCTGACACTATCTCCAGATCCCCAAATCCCTTGACTTTTAAAACAGTGAATGGAGCTGTGCTTGAAAACAAAGAATTAAACCAGATTTGGGTTTTCTTATTGGCGATTCAGTTTCCTTCAGACAGGGCACATACACAGATTTATTTTTAATTCATACCTTCCCCTGCACAAGGGAAGAAAGCAGCGTTCAAGAAGTGCAGCCTGCATTGTTGCAGGATAATTCAGGATTTCCAAGTTAATGTAACAGTAATTTCTGTGCCTACCATCCCTCTTCCCTCTGAGGACAGTTTTTAATAAGTGAATAAAGACAGACCACCCAAAGAATACATTTTTTTGTCACTTCTGAAGCGTCCCCACCTTTGTTCAGAGCGCAAGAGCTCTTCTGGCAGCACACAACACCCAAGAGGGGTCATCTCCCAGATCAGTGGTACCTGGGCTGGGGTCAGCAGGATCCGTCCCTGAAGAGACCACACAACCACCCTGAATGGAATCTGTCTGGTGTGAAACAACACATTTTAGAGAAAATACAACAGAACCTATTTATCCAACTAAGACAAACTCAAGAGCCGATTATGAGGTTCTCAAGCACCCCCAGATCAGCTGTCCCTACAACACAAAAGCCTGTTTTCCACTCAAACCTCCCCAGTTTGGAAACACCAGCCAAATCAAGATTTTGCTTGGAAGATCAATGCTTTCTTTGATAAATAAATAAAGTTGCAAAGTCCTGCTCTGAGGAACTTTTGACACAACAAATAAAAACCTGAATTCCCCACTGACTGGCAAAGGGCTTGCTTCTGTGTCTTCCCAAAGAGAAAAGCTTTTCTGGAGAAGAGATAAATTGCAGATGCAAAGCAGCTCCTCTAACTACCAGGGACCCTCAGGAAGGTGTGAGCCTGGGTCATTTCCAGCCACATGCCTGCAGAATCCCAATCTCCCAGGCCTGGGAAGCTGGCTGGTGGTCACAGCAAAGCACAGCTCCTCTCACAGCTGCGAACTTCACCTCTCCTGTCCTGGCCAGTAATATTGCACAGTCAGCAGTTTCCATCTTATTTTGGCACTTCCAGATCTTCTTGGAAACTTGGGGAGAAAAATGCACCACTAACCTTGCAAGAGGTCAAACGCCAGGATGGACCAGAGGATGCTGGATCCTGCCTGCTCCAGCCTGGCCCCTGTCCTTACACCACCACCCTGACCATGCCCTGAGCCTGCAGCAACACCTCCCCATCCACCTCCCGCACTAATTCATTCCGCTGCGCTCACCAGCTCCTAGCATCCCTGCCCTGGGCTGCAGGGGTCAGCCTTACAAATCACTGGCTGCTCTCTGAAAGATGTTCGATGTTTACACCCCAGATAATAATTTCACAAATTTATGAAGGCCACAGACAACATTAAGAGCTCTACCCGAAGCCAAGACTAACGCAGCCAACACAGGAGGCAAATTGAGCAGAGAGGAAAAGATTGCAAGTGCCCATAATCTTGCTCCAGAGAGCAAAGACTTTACAAATTATTAAACAGTTCTTAGTATTTCCAGCCATCTGGCCTGCATTTCTCCATTTACTCAATCAGACATATGTTGCTTTTATCCCCACCACTGCCAGCTCTCCCCTGCTCTCTGAAAGCACGTGCATCCTCCACTCTCTGCTCATTTTCAGCTCAGCACAAAGCAGAGGCTGCGAGTTCAGCACCGTGCAGATTTTTAACAAGTGAACGTGCCTGTTAGAGCCAGTTCCACCAACAGATTTCTCCTACTTGTACCTAAACATCAGAGTTTGCACAAAAAACAAGGCAGCTCTGGCAGGCTGAGATGTGATTTCAAGTTGGGAACCCCACTGCCACAAAGCAGCATCACTCAATCAAAGCCAATGACATCCTATTGATTTGTGCCAGTCAGGGTCTGGAAGCAGAGCTCTCCTCCAGCTGTGAAGGTGTGGAGGACCTGAACCCATAAAAAGTGTTTTATCTCAGATCCCATGCTGCTCTTCAACCCTACAACACACAGGGACCAGCAACAGAACTGCAAATAACAAATAGAAAAGGAGAAGGGGGAATGCTGCACTGCTCCAGTAATGCAGGCTCCCACCACCCAAGCCAACAGCATCACCCTAGACCTCTACAGTCTTCAGAGAGCAAGAAAACAAGGAAATCCAGTGGTCTGTCCAAGGGTGGCCAATATGTCACAGGGGTGTTTCTCACAGAAAGAAACCTATGAGCCATAGAGTTTATTTCAGAGCTGCAATTATCACTAGTAAGACGACAGAGCTGTTGGTTGAGATCAGACTTAACTTCCACCAAGGATGAAAGCTCCAGCCCTGGCTCTTTTGCCACCTGGAGGTGACTGCTTTCCCACAGCACGACTCTCATCCCCCAGCAGCCTGCAGCAAAGCACGTCTTCAGCTTCACATCAGCTTCAGCCACCCGCTCCTCTTCCAATGAGGCTCCTCTGAAGACCGCCCTTCAAGCAGGCGCAGCCTCCTCGAGTCCACATCAGGGCAAGGAGTGAATTACATTTAATTACATACTGTCCAGGGTCTTAAGTATCAGGCCAAGTGTTACCAGATGTGCAGGGATCTCTGTCAAAGCGATCTGCAGGCCTGAATGCCTGCTCGGATATTTAATATGTTGGTATCTGGGGTGTGAGGGTCAGAGACGGGGTTTGCCATGCAGATGTTACAAATCTTTTCTACTCCTCACCCTCACCTTTTAATAACACCATAAATCATGAGGCGCTTCTCAGGTGACCACGTTAATTGCCCATTTGTGTATGTGAGCAAGGTTATCGGGGCGCTTTGCTTCCAGCAACGGAGGCCCGCCAGGAGCGAGCTCGGGGGGCTCCACGTGCCCCATCTCTCCTTCCCCCAGTCATCTCTTGGCATGTGTGCTTCAGATGCACCGTGGCAGCGCAAGAGAAAGGCGAGTAACTGATACGGGGAGATGGAAAAAAGGTTTGGATCAGGCTGTTCCTCGTGCGAGCCTTGCTGCTCGCGGCCCTTTGATTGCAGCAGGAATCAGAGATGGAAATTCACTGGAGGCAAAGGAATTAATTAAAAGGAGAATAAAGGAGCATCAGTCTGTTGGAGTCCTGGCATCAATTCCGAGACTGGTTTTGAAGTGGCAACAGTTTTACTTGTTCTTTAAAGCCGTTGTTCTACGTCCGGACTCAGGGAACTAACGTGCTGCATGCGCAGTGCCTGATGCTAGCAGCTGCCCAGGGACCAGGAGACCCAGCTGGCGCAGGACCTACCTGCACACTGGTGGGGACACCCAAACACTGCTTCAGCATCCATCCACCTTCTGTTTCAAGGCTCCTTCTCCAGCCCCTGGATGAAAGGGCATTTCTGTAGAAATCAGGTCTTTTCAGGACCTCGTGCTGCCTTACACTTGAACTGCTCTTCACTGCATTCTTCTGATCCACGGAGATCTTCAAAGCATGGTGGGGCCACCGTCCTTCACTAGGCAGCCAGTGCTCATTTCAGGCTTGTAAACTTCATAACTCTGCACGAATTAACTGCTGAGGTTTTGCCACAGGTGAGAAGAACGCTAACCACCTCCAGCCAAACCACAGCTCACGCTGAGATTGTTTTAAACACAACCACACACTTATGTATGGATGGTTCTTAATAGCTTTCATCCATTTCCTTGGCCTTCAGTTTTCCTGTCTTCAGGAAATACTTGCTTCAAGGAAAAATTGAGATTCTCCCCATCCTGAGACTCCAGGAGCTCTGGCTCCAAAACCCCACCAAGCTACCACATCTCTTGAGATTTGTAACAAAATCAGAAGAGTTCCCAAACCCTGCCCTCCACCCACAGTTCACTTTAAAAAAAATCTCCCTTCAGCTGCCATGTGAAGAGCAGGATTTGTCCCTGGGAGCATCCCAGCTGAGCTTGGGATGGGGGGCAGTCATGGACAGACTCCTCTCACCATAGGGCACTGATTACCCCTCGTCATCCATTAACTTGGCTCCAACTTCACCCAAAGTGCAGCATGGGGTTTGGGAACTGTTTTCAGGTCCAAGCTGATTGCATGGCACACACACACACACACACGCAACCTATTGTGTAATCCATCAGCTTATGATGTCATGCAACCAGAAACCCACAAGGCGTATGCTAACGGAAGTGACTGCCTGAGAGCTGAGATGGAAACGCTGACATGAGACTCCCACAGCTGGAGTTAGGTGGCCACCAAACCTTTGCAGGACTAGTACATAATTTAAGCCCAAATTTGCCTTTATTTTAAAGAACGTTTGCCTGGCAAAGTACCTTTTAGAAGAGGTCTTGCCCCATCAGAGTGACTGATGCTAAAAAGGAATCGCTCATTGAAGGTTCCTGTGCAGTAATTCAAGTTTTATGAACCTTTTACAGGACAGAGACCTCGTAGTGAACCCCAGCAGGTCCCGTGAACACAGCACATCCTCACACGCTGCCCGATAGACTTTAAAGCTGGAGAATATTAATTTTTAATACACATAACAAGATCAGAATGCAACAAGGCCACCCCTTGTTATCTGCCTTGTAACAAGATCAGGATCAAACCGAGCACGCTCTCGGGGAGGACACGGTGGCTGGGTTACACCAGCGCTGCACGTCCCTCCCATCTGCACAGCGGGTAATTAGGCGGCACGCCACGCTCGCAGCCCGTGCCCGGGCTAATTACGGCGACCCGCTGGGACCCGTGCGGGCTGTACCAGGCACAGCAGCCCCGACTCCTCCCTGAGGCTGATGGGCTCGGCATCGCCACCGCTCCCCCGTGGGATGCGGCTGAAGAACCAGAGATGAGCTCTGACATCCAGCACAGGGCAATACCCACCCTGTCATCACACCCTAAGGTCCAGGGCAGGTCTGGGTGATGGCAGAAGTGTTTGTCCTTGGTGGTTTCCTAAAACAGCCTAGGCACACTGCAGTAAGGGACCTGCTGTACAGCTGGGGGAACAGGGAAGGGGAAGGGAGGGGCGCGGGCCCTCTCAGAGAGCCCTCCTGGTCATGGAGCTGGGCAACAGGAGTGACCTGGAGCCATCTGCCAATGCTGACACCAGGATAGCACCCTTCAACAAAACCATAACCTGCTGTCCTCCCATCTAACCCACCCCACCTAGAATGAGATCTGAGCTTCAGACGCAGGCAGATGCAGAGCACTGCCTTCCTTTTAGCAACCCCCCCTCTCCACACATACTCAAAATAAATACCAAAGCCTGACTTCAGCTACAGGAGCCAGCCGTATGCTGCCTGGACCCCAGGAAAACCTGGTGGGCGAGGGCAGGATGGTGCCCCAGCTGCTCTGCACCGCTGCTGCTGTGTCAGGTTTGGTCCTGTTCCTGGGACTGTGGAACTGGGATGCTCCCACCAGCACAGCAAGACCCTCGTCTCCCATGTGTGCACTGATCCGGCAGCAGCACACACCGCACAGGGCAGGATCAGGCCTTTGGGGATGCCTTTCTCCCTTCTCTTTCTGATGGCTCCTTTGTGAAGGAGAGGCACCAGCCGCAGCTCCGCGCCACCCGGGTGGCAGCAGAGCGGATGCAGGTTGTCACGCTTGGGTCTCTGACACCACAGGGGGACGTTCAACTCCCTCCCTCCCTCCAAAATGGGCTTTTCATGGAGACAAACGATCCCTTCCCTCAACAAAACCTAAATTCTCATTCGAAAGTACTTGGCAGCGGCCCCTTGAAATTTTTCTCATGGCTTGTGTGGCTTAGGAACATGACTTTCTGAAATATAAAAGCAGCCAGAGGAAGCAGCTGATGCTTGTTGAAGAGTAACCCCCTCCCCAAATCCCAGCTACGTGCCCCGCTGGGCTGTCGCTCGCAGGGATGGAGCCGGCAGGTCCCGGTCAGCCAGGTCCAAATGGCTGGGAAAAGCTCTGCCCAGACATCAGTAACTCACCCAGCCCCGGAGCATCGCTGCCTCGACGGGCTGTGTCAGGCAGGGACCGGAGGGGCAGCCAGCGGCCCCCTCCCACTCCCCAGCATCTATTGACGAGTGGCAGTGATGAGGGAGCGCACTGATGAGCGCCTGATCAATGGCACTTATCGAGCCCCCTCTGTGCTCCCGGTAATTGGAGGATTTCTTTCGCTTCCACTCTTATCGATGTTTCCCCCCGGCTGGGTGTTCGTGGGGGTGTGGTGTCACTTGGAATTACAGAGGCACTTAGCAGCACAGGCGGGATTGGGATCAACAGCACGGTGCGAGGGACCTGGTGAGGAGAGGCAGGGGAGCCCTTGGAGGGATGATCAGCACCCACAGACAGCCTCGAGGGAGTTAAAAAACCCAAACCCTAATAAAACATAATCTGACGCAGGGCTGCAGAGGTGCTTCAGGCTCCTGCCCCACTGGAGCAGAGAGGCATGGCATCGCCCTGCCTTCAGCTTGAGCAGGGGGTCAGGACACAGCCCCCACATCCCCACCTCGCCGTGCTGTGGTTTGCTCTGGGGGTTGATGTTACCTGCAGCAGAGAGAGTCTGCTGGCACCCATGAAGGAGCCAGCCTGCCCTCAGACGGGTGCTGGTGCCCAGAGCAAAGGGGGTCAAGCAACAGCCGTGGGCAGGCAGCCCTACCCACAGCCCCCCAGGAAAGGGTCTGGGATGCTGGGGGCTCTGGAGCAGCTGGGAAGTTGGGCAGTGCAGGAGGGCTCTGCCAGCCCCTGCCGAGCGGCACCATGCAGCGCCGGGCAGGAGGCAGAAGCGTGATGTGGCCTCCAGGGACGGGATCTGTCACTTTTCTTGTCCCTTCCCATCAATCACTGGCAGGGCCTTTTTTTTTTTCTCCTTCTTCTTTTCCTTTTTTTTTTCCCTCCACACACACCACACCTCCACCCCCCTTTTTGCACAGCACAGCCATCTCCAAAAGTGGCTGCTAACTCACCGGCTGAACTAGCCCAAAAGATGCAGACAGGGCAGGTGAGGATGTGGCCAATCCTTCATTCCAGCCTCAGAAACACCTCCTGCACACCCACGGGCAGGAGCGCACAGACACGGCCACGCACACGCTAAGTAATAAATCAATAGCAAAGTGGTCAACCTTTCCCTCAGCAAGGACGCTTAACAAGGTCACATCCTTATTCTCTCCAGACTAATGAGTGGAGATTACTAATAAGACCTCAGTGACAAGTGACTATATTAATGTAATTCTCTCCTGCTTGTAATCAATTTTGTGTGTTAAAATGCACAGCCATCTCGGCCGCCCGGGATGCTCGTGCCACCCCCAGCGCTGCGGAGCTGCTGGCTGGGAGAGGAGAGTTTTGTTCTCCTCTCCTCACATCCCTGCCTGGCTGTGGGGTTTCCTCAGCGAAGCACGCCTGGTTCTACGAAATCCCTCTCAGGAGGAGCCCAGCTGCACATCCCGCTGCACCCCCCAAAGCGCTGCCGTGCCCTAGGCCGCCTAAAACATTTCTGTCCTTTAATAGCCCAAAGAAGCAAAGATTTCCACAACTGCTTAGGAGAAGCTGGTTCCAACTATTTCACTCTGTATTTCAGTCTCAAACGGCGCTGGGCCCAGTACTCTGCGTGCTCCAGGTCGCCAACAGCCCCAAACCGAGCAGCACATGCCAGAACAGGGATGCTCCTTTTGGTCTGCAGCTCTAGAGCACCTAGGACACACAAAGCCTGGATCTCCAGAGGCAGAGTACAACTCCATGTGCTGGGATCACTGGGTCCAAGCTCAGTTAGCTGGGCATGTTGCCTCTGTGCCCCAGCTACTGCCCCAGTGGCCTGACTGACTGCAATATTCGCCATTTGCATTTCAAACGACTCTTCAGATCAAGAGCGACTCACTTAAGAGATGCATGAATAATTCTGAAGACGTTTAGGCTTCTGTGATCTGCGAGCTGTCTCTGCACAGGGGGAGGAAGCGGCGAAATCAAATGAGACACCACGAATTTTCCACCCAGGATTTTTCTACCCACAAAAGGCGAGTGAGTAAAACCTGAGCAGCCACAAGCACGCTCTGCCCTGAGCACAACACATTGGGAGCTCAGACCCTGCCAAGGGGAAAGTCAGCCCTTGGTTACACAGTCCAGACAAGATTTCCCCCAGTCCAGGACACACAATACCCACCATAATGCCAGACCCTTAGAGCCCAGGAGTTTAGGCAGAGGCCTGGTAACTAAGGTGTAAGATCAGACCCGCGCTTCTCTGGACTCTCAACACATCTGTGGAAAGCTCCAGTCTATTTTTTGTCTGTACAACCACTGCGTGTCTGTCACTTCTTTATCAGAGAGCAGAGCTGGCCCATCCCACTCAGGGTGAATAATTAGGACAAGCCCAGGGTATGAGTCTGCTAGACAGGTCCGAGTTAGATCCTGCGAACCCTGACTCATGAGAGCAATGCCCAGCATCCCCTAGAGCCCTGCAAGCTGTGCTTCCCACCACCTATTCCTACATCCAGCCTGTACATCCTCTTTCAAGGAATGATTCATCTAAAACCACTGCACCTGCAATGCCAGAGCTGGACCAGACCTGGGCAGCCAGCCTGCACCCTATGCCTGCCAGCCACAGGCCAGGCTTTCAACCAAGTGCTTTTCAAAGACCAGCAGAAAGCTACCCAGAGCATCCGTCAGCTCCTCACTTCAATAAATTCCTAATCAAATGCACCAGAAAAATGTGGTGGGAGGCACAGGGGAAGATCCAAGAGCTCCATCAGCTCCTCTCCTGTTCATGTCCAGGTAGATGAGCTGATATTTTTTAGCCCACTGGAGCAGTGCAAGGAGGCTGGCAGAGATGCCTGGCACAGCTCTACACCGCAGGCAGGACTCGCTGGTGGGGCTGGCTGGGCACACTGCACCTCCTCAGTGCTGCAAGACTCAGAGCATCGTGGTCTCCCCCTCAGCACATGGCTTGGTCCTCATTAGAGGGCTGGGATGCAGCATGGGAGCAAGGGCAGTAATTAAACCAAGCAGTCTGAGGTGCTCTGTGGAGGTGGGCAGCAGCGGGGACACCTCCTAGGACAGCAGACCATCCCGAGGGGCTGCAGACTGGCAGCCAGGCTATGCCAGCCTGCCCAAGCCCCTTTGGCCATCCCAAAAACTGGAATGCATGGAAGGAGCCTCCAGGCTCATGTCTCACCCAGCTCCCGGAGCCCCCACCAGCTCTAGCTGGGGGTCCTGCAGGACATGGGAGCATCCCTCCGACATCAGCCGGCTCCCTAAGCAAGCGGATTTCCAAAGCCCTTTGAAAAGCCATTTAGAGCTAAGTCCTGGTATTAAACCTGGCCTTTCATTAGTCAGGTTTTCAATCTCTGCCCGAGCCTGTTTCAGCAAAAAGTTTTTTAAAAGGTCAGGAAGAAGCTTTTAAGCATATTTGCCAATTAACTATTGTAACCCCCCCTTCAACTCAATGCGAGCTGCCCACTTCCTTCTCAGGGGATGGTAATTACTGTTTTATAAATAAGCTTTGAACTCCCTTAAGTAATAGTCTCCCCTTGCATAAAAGCACCCTCTAAATCCACTGGCCTTTTCCACCTTCTGTCATTGTCTGCATCTAAAAATAATCCAGGGCGGAAAAAAAAAGATAATACTTTTAAGAAGAAACTCAGAAACTCTTTTACTCTGTGATGACTATTTCTCCAGCCCCTCAATAATTCAGTTGAGAGAAACCCTGCAGCTTTCACTGCTCTTTGTGAACTTTTCATGCTATCTGACATCTTTTCGGAAGTCCTCTGAAGTTACATGAGGTGATAAAAAAACCTCAACCCTTTCCATGTTTATATGCTTAAATTTCTCACCCCTGAGGCAACAGAAGAGTAACCAGGGGAGCATAAGAAAATGGACATGAATGAAGAAGCCTTTTCCAAAGGTATTGATTCACATAGTATTGATTTTTTTTTATTTTTTAATTTCTTTTTAAATCAGCCCCATGCTATCTAGGTGCCCAGCATTATATATTTATTTAAGCAGTCTGGGATAGCAGCACTGGCAGGCTTGAAACCTTTTAGAAACTCAGGTTACCACTGCACACCCCACTGCACAGCCTGTATATAAAACCACCATTTATTTAAGAGAGACAGCGACAGGGAAAGCATTCCACAGTCGGGAAGACCACGACTCGTTCCACTCTGCAAGTCACAGCTTTTATCCGATAAATCACAGCCAACACTAACATGCAGCTTTAATCACTTCAGCGTGACACTATCTACGTAACAGCACACAGAATAACCCGACTTCATTTTGCCTTGCAGCTGAGCCAGGCAAAAAAATCCAGACTCCCAAACCTGCTTCTATCAGCAAGAAGCGCTCCATCGGGCTTTGGATGGGGAATGAAACTCAGGAGCTGCCACGTGAAAGCCAGGGAATAACCTCAGTGTTAAAGTGGGGGGCAGGAGGGCCAAGTCATGCCCCTTGCCCCATCGCTGACTCTCTGCCAGTGAGAAAGACCCCCACCTAGGAAAGGCCAGCACAGCCCCTCTCGCTCGCCCTCGGTGATATCTGCCTGGGATTCCTTTAAACGGTTTCAGATGTTAATTCCTCCTCGTGGCAGTAAAAGCTATTCAGTAGAAGCTATTTTTAATCCCACGTGAAAGCAAGTTTGCAGAAGACTGAACTTCACACGTATTGTGGATTGCTTCCCCTGCCCGGGCAGCGCTGTGTCACCCAGCAGCAAGCTGGGGCACACTATGGCAGGGAGACCTGGCAGGCTGGCACGAGCACACCAAAACCCCATCCCAAGTGTAGAGCTGGGACCTAAACCTTGTACAAACAGCCAGCGACACAAAGGGGACGTAGAGCCCCTCTACACACCGACACAGTGCTTCTGCCTAAACAGCAAATCCAGAGTGGTGTGCATTGAGTAAAAGCATCGAAGCACCTTCAGAGTTCCACAATTTTAGTTTTTAATCTCAGGTTTCCTGCATTTTCCTTTGTATTTTAGGATTGATTTGCTAAACACGGGGGTGAGGATCGGAGACGCTGACACAGAGAGGCTCTGTTTTTCTAATGAAAGTTTTGTTAGGTGTGTGGAGGTGTTTTTTTTTTTTAAATAAAGAAAGAAGAGATCACAGAGTAATAAACCCAAGAAGCACGCTGCAGGACTGAGTTTCCACAAATGCACCAAGAAAAACAAGGGCCGCTCTCAGCCACAGAGCGCTGAAACACGAGTCCATCAGGAAAACAGATTAGCTGGTGTCAATGAATAAAGATAATGTCCCTGAGCAGGTCTCGGTGCATCGCCATCTGACTCCTGGCAAGATCCTTTTGTCTCTTCCCACCTATGTACTTCTTAAATGTGCCTGTGAAAAGCTCTCCCTGGCAGGGGATACAAGCTCTATGCCAAAACGCAGCCTGGTGAGTCCAGAGGAGCTGAAACGTCAGATTTTATTCAGGGGCTTGTGCTATAGAGTGTCTTGATCTGTCTGTACAATCACAACACACACAAAAACCCCTCAAGGCATCTACTTAGCTCTACTTTTCAACTGCCAATAACACTCACAGCAAAAGTCAAAAGAGCAGCGCTGGAGCCGCGTCCTTTCCCTGCCGCTCAAAGGCTCCGGGGTTGCGAGGTTCGGAGATAACAAAGTCTGGCTCAAGAAATCCTGGATGCCTTTCAAGAGCGTTATTAGCTCCCATGAATGGGTATGAAGGGGCGGGGTGTGGGGAGGGGGAACCCAACACATCACATCTAGCAGCTCTCTGCTAACCATCCATCTTCCCCAGGCATACACACACACGCTCCCAAGCTGGGACACCCCCAGCTCTGTTTAATGCATGCACAGAAGCACAGCATAATGCGTGACAAACCACATGAAAA
>VZTU01017093.1:0-19555 GCA_013400835.1 Zapornia atra | reverse complement strand
GGCGAAGGGCCGGGGCTGAGCTGGGCTCGGGGCGGCGAAGGGCCGGGGCTGAGCTGGGCTCGGGGCGGCGAAGGGCCTGGGCTGAGCTGAGCTCGGGGCGGCGAAGGGCCGGGGCTGAGCTGGGCTCGGGGCGGCGAAGGGCCGGGGCTGAGCTGGGCTCGAGGAGGCGAAGGGCCGGGGCTGAGCTGGGCTCGGGGAGGCGAAGGGCCGGGGCTGAGCTGCAGCTCCAGCGCCTTTGGGGCTGTCCAAACCTTCACCACAACGGCTCCGATGGGCTCGCTTCAAACTCCTGGCGCGGGGCCACCTCTGGGGTGTAGCGCAGCCCTGTTATTAAAATGTGTGACAGCAGCTCAAGATGGAAAGTGAAGTTGTACATTCTCCATCTGAAACTCCGGGAGGAATTTCAAGCAGGGGAATGCAATTTCCAGCCTGGAGGAGAGCCAGCAGCACCAGGGCGAGATTTTTCTTAATATGGTTTTGCAAAACTCAAACACAGAGAATTGCCCGTAGCTATAGCAATAGGAGTGAGCTGGAGACAGCCTGCTCAGGGAGGAGGCAAGGCATTAGCACAACAAAAACACCCACCAACTCCCAACAAGCCCACTGTCCCCTGCCGCTGTCCGGGGGTTCGGCCACCTTAGCTCCTTGCTCTGGCTTGGTCTCTGCAGGGATTTGAGGGCTGAGCCAGAGCAGGGAAAGCTGCTGTCCTGCCCGTCTTGGAAAGGGAGCATCCTTCAAGGAGCAAGGGTTTTGGCAGGGGAAGCAATGCCCCCCACTTTGGGCACTGGCCTTGTAAAACTCTCCCCGGGACACGGGGACACGGCTGCACAGCACGATGCCCCATCCCCACAGAAAACAGCAACTAAACAGTGACAGAGCGTTTCACCTAAGGTAAAAGCCGCTGCTGGCAGAGCCAAAGGGAGGATGTGGCCTCTGCCAGATCCTCAGCGGTTGCAGGTCTCTGCTCCCCCCATTAGCCCAGCAGACACACCGGTTTGACAGCTCCACTGTATTCTCATGGCAGCATTTTGAGGCAATGGCGGGGGCCTGTGTCCCCCTGTCCTGGCCACAGGACCCCCAGCCACCCCTCTGCCCCTACGCCAGCCCAGGGAACACTGCCTGCTCACAGACACCGCTGGCTCCCAGCCAGCTGGAGTTACGAAAGGAGCCTCCCCCTATTTCTGCTTTTGATTTAAATAATCCCAATAAGGGGATAAAGCAGCCAAAACCCACTGATTTTTTTAAAGCTTCAATTTAAAAAATAATATACATGAAATGTGCGATTTTTATTGGGGTAGGCAGAGCTGCAGAGTATCTGAGGCAGCCCTCTGCTACCCAAACCTCTGTCCACGGGACAGCAGCTATTAACGCTGCCCTCCCGAGTGCTCAGACATCCTCTGCACAGCATCCCAGCTCTGCCTTGGCCCTGCTTTCCCTCTCGTTTCCCATGCAAACACAAACTCAGGGCTGGCTGCAATTATTCCTTTATTGGTGCCCTCCTGGGTGAAGATGCAAGAGTGACAACAGTTTCACATCATCCTGGGAGCGAACAACCAGGGGGATGGGGAGGAGGCACAAAAGGAAAGGCACCTCTCTGTGTGTCCATTTCCTGTTACCCAGCATCTGGCTGCACAGGTCTGTGGAAGCAGAGGGATTTCTTTTTCCTGGCTAGATGCATGGGCCACTTCCAGCTGGGAAAGTCTTCTTTTGAAGGAGCTTAGGTGATGCCATGCAGGTAGATGGTGAAGCATCGCTGTTTGCAGGGGGCTGATGGCTGCAGCTGAAGCTGACATCGAGCCTGCACGGCTGCAGCCTGTGGATGGAGCGGGATTTCCAGCACACTGCCTGGTGCCCTGATGGGTTTCAGAGGATCTGCAGCCCAAAACGCCTGGGGACAGGATGGGTTCAGTGCTTTGGAGGTGGCAAAGTGTCTGTGGGGGGAACCATGACCCACGGGCAAGGTGATGGCACCTCTTTTTTTCCAGGTAACAAGGTCTGAGGTCTCACGGTCTCACCATCAGCTTCCCATTACCAGCCTCTCCTACACCCCTCACCCCCTGCAGTTATTTCTGCCTGTCTGCTCCATCAATCTGCACGACAATCAATTGACTGACCAGCCAGGGGTATCTTGACAACTACTTACCCGCTCTTTACAAGCTGAGTAACTTATAATTATACGTTCATTGCTGAGATCATTTGGAGTTAATTACATGCCAAATAGATGTATCTCTAATGTGCTTGGAAGCATCCCAATGAAGGCTCTGAGCAGCCCATCAATACACATGCACACACAGGTATTCGTTCTGCCGGGTGTTTCACCACCCGGTGCCTATTTGCAGGTCTCAATCAATAACCTCGTCCCATTTGGGCCAGGGAGGGATGCAGCATCAGTTCAGCTCTGGGGGAGAAGGCACACACAGGGGGATCTCTCCTGGCTGCCGCGGGCGGTGCACATGGCAGTGCCAGCCCAAGCCTGGTAGCAGCATGGCTGGCATGGGGCCAGCCTGGCAGATAAAACAGCATGCTGCACCAAAGTTACCCATTTCTTTCTAAAATGCATCTGTAACAGGCTATGAATACGATCACTGTGTGGTTTAATCCCTTTTTCTTTTTTTAGCTTAAAAATAGAGCTGACCCCATTGCACTTTAGCCCCTGCTGCTGGGCTGGGGGCTGCCAGCTGCTCTGAGGCACTGGGACAGCACTGGTGTGGGGCTGAGGGGGCTGGAAGCTGCCCTGGCACCCCACACAGTGATGGTGGCAAGGGAGGCATGCCAGCCCCCAACCCACTCTCACTGGCACTGTGGTGCCAAACCGACTGGGGAGAGCCAGGGTGGGGGACTGGAGGGTGGCCAAGGTGCCCGTGTGCTGGGCGGGCAGGGACAGCTCTGTGCTATGGAAGGCAGGGAAAGCTTGTCACATCGGAGAGCAAAGCTTGGGGGGGGTTATACCCTAAACACTCACAAAGTTAGGCAGTAAGTGCACAGAGCTGTTCCCAGCCAAGCAGCCAGCTGGTGCACATCCTCACCACTCACTCCAGCACACGGGCTTCCCCCCAGCTCTGCACCACCTTGCCCAAGCACACAGGAACAAGCTTTTTCCAAACAAATCAGTTTACAAGCTTGCTTTTTAAAAAACAAACAAAACCCAAACACAATCCATCACCCCCCCCCCCCCAAAAAAAACCCCCACCCCCAAAACCCAGTTGGGGGTAGGGACTTGTGCTCATTTGCCTTTGAAATAATAATGTCACCGGTGCAGATGGCCACATTTACAGCTCCACGAAGGTCTGGCATGCCCACTGCCTGTGCCTTGCATAGGTGGGGGGTAGCTTTCATTTGGTTCTGGTTCAGCCAAATATTCAGTGGCCAAAGGGGGAGGAAGGTGTAGGGCCAAGGACTGGAACATCTGGAGCAGAGCTGAGCAATAACGAGATGCAAAGCAAAGTCTTAAAGAGAAGGCCTCAACTGGATGGAGGGGGGAAAAGCAGAGTTCAAAAGGCTCCCTGCTGCCAGCCAGGAGGGGGGCAGGCTCCCGAGAGTCCTTCTGTGGGGCATTTGGTTGGGTTTTGGATACAGGGGGGGAAAAAAATAAGTGGTGTTGAAGGGGGAGGCTAAAACACTGGAATAAACTCCCAGCTGCACCCCAACCCCCAGGAAAACCTGCTCCTCTGCTCTGGGCAATGTGGATGCCAGAATTTAATGCGATAAAACCTGAGCTTTAGAAGTTTTCCAGGAGTAGCAGAGGGAGTGGATTGTCACTTTGGGTCCGAATCCTGACCCTTAGCCCCCACAAGATGGGGATGGTCCCACTCCCTGTGCCATTCCAGAGGTCTCCCTGCATCCTGTGGTTGATGTTGGGTGGCCCCTGACCCACGGCAGTGGCTGCAGGTGCCCCAGCATCACACCAGCTCCATGTCCTCAGAGGTCCCACCACCAGCAGTATGTAAGCCCTATATAAATGCAATGCAACTTCTTTGTATACTCTCATTGTCTATTCCAGTCTTAGTTCTGCAAAACTCCTACAAGATATTGCACCATTAAGAACAGCTAATGAATGGGTAATGAATGGGGTAATGAATATAATGAGCTAATACTCTCCTTCCCCAGCCAGGGTCAGGCACCAAACACACTCATGAGTTACAGCTGCCAAAAATCAAAGCCCAGGCAGCCGGCCGGTCACACAGAGCCCCACATGCTCAGTGCCCCACAACCCTGCCTTCCAGGTGAAAGCCACAAAGACCTCGGGTCTCACCCTGGAGTGAGGAGAGGCTGCTGGACCAGCTCCACGGGGAGCACCGCTTCCTGCCGGGAGCTGCCGCCGGCACAAGGGCAGGGTCCGGGTCCAGCCCCGGCTGCCGTGCCTCACCCAGCAGGCAAGGGCTGATCCCGCTCATCTCTCATCATCTGCGATGCACATGCTGAAGCAATCAGCAGAGAAAGGCTGGAAAGTCTCCAAAGTGGGAGAGGATGCAGGGTACGCTCGGGTTCCCGCAGCCCCGGGGCTGCAATACCTCCTGCACCAATAAACTGCAGGTGCTGGAGGACTGCGAGCACTTGCCCACGCACTCCAGCAGCCTTCGGATCCTGCCTCCTGGTGCCCTGGCCCCTTCCCCAGCTCACGCACAGCAGGGGTGGTATTGGGGAAGAAAAGCCCCATTCAGAGACAAAATCCTTCTGCGATGAGGATCCCCTTTCCCCAGGACAACAGGCATCTGGTTCCTATAGCACAGGCACCCACATGTGCTGCGTGACCCTGCGGGCCCCTTCCCCTCCCCACAAAGACAGGTCAGCGCTCCCCAGCCCTGTGGGAAGGAGCTGGGGCTTTGTCTGGAGCTGGTCCGACGACAGGAGCTTTCAGGCAAATCACCTGGGCTCTGTCATGTCTGGGGAAGATGGAGCCGGGGCTGAAGCTGCTGGTAACCCGAGGCTCATCAGCCCAAGAGCTCTGTCCCACAGGAGAGCTGCCCCAGGGCCCCTCAGACCAGCATCACTCCACACAGGCTTGTGGTACCCACCAGCATCCCATGCCTCAAACCTTCATCCGAACATTTGGGTGCTCGTGCTCTGGGACTTGCCCGTCATTCCCCACACCACAGTCCCACACACCACCATGGGGGTCAGCTGCAGAGCAGCAGAAGCCCCCATCCCCAGCCCAGTCTCATTCACCTGTTCTTCCACCTCCTGACAAACACATCCCAGTAGCACAAGGCCCTGTGGGAACTTCATGGATAAACCCCTGGAGTCCCCCCAAAGGAGCGAGCCAAGACCCCTCACTGGAGAGAGTGTGGGAGCATCCCCACCAGCTCACTGGGCTGCAGCACCCTCCCTACAGCCACCCACACATGGTGAGGGACATCCTCACCTTGGGTCTCATCCATCACCTCACCCAACTTCCCAGCACAGACAAAAACAAGCAAGCTCATAAATCTGAAGTGCTGAGAACAGCTCTTAGGATCACACCTCAGGGGTGAACCCTGACAGACGGACAGGTGTCTGTCTGACTACTGCATCAGGGCACGAGCCACCGCTGCAGTACCAGGAGGGGACCAGAGCAGTCCAGCATGGGGGACCAGCACATTCTCCAGGCACCTCCTCATGCTGGGGGTCTCACACAGCCAAAGCCAGGCTTTTGCATCCCAAGCTGCCCAGATGAGGCCATGGAAGTGGAACAGACAACAAGCCAAGGGCAGCTGGGGAGCTCAGGCACAGGGGCCAACATCCCCCTGAACAGGGACATGTCTGGGACAAACTTGTGGGCTCTGCCCTGGCAGGAGTTTCCAGGGCATCCCTGCATCCCTTTCCCTCATGTCATCCCCACCTTGTGGCTGTCAGCTCCTCAGAGCATCCTCTGCCTCCCCAAAACAGCCAGCACTGCCCAACCAGGCACGGGGGGACACCTTGGTGCTAGGAACCCAGTGATGCCCACCCATCCCACACAGCACCAGGCACAGAGCCGGGACTTGGGGCCAGCCAGCCCCCCCTTAGCCCCTCACCCACCACCCCCTGCAGCGGGACCCAGCATCCCAGGGCTCATGTGAACACCCTGTGGTCATTTTTAACCTCAGATCTTTGGCATTATTAATAACATACATGTGGGTCTTGCTTCCCCTGTGGGATAACATCTGGGGGATATTCATCACGGCCACCGCGGGCTGCAGCCCCACGCTCTCCCCGCAGAGCAGGATGGGTCACATCTGAGCACGAAGCCGCTTGATGTGGAGTCATTAGCATGCACAGACTTCCAGCCCAATTACTTGACAGATGAAATCAAGATCTGTTGGCCTTATTGTTTGCATCTGGAGCGCTGCATCTGCACACACCACCACTCCTCCTCCTCCTCCTCCCTAGTCCAGCCGTGGCTGCACCAGCATTGGCTTCATCTGGCTGTTGTTTACTGTGGCTGGGTATATGGGAACATATCAAACACACCGTAACAAAATTAGCCCTACACAACAGCAATTAACCACAGCACCTAGAGAGGGAAGGATGCACCGTTTCCCAGCCCTCCTTTCCCTGCTCGTCTGTGGGGAGAGGAGCCCACTGATTTCCTCCCCCTGAGCATCTCTCAGGAGAAGCCTTGCTCTCCCAGCGAGCACAGGGAGAAGCCCAGGTGGATGACACCACAACCTGTTTGCAGTTCCAGTTCTGCAGCCCAGCCGCTGCTCTTCTACCAACTGATTTTACACAAAGGAGCAATTATGCTTCGTTTCTACCCATTAACACATCCAACAGCATGGAGCCTGCTTTGAGAGGAGGGGAGGGAAAAAAAAAAAAAGAAAAGGAGGTTGCATCAGAAATATTTGAGGTGCTGAAGTCAGCACACAGGTGTTGGGGCTGATGTGGAGCCCGGCAGCATGCCAGCGCCAGCCCAAGCAGAAAGCTCCTAATCCCAGCAATTACAGCCCATAAATGTGGGTGTGGGGATGGGGCTCACACCCCAGCACACCCTGGGCAGCACCAGCCACCACAGCCAGTGGGTTTGGCTTTGCCCCAGAGCCTCTCCGGGAGCTGTTAATAAGAGGAGAGGAGGTTAATCCTTGCCACGCATCTTCTGTTGGGCTTTGCTCCTCTCAAGGAGCTGATGCTTCACCAGGGGCTCTGTTTTGCTGCAGGACAGGATCGTGGGGTCTCTCCAGAGGAAGCCCCAGGTCCTCCTGGACCATCACCAGGGATGCGGCAAGAGTTGGCCATGGGCAGAGCACAGGGACGGCCCTGACTGCTGCATCCCCAGGGCAGAGGTGCTGGTGTCCCCATGATTGTTCACCCACTAAGCAGGAGGGTGGCCACCCAGCCCCACAGCAGGCACGAGGGGCTGCCTCAGAGACAGGGTCGGAGCAGGAGAAGGAATTTGGGCTTCTTTTTTCCCCCTTTAACCCATCTGTCCTTAATTTCTTTGGGGGTTTCACTCCAAATTCTTTGGATTCTATGGCAAATGCTTTGCAGTCCTCGGCTCAGCTCGCTTTGGTGGCTGCCCAGCTTGGAGCTGCCTGCAACCAGAGCAGGGTGAAGGGAAAAAAAGCCAAATTTACCAACAAATAATCCATATCTGACCAGCATCACCAGTGGCAACACAGAGGCAGCGGGAACCTTGACTTGGGGTTGTGCCAGCCCATCCATCCATGCAAGGGACAATGGATTTTGCAGCAGGGAACACCAGACTGTGCATCAGCCCCAGTTCCAGTCCATGTCCGTCCATCGCTATGTGCTGTGCTCCACACACAGAATCAGGACCCAGAGCTCCAGCCCATTTTTGCCAACACCTGGACCAAGCAGTGCCCATCCTGCCCAGGAGGCAGAGGCATGGCCATGCCCTCACTGTGCATGCCCTTTCCCCCAGAAGACTGCGGCGCCAGGAGGCAGATGTCACTCAGGCATGCCAGAGCTCTGGTGGGAGGTGTTGCCATTTGCTCTTATCGTCTGTAGCAACAAATCACTTGTTTTGCCCTAATTTCACAACTACAAGATGGTAGCTCTGGGCTACGAGCAAATGCAAATGTCTCCAGCTGGGGAGCAAACCGGTGCCTCACAGGCACCCACCCCCACAAAAGCAGCATCAGTATGAGGTACACCGCAGTGGCTGCTAATTAGCTGCTAATTTTACAGACTTCTTTATGGTTTGTAGCCAGTTAACCTTTCACGTGGGCTGGAGCCCTGCAGCCAGAGCTCTCCTGGTGAGCACCAGGATCCACAACAGCTCCCCCGGGGAGAGCAGGGCAGCAGTGCCAGCAGCAGAGCAGGACCACCGGCGCCAGCCACTGCCCCGTGCCCAGGATGCTGGGGACAACCTGGGAAGCACTGGGAGGCACTCACAGCCCAGCTGAGGCTGAGCTCAGGGCAGTCACCACTCCCAGCTGGCACTCCCACCTCTCCGGGATGCCAGGATCCAAAATATACCCCTCCCTGCTGTTGTGCAAGGCAGAAATTCCCCTGATACTGGGTAAAGATGAACCTGCTCCAGCAGTGACCTGCGCCGGCCCACACATCGGTTGGGTTTAGGCCTGGTTTGGGAGCTTTAAGCAGTGCCTTGGCTTGACACAAGCTGTCTGCACGAGCACGTCTCCTCCCCAGAGCCTGCGTCCAAGCCACAGGTCTGATAAGTATCAGGACACCAGGCTGGCCTCAAATGGAGAAATTAAAGGAATACCTTGCATATTTTGGCGACTCGTGCATGGGAGCAGCTGTAATTGGAGACATGATCCGCCTCGCCCTTCGGCGTGCACTGGCAAACCACAGCCTCTCGTGGCTTCCCCGAGTTCAGTCTGCATGGGGCAGAGGCCTTCGAGTTCAGTCTGCATGGGGCAGAGGCCTTCGAGTACAGTCTGCATGGGGCAGAGGCCTTCGAGTTCAGTCTGCATCGGGGCAGAGGCCTTCGAGTACAGTCTGCATCGGGGCAGAGGCCTTCGTCTCTCCCAGGGAGTCCGGCTCCCAACGGATGCCTCAGAAACCAGGGGCACTCCAGGCTTATCTTCGCCCAGCGCGCAAACACCCCGTGCTGAGAAAGCCCAGCGCACGGGTGGGCGGCTGCCCCAGCCGGGTGTCCTGGCACGGCTGTGTGTGCCACACAGTGCTGGGCACCGCCGGGGTCTGCGGGGCATGCAGCCCCTGGGTGTTTCTCCCTATCCCCCCAGCACCGTGCTTCCAGGCTAGTGCAGGGCAAGGCAGACAAGGAAGACAGAAAAATTCCCCAGCCAACGACAGCCCCATCCTGTCTGTGCAGCACAGGAGCCCCAGGAGTGACCCAGCTTGGCAAGGAGCATCCTTCAGCCCCAGGGAGCCTCAGGACATAGGGACGTGTCCTGTGGGCAAGCTGGACTGCACCAACCACCACGCTGTGGAGGGAAAAACCCTCACAGAGAGCTCAAGGGACCACAGCAGTCTCCTTTCCATAGGAAAACCAGCTGAGAGCTGCAGCCCCCTCTTCAAATGCAGGGGAGCCAGCTCCCCTGGGAGCTCATCGCTGCCTGCACTGGTCCCACCAGGGATGGACACAAGCCCTGGTGATGCAGTTGCCAGCAAAGATCTCCTTGGGCTCACAGCTCTCTGGAAGCACACACAGAACAGGTAGTTCACTAGGGAGCCAAGGTGTATTTAGGGAGAAGGTGCTGGAACACTGCTGAGCAGCACCCCAATGATCCTCCAACCCAGACCAGAGGCTCTGTGTTGCAGCTCCCACCCCACAGCCAACATTTCACCTTCATGGTTATTAGCATTTACATGGCATCAACTGTTCAATCTTTAAAATACACAATAAAGCACACAAGATCAGAATGCAGCTCAGGTCAATGTTCAAGTCAGGTCCCTGGGCTTTGCTGTGCCCAGCTGAAGCATACACTCACCAGACAGAGGGTTTGCACCTGCTGACTCCACCATTCTCTTTCTGGATAGTTGTGGGGTCACAGCACTGACAGACACTCCTAGGCACCCCCTACCCCAAACTGCAGCTTGGTCCATTGCAGGCTGCTCCCTCCTTTAAGCCTTGCCCTGCGCAATGCCGGAGCCAAGTGGAGCTACTCAGCCCTTCAGTGCCCATGGAGCCAGCCCTCCCCTGTCCTCCCTGCTGCAGGTATTAGCCCTGCTTACCCACCAGCTGTGCAGGCAGGATCAGGCCCCACTACTCCATTTCTGCAGGGCTTTCAGCAGCTGGGACCACCCCTCCAGCTCACACCCAGTTCCAGCACGGGTCCATGCACCAGTCAATGGGGCATCTCTGTGACTGATCCATCCGGCTCAGCAAAGCGACAGGACAAGGAGGGCAGAGCTTTCTGTGCCCATCAGGTGGCACTTCTGGTCTGGGAAAGGATGTGTTTGTCCATCGCTCAAACAGAACCTGCTGCTTTTAGGCAGGTCATTAATTACAGCAAGCTTTAAAGAGCTGGGGATGAGGATGCAGTCAGTGTGATGAACCAGCCTGCTGGGGCCCTGGGGAGCCTGCGAGGTGGATAAAGATAAGAGCTTTTTGGCACAGCAGCAGAAGGTGTTTCCCCACCTTGAGGCACGCCAGGCTGAGCACCTGCAGAGCCTCTGGTTCCCATTAGGCAGTGCCACAGGGCAATGGGACAACCTGCACCAGCTCCGCAGCAGCTGCTGGTGCCACCTCCCTTCACGGATGATCTGGAGGATGGGGAGAAGCAGATCCCTCAGGTACTGGTTAGCCCAGGAGGTTCAAAGTCTCTTTGAGCACTAACCCTGTGACCCCTTGGTGCCCGTTTCCATCCCAGCCCTGCCCGAGCTGGAGTGGCACAGGCAGCCAGAGCCCACTGGTGTGTCCCACGTCCCACCGGAGCAATGGTGCCTGGTTGTTGCCATCCTCTTGCTGTGCATGGGCTGGACAGGAAAGGTGGACAACCTCCAGGACAGTATCTTAGGGGCCATCAGTTAAATGAGCAATATTAATTAAGTGCAATCCAAGTAATGTCAGGAGAGATGACAGAAAACACTCCCCTCAGCCCAGCCAGCAGAGGAGGATGTATTTCATGAGCTTCCTTAGCCTATGACCTGTCACCGACCTCACCCACACGTGTGCTTGTGCCCTCTTGCACGCTTGCTCCCACAAGCCCCACTCCCTTCCAGCCAGACTTCCCAGGAAAAGAGCATGCTGCCTGATTTCCATCCTGCTGTCTGGGACAGGGAGCAGTGTGGTCAGGATTAGCTCATCCGCACAGACAGCGGGGAGCCATGCCATGCGGCGTGCCATGCTCCCATGCCTGCACAGACAGACAGACCCACACGGGATGTGACTGGGAGAGCCAGTGCCTCCCGCCCGCATCACAGCCCTGCCAGAGCCTCGATGCTTCACCCAGCAGAGCCAGGGGCTTAAATTAATCTGAGATTAACTAGTTTGATCTCTTACTTTGAGTTTTATGCGCAGAGAAGTTAATTTCCAGCAGAGCTGTCGTGCTGCTGCCAGGCACAGCCACAGCCATAAAATACCAGCCCTCACTCAAGACGTCAGAGGGGAACAAAGATAGACTGTGATGCAGAAAAGATGCACGCATTTAAAATAATCTCTGAAGAATGCAGCACAGCCCTGGAGACACATGTCTCCAGCGTCCCTCCCCAGCTGATCCTTTCCTCTTTAAGCCGTCCCCATCGCTTACTCCCTCCCGGTGCTGTTCTGCTCTTTATTTTGCACCTAATAATGAAGCAGTTCAAACCCACCATCCCTTCCCAGTCCCTCTGGGGAGCCCCTCGCTGGGTGCTGCTCACCAAGCCCATGGGTTCCTCGGAGGGAGGTGGCCTCTGCGCTGCGGAGCACCCGGAGGGAGAGCCCGCGGCCCCGGAGAAAACGTGGGTTTTCCAGAACTTCTTGGCATTCCTCCCACAGCTTCCCCCCTCCTGAAATTAAAGGATCGAGCCGCAGCAACCCCTCCATCTAAATTAAAACAAGCTATATTTACTGTTCATGCTAATTGAATTACATTAACTCCGAGCTGGATGATAAGCAGAGCCGTCCCTTGCAGTTCCTGGTCTTAATATGTTTAGCATCCAGACAAATGCACGCCAGTGTGTCATCGTGTTTAAAGCAGAGGAATTTGGTCCTGGGCTGTTTTCATCCTGCCCTGACAAGGCTGGCCAGGAAACTCTGGGGGGCTTTCAGGGGTTGCGGTGCGGAAGCACTGGTGAGTCCAACACGGTGTTTCTTCCTCCAGCCCTGGAGAGCAGAAGGGCTTCCAGAGCGTTATGGGCCATGGTGGGTAGTGATGGCAGCACGGAGAGAGGCTTGAGGTGACACCAATGCTGCATTCGCCCTAAGCAGAGTGCTTTGGGGAGCAGGTACTGGGGATGGGAGAGGCTTCTCCCCCATCTCTATGATGGGGCAGGACCCCTCAGGCTGCTGCAGGATCCAGTCCCTGTGGTGCCATCGAGGTGGGTGGGGAGGGACACAGCTTGCACGACCCACCCACAAGTGGGGACGCTGAAGGGGTGACAGGGCAGAGGTATTGATGGAAAAGCAGAACGTGCCATTGGCCCTAACACCATCAAGATGAACTTAATCTGAAAAACTTAGGCAGGAGCCTTCAATGAAGTCCAAAGGGCTTCCTATGCTGAAGTGCATAAAAGCTGGACATGTAAGCCATGAAGAAAGCACTGTCAGGGTAGGTCAGTGCCAGCCAGTAAATATATAACAGTGGGAACATGAAATATTAATCACTGGTGCATAAAACAATAGGAAAAACCTGCCTTTTGAGGCAGCCATCAATCCTCACTCAGCAGGGAACATCAAGAGACGCTAATATCATACAGGTTCTGCTTAAATATTTGCCTTCCTTAATGCTCACGCAAGAAGCATTCGCTTTGAAGTTGAAAATAGACTGTAAATGTCTTTTGTGTGAGATGAAACATGATAAGACATGAAACCAGGAGGCTAAACTGTAGTTAATCACGGTGGTTTTACAAGCAACAAATCATTACTGTAGACAGTAAAGTGCATCGCTTAAAAGCGTGCACACCACGAGGCCTGGCAGGGAGGAGAGCCATGGCCAGGCATCACCTGCCACCGGTGGGTTTTTGGGTTGTGGTCCATCAAGGTGGCTGTGGGAGAAGCCATGGTGCTGGACTGATGCTTGCAAAGGGCTGGCCTGATGCTGGTGCAGGGCTGGACTGATGCTCATGCCAGCCAGGACCGATGGTCGCAGGGACGGATGGGTGCTGGCACAGAGCTGGGCTGATGCTGGAGCAGCTTCCCCCAGTGGGACCATCCCCAGGGATGGCTGGGATGGCTCATCCAGCTCCACACTAGTGTACAGGGTGTGCAGGAGTGCTGCAGGCATCTCTGCTCCAGCATTGCTCTTTTAGAGGCTGACACCAGCTCTGGCTGTGCCTACAGCACGGGATGGGGTTTGGAATGGGGGGTGATCTGTCCATCCTGGGCAGGCTGTGGGAGAGCCACACAGAGAAAGCCTCCCTGGAAAACTTGGGATGGTCTTGAGCTGGGGTGGACAGAGCCCTTTGGGCATGGGAAGGGCAGCCCCACCGTTTGCCCCTGCTGTGTCCTGGCACAGCTGGCAGCAGCTGTGGAGTGCAGCAGCGTGCCTGCAGTGCACAGCCAGCCTGGGACACATACCTCCCCCATCAAAGGTGAAGATCATGATTAGAAGTGATGTGCTCCAGAGCATGAGATAAGACCCCAAAGCCAGCACAGGAGTACAGCTGAGTAACAAATCCTCACAAAGTTGGATCTCAACAGACGGAGAAAGGGGAAAAAAAATAGGAAAGATTTCAAATTTCCTTGAGCTAAACATTTTTCTGGCATGCTCAGACTCGTTCTGAATGTTTCCAGTCATTATCTCCCTAATTAACATGCACCACAAGCTGAAAACAAATTTCTCCACCTCGTGGCTCTGGGAAGTTCAGCCGGATGGAACAAACTTCAGGAACGAGGGCAGCAGTTGCCCCTTGCCCAGTGAGAGGCACCTCAGGGTGGGAGGCAGCTCGGAATAGAGAGGTGAAGTTATTACCAGTGAATGGAGTGAAATAAGCCTTTTGTTTTCTCTGGCTGTTGCTGGATGTGCAGAGGGACAGGTGAGCTCCCTGGGATGGAGCAGGTGAGGTGGCCCCTCCTGACAGCCCCCATGTCTCAGGGAGATCAGGGGTGTGTAGGGTTTTTTTAATTGCCATCACTTCATTTTCCAGAGTTTACACAAATCCAGCTCTGGCCCTTGTTGCCCCAAAGGGGTGTCAAACAACCCCCTGCAAGGAAGCTGGTCCTCCAGAGTCCATCACCAGGACGGGGCCCTGGCACAGCTCAGGGATTTCAGGCAAAAGGACCCGTTTGCTGGGACCAGACTGTGCAAAGGCACCCGAGGCAGGTCCTGCTCCCTGTCCCAAGGGATACCCTGGAAGTGCTGCTCTGTGGTCTCCATGCACGTTTACAGCCAGATGCATCCTCCTGCCCTCGGCGTGCCACCCTGCCAATGGACCAGCTGGCACAAAGGGAGCCCTTGGGCCCAGCTGGAGTGGGAAACACTGTTGCTCAAAGGGTTAAATTAAATCAAATGACACAAACGGGAGAGAAGGCACCATCCCTGCAAGGCTGGGCAGCCACCTGAG
This sequence comes from Zapornia atra, assembly GCA_013400835.1. Classification (NCBI taxonomy): domain Eukaryota; kingdom Metazoa; phylum Chordata; class Aves; order Gruiformes; family Rallidae; genus Zapornia; species Zapornia atra. The sequence goes on along the minus strand of VZTU01017093.1, from coordinate 5,005 downwards.
TGAAAATGTCAGGGAAAAGCAGCCGGGTGCAGGCTGAGGACTGCCTGGCCAGCCAGCCCGCTCCTCCCGGTGCTGGCTCCAAGGAATAACAATAATTAGAGCTTCCTAATGCCTCCAGGTCGTTTTCTTTTTCCTTGTGTAACGTAATTTCTATAGGGCTTGTCGTCTTTATTAGGAGAATTAATCTAAATCTCCCCATGCTCTGGCTGCTTGGCCATCCACTGGAGCCACCCTGAGGAGGGTCAAAGAGGCAGGTCCTCTTCATGGCATGCAAATAATAATAAAAAAAAAAATTAAAAAAGAATTAAAAGGAGAGGTCAGCTGGAGGCTATGGCAGAGGGGATTGATGAGTTTTTAAACAACCAGGGAAGTTTGTGTTGGCCTGGTAACCGTAATTCAATTTCTGTCACTAGAGTCATGCTGCTGATGTGGGGCTGCTTTTGCCCAACTAAGCAAAATCCTCTTATTAAATCAGAATTGTCATTAGTGTAATAATAAAATGAGGATGGATGGTAGAGGGGAAGGACTGGCCGCAGCCCAGGAGGCGATGGGGATGCCCGGTGCTGCTGGGCGAGGGAAGGACTGTGTGGGTTTCCTCCCACCCTGAGCATCCGCAGCTGTCCGGGGAAGGATGAGGGACCCCACGGTGCCCAGGATGGCTGGGGGTGCTCAGCCGAGCGGGGGAAGGGGCGGGGTTGGGGGGTGGGATCTGCCCTGCATCCTGAGCCCTCAGCACCAGGCACTGCTGGGAGCCCTCCAGCCTCAGGGCTTTAATACCCCAACTCCCGGCTCTGAGCAGGTTTAGAATCATGGAATCATAGGATGGGCTGGGTTGGAAGGGACCCCAAGGATCATAGAGCTCCAACCCCCCTGCCACAGGCAGGGACACCAACCTCCAGGCCTGGAGCTACACAAGGTTGCCCAGGGCCCCAGCCAACCTGGCCTTGAACACCCCCAGGGATGGGGCACCCACCCCCTCTCTGGGCAGCCTGTTCCAGCCCCTCACCACTCTCTCTGTAAAAAACTTCCCCCTAATATCTAATCTAACCCTTCCTTCCTTTAGTTTTAATCCATCCCCCTTGTCCTGCCATTATCTGCCCTTTTAAAAAGTTGAATCCCCTCCTGCTTATCAGCTCCCTTCAGGGACTGGCAGGCTGCAATGAGGTCCCCCCACAGCCTTCTCTTCTCCAGGCTGAACCAGCCCAGCTCCCTCAGCCTCTCTTTGTAGGGCAGCTGCTCCAGCCCTCTGATCATCCTCGTGGCTCCTCTGACCCCTCTCCAACAGTTCCACATCTTTCTTGTATTGGGGGCCCCAGCTCTGGACACAGGACTCCAGCTGGGGCCTCCCCAGGGCAGAGCAGAGAGGGACAATCCCCTCCCTGTCCCTGCTGCCACCCCTCTGCTGATGGAGCCCAGGATCCCATTGGCCTTGCGAGCTGCCAGAGCCACTGCTGGCTCAGAGGGATGTCCCATCCCTTTCTGAACCACCGTGAGATGTTTTGGCTCCGGGTATTTTTTCCTTCTCCTTGCTACAAGGGTAGGACCTCAGGCAGGCACAGACACAGCCGTGCCCACCGCAGCCTCCTCCTCCCCTCCCCGCAGCGCCTGGGGAAGGGTTAGGCAAAGCACTCGCACCCTCCCGCGTCCGCGTCCGCGAACTGCAAGGCAGGGTGGCAGCGGGGCCGGGTCCCGCAGCCCACCGCAGCCCACGGGGGGGAGGACTCATCGCCAGCCCCCCGACACTGGCACTCCCAAGGAGGTTCCCTCCCACCGCAGCATTTGGGGGGAAACACCCCCAAAACCCCCTGCCTTCCCAGCGCCGTGGGAGCTGGAGGGACCCCAGGGCAGGGATCCCAGGGATGGGTGGTCTCACGGTGCTCCAGGGTGGGCAGCAAAGGGGCAGCTCCGACTTGCCCGGGCTGAGGGTGGGCAAGGAGGTGACTGGAGCAGGGGCAAAGCAGCAGATCAGAGGATTAATGGGTTGAAAAGCAGCTTGGACCTTGAGGCTGGAGCCCGATTAGCAACTGGAGCCAGAGGTCATCCCACACATGAGGAGGGTGGTGGGGGCGATGCCATGGGGCTCGAGCCAGCAGCAGGGAGGGAGGGAGACGTGGTGCTGGCTCCTGTGCTCCAGAGCAGACTTTACCCCCTTGGAGGAGGGAGTTGGGAGTCTTGGCAAAGCCCAGATCAAGTCTCCAGCCTCCACGACCCCAGGTATCCAACCCTGCCCAGGTAAAGAGACCTCCAGGAGGCAGGGAAGGGTGGTAGCTTCCAGCCTTGCAGGCAGCTTTGTGCAGGAAAACTATCACAGGATGCTGCTAAAACTCTCATCCCCTCTGCCCAGAAAATCCTGCCAGGCCAAAAGGTACCAAGAACACACTCTGGAACAAGCCAAAACCAGCTTCAGTTGGGCAAAAACACCAGCTGGAGTGAAAAGGAGACCTTCCCCCCTGACAGTTTTGACCCTGCAGATGCCCCAAGGCCTCTGATGCACCACCACCCCCCTTTCATGTGGCAAAACCTCAGGTAACAGCAACAGATTCAGGATAAAAACCACAAGCATTGACCTCAGACCAACCCTTGAGGTGGCAAGGCCAACGCTGGGTGCAAGGCAGTGCATGCCCACACCTTGGGTCACTGGGTCTGCTGCTGGGGACAGAGACTTCAGCTGAAATCTGCTCTCAGCCTTTTGGTCAGGGCTTCATACCTCCATTTATGCCTCCTCAGGTGCATCCCACCACCGACACAGCATCCCCTACCTCACCACCAACGCTGGGCAAACTGGGCAGAGGAGGAATCCCATGGCAGATGCACCAGGGTGCTGTCACCAGTGCTTTTTTTGTTTAAAAAAAAAGAGGTTATTTCTCTGACACAGTGAATCAGTGCTTTATTTTCAGTACTGAGAGAGGTACAAGACCAGCAGTGAGCCCCAGGTAAGGAGCTGGAGCGTTGCACTTTTTACCAGTGCCCCATAACGGTGGGACTGAGGCAAAACACATGCAGAGAAAAGCCTCCAACACGCCCCTGGTGCTGCATCCTAACAGCCCCAGCAGCACAGCCCCACTGAACTGTTCACACCTTGCACTAGAGCTGCACCCCCAGACCCATCAAAGGTCTTCAAAAATCCCGGTGTGTTGATTTCAAAGAGGAGGATTTGGTTTGTGGCCAGGGAGGGAAGGCCACGAATCAGATGCTGAATTAAGGAGCGATCAGTGTTGCAGCCCTCCTGAGCAAAGAGGGAATGCAGATGTGATTCCTAAAGCCTGAGTTGTGTGAAGTGCAGCCCATGAGACTGAGTCTGGCCTCCCCTGCACCGCTGAGCAGCAAGGAGGGACCGTGAGTGCCACTGGAGTCTATAGCACAGTGATAATCCTGGTGTAAGGCCAAGTCAGGACCAAGCCCAGAGGACACAAGAAACCTGCAGCTGCGTGTAAGATGGGTCAGGGGGTAAAATACCTGGATGCTGTCTAGTGGGACCATAAAATCATCCTTACCCCAGCACCCGGGAAGGGTTTATATAGGGCAATTCATACCATGATCCCAGCCCAGAATAGCACCAGAGATTAACCCAGACTCTGACCTCTGCTAATCCAGCGTTACTCCCTGGAAATGACAGCAGGGTGACTCTGGACTGCATCGGTGTCACGTCAGAACCAGCCCCTCCTGGCTGTGATCCCCTGACGTCAAGAGCGAAACCTGCCCAGAGCTCAGCAGAGGCAGGACCACAGGCAGGCCTGCTGCTCTCACGGGCCAAACCCAGCAGAGGTGAGGGTGCCTGGGAGAACAGGTGGCTGGGGAGGAGGTGGCAGTGGGTAAAAGGAAGAGCTGTAGCCTTTGCATCACCCCAACTCTTGTGAAACGCCCACAGGCACAGGTCATACAACCCGTTACCCCACAAGCACAGAGCTTCAGCAACCCCCTTTCTCCCCTCACCATCCCTCTGCTCATCCCGGCATCCTGAATCAGAGCAGCACCAAGAGGGAACCAGTCCAGGGAAACCAGGAGCTGCTTCAGGGGTTTCTCTTGCTCCTGGTGCCCCCTTGACTGGGGCCGGGGCTGGGGAGGGGGAGGGGGCACCCAAGCTGTGAAGACAGGATCAGCCCAAGAGCAGTGTGCCAAGTAGAGCAGCTCGCTTATTTCTCCTTCAGGTCCTTGTCTGCTTTGCCTAGAGAAAGGGAGAGGGAAAATCAGGGCCCATGTTTCTTGCTGCAGAACCCCCCCTCACCCCGTTTACATGGTTATTTTGCTACATGCAGCCAACCCCTCTCAGGCACCGCGGTCTGACAAGCAGGATAGCAAGTCCTGGCTGGGGACATCAGCCTCCCAAAGGCTTCTTCTGACTCCGGGGAAGCAAACAGCAGGATAACCCCAATGCCAAGAAGCCCTGCCCTTCCCCACAGACCCACTGCCTACTTGTAGAGCAGCTGCAATATCCAGAGCTGCCACCTGACTCCTCCGAGGAGTGAAGCAGTGGACTCTCCCAGCCCCACTTTTGCCACCACAGGAGCTCCCTGCCCTTATTTGCACCAGCAGCAGAAAAGCCCCAATGCTCAGCCACCCATCAGACACGCAGAGAGCTGAGGAGGCATCCAGGAGCTCCAGCACACGCTGTGGGAGGTCAGGGAGCCCCTGCTGAGCCACCAGCTGAGCCGGCTGACGCATGTGAGATTTGCTGAGGATGCGAGTGGCTCCTTGGCTTCTCTGAACAGCCAGCTGGGCCCAGACGAAAGCAGTGCCTCGCGCCCAGCGCGGCCTGGCTGGCAGCAGCCTCCCCAGAATAACTACGTGGCTGAAACAGCTGCCAAGCTGCAGCCTTTACCTTTCGGGACAAACTTCAGCGAGCTGCTGAATATTCAGAAGCGGGACTGCCCCCTCTTGGGCCCATCGTTGAGGAACTCATGGCCCAGCCCGTTGCCACACTTGCCACAGGACACCTAGAGAGATGGCAGGAGGTGAGGCAGGGAGAGAGTTCAGCAGCAAGGGGTCTTGCTCAGCAGAGAGGCCC
>VZTU01017091.1:0-11352 GCA_013400835.1 Zapornia atra | reverse complement strand
GAGGTGCTGGAACAGGATGCCCATAGAGGTGGCAGATGTTCTGTCCCTGGAGATGTTCAAGGCCAGGTTGGATGAGGCCCTGGGCAACCTTGTGTAGATCCAGGACTGGAGGTTTGGTAGCCCTGCCTGTGGCAGGGGGGTTGGAGCTCTATGATCCTTGGGGTCCCTTCCAACCCAGACCATTCTATGATTCTATGATTCTATGATTAATCTCTAGAATTTCCTGTACCTCAAATTCCACCGTCCTCTGCACAAATAATTAGCTATTCAAATAGCAGTGAAAGCACTGACTGAAACCCCTTCAAAAACAAGAGCTCTTTGGAAACTAATACATGCCAATGAAACTAGGCCCTTCCTGATTTTTATAATTTGGGCGTTATTATTTTCTGATAGGGGCTAATATTCACTTTCATGGCTAAAGAACTGATTGCTTGGTTTCAGTCACTTTCTTTATATTGTACTAAAGGCTAAGCTTAACTAATAAAAGTTTCTCCATGAGTTTTCAGTTTCATTCTTTCTGAAAGAGTTAAAAATCTTACATTTACAAAAAATCCCCAAACCCAAAAAAGTTTAATACCTTTGAATTGCAGATAGCAAACCATACTAACATTCTACTTCTGTTTTTTCAAGAGTGGCAAAATGAGTCAAGTTCTGTAAATATGAAAATTCAGCAAGTTAAAAAAAATGTAAAGCTAGGAAATGCAACATTGAACCTACAGGTTTAGATTTGTTGCAGTATATGAACTCAGCGACTAGATGAGAGCAAATGTTCATTCTCATATTTTCTTCAATTTATAAACAGAGTTGTGCATTCAAATATTAACAGCTACAGTATCAGATAGTTTTAGACATCAAAGGTAAACTAACAATGTTTAGCTATGTTGTGCTATCAGAGCCCATTATAATTACTAACCAATCAGCTTGTTCTAAACAGTGTGTCCAACCAATAAGCAGTCTTTAGCTTGCCATGTTTGCAGTAACAAATGTATATAATCTGTGTGATTTCACTCAATAAATGGCTGCACCTTAATTCATATCGAATTGCGTGTTACCCGTCGCCGATCTCCGCAATAATCCTAACCATTGCTGTCAAGAAACAATCAAGCTGACAATCAAGGGTTTGCCTTTCAACTTGTGTACATAGCAAAAATATTCTTCTATTTCCATAGGACCCAGATGTACCTGGGCAGGGAGAAACGTAATGAAATTCAACAAGAGCAAGTGTAAAGTCTTGCACCTGGGAAGGAATAACTGTCTGTACCAGTACAGGCTGGGGGATGACCTGCTGGAGAAGAGCTCTGTGGAGAAGGACCTGGGGGTCCTGGTTCATGACAGGTTGGCTATGAGCCAGCAGTGTGCACTGGTGGCTAAGAGGGCCAATGGGATCCTGGGATGCATCAGGAAGAGTGTGTCCAGCAGGTCGAAGGAGGTGATCCTCCCCCTCTACTCTGTCTTGGTCAGGCCCCACCTGGAGTACTGTGTCCAGTTCTGGGCTCNTCTGGACACCTATCTGTGTAATATGAGATAGGGAGCCTGCTTTGGCACGGGGACTGGACCCGATGATCTCTTGAGGTCCCTTCCAACACCTAAAATTCTGTGATTCAGTTATTTTCATGCAAGACTTCATTTTTTCAACCACAAGAGAAGATAACATTTCTCTGACAAAAGATCAATTACTGATAAACCTCATAAAACACTACTTAATTTACTGTTTCAATCAGCTGGTCTATATGAAAGACTACAGTGAATAGTAAGAGCTCTTTTGTTGCTCAGTAAGAGCTCTTCTGTTATTGTGGTTATGGTGGTTGCAGGGTTTTTTCAATGTTTCTTCACAACAAGAACAAAAAATATATTTTCTATGATTCATTTCGTCCTTCTAGTTGAAATTGTAAAATTTGAACTACTGTTAACTTCTTAGGAGTTATAACTGTATCTTTAATAATTTATGAATAAAATATGAAAAAAAAAGAAAAAAAGTCCTAATCCTCAAATCCCCTTTCTTTTTTTTCTCTTTGTTTTCCTTTCCTTTTCTTTGTTTTGTTTTTAAATGCTTGAAACCTGACTTTTGGATAAATTATTATATATTGAATGAGAAAGATTTTTCTTCAGATACTATCAACTTGAGTGCATATAGTTGCAGATCTTCAGGTCAAGCATTTTTAGAAGGATTTTTCAAATATAATTATTTTGCAGTTAAATGCAAAGCAATTTGATGTAGTCTTGTTGCAGTAAGATAGGACATTCTGATGGATGTACTTTTTTTAGTTTTTATAATTTTTAATAAAAATGTGTTTCTTTCAACTGAATTCCATGTTGAGAACAAAATATAACTACTAGTTACTTTGTCTAGTCTTAATTATCTGTAAAAGTTTGATTGATTTAAGCTTGTATTTTTATATTAAACAAATAAATTAAGATATGTAAAATTTGGGAATTCAGGAGTAAAAAGCAAGCAAGATTCTTTCAGTCTGCAGTAGAAGTAAGAAATCTGAAATATATATATATAATTATAACATTAATTTTGATATCTTTAAAAACATGTCCATTTACCATAGAAAAAGTGATCAGGTGGGACTAAAAATCAGCGTTATTACAATTAAATAGCCTTAAGCAGAACTGAATAATGAAATTTATGCTACTTACTGTTTTAGTGCTGTAAAATAAGCGAAGATTTTTTGTTTCTATGTATCTTAAATTAGTTGCTTGTTTCACTATAGTAATAAATGCTATATGTTCTCAGAAGAGAAAAAAAAACATATCAGTGTTTTATGCTAAAAGTAACACCCACGATAAGGTATATGACAGTTTAAGTTCCGATTGTGGAAATATCCAGAGTGGTGACAATCATTACAGTAAATACCATGCAAATCAACAATATCCAATTCATATCTTTGTTTCCTGAGCAAAGTAAATTATACTTCTCTAGGTATCAAAAAACCGTCCAAATTTTCTTTTGAAAATTGATTACATGAACTCAAACTAAGCTGCCTTCATGTTGAAATTTAACTAGTATTGACTGTGTCAAAAAACTTTTTTCTAAATATCACTTGAAATGAAAGGTTTTCTTTTAGTAAACTGTAAGAATCACAGAATCACACACTGGTTTGGGTTGGAAGTCACAACCTACTGCCATGAGCAGGGACACCCTCCACTAGACCACAATGCCCAAAGCCCCATCCAACCTATTCTTGAACACTGCTAGGGAGGGGGCATTCACAGCTTCTCTGGGCAACCTGTCCAGTACCTCACCACGCTCACAGTGAAAAATTTCTTCCTAATATCTAATCTAAATCTACACTACTTCAGTTCAAAGCTATTGCTTGTCACTACAGGCCCTTACTTGTAAACAGTCCATCTGCAGCTTTCTTGTAGGCCCTTTTCAGGTTCTGGAAGGAAATATTCTTTTATTTTTCTAGACTCAAAAGATGTAAAGTTTAAGAAAAGTGAATTTCATACTGAAGCAGACAGTTGTGGATAACAGAAATGCAGAGCATTTTGCTATCCTTATTAATGACATAAGCTGTTTCAGTTTTTAAGACACCACCTCCAGTGTGTACACACTGCACTGCAGTCAGAAAGGTAAAGCTCTGTTGAGTAGGTGAGTACTCACCTGTTGTAGGAAGTCAGAGAGCTCATCAGTTTTCTCTTTCAGGGTGCTTCCCTGTAACATGTGCAAAGCAATTGTCTTAGAATTAAGTACCTTGTTTTTCTTCAACTTTCTCCTAAGTATATTGACTGGGGTTTTCGTAAGTATGGACAGATGCTTTTCACATGATTCTGTCCTTAGAGATTTGCTTAGAAAAAATTTCATTTTATACCTCCCTAAAAGAGTAGGGTACTATTTTATTCATGCTTTCATGTCTTCACTGAAATAGCCCTGAATTTATATTTGTAATTCAGATTGTATAACTTTCTTATCCAACTAATAAATTCAGCTAGAAAAAAACTAGACTTCTATTAGACAAAATGAAAAAAAAGAGCTAAAGCCTTACCTTGTGTAATTATGCTGTGAGAAAGTAGGAAGAACATAGTAAGCCTATGAAATGTGTTTAATTCTGCAACCAAAGTGTTTCGGGAATGAGAATATGAGGGTGTATTTAATATTGGCAGAATGCTTATAAATACTTAGTATTGGAAAACCTTGTGATATTAAGTGATGTATTTTGCAAGGAAATGAAATCAGACTAAGGGGACATAAAAGCTCATTGTTTTCATTGTTCTTTAATCTATGAAGAAGAAAAGCTGTGTTATAAATTTGCTTCTTAATACTTGGCATGCTATTTTAGTTGGGTTTTTGAGGGGTTTTTTTCTAATTTAATATTTATGTTTATGCAGGATTATAGTTGTTCAGATTAAAATACCCCTCTCTTTCTGAAGACTGGAGGACTTCTTAAAATATTATATTTCCATCTGTTTCCATGTAAATTGAAGCAGCATCTGCAGTAGTACTAAAACAGATACTTGTAGTTTAAAAAATGCCATCAGAAGCAAGACACTGAGGCTACAGGGATAACAAAACATAACCTAGACAGTAATTCTGTCTTCATTTAAAATCCTAAAATATCCTCCTGCTTTTGAGAAGTATCTTATGAGCAAAATTAATTTCTGAACATCTGTTCACTACAGGACAGAAGATGAGTTTGGGTCAGAATATATTTCATTTTGATGTTTATTGTGTGTTATTTAGTACAAGCTGACTCTTTAGGAAAAGAATTGTGCCACAGCATTGCTTTTAAGGTAAGATGTTTTATTTCTTTATAATATGCTACATGAATAAATGAAAACTATGATCATATTTTTGGGGGGTTGGACCCAATGATCTCTCAAGGTCCCTTCCAACCCCTACAATTCTGTGATATTCAAAATTAGTAACATTAAAACTGTTGTGGCGCATTTTTCAAAGACACTTAAAATAGTGAGGGTTGCTTTAAATCCAGTTCTTCATCAAAGTAATCAAGGCACACAAAAATCTAGTCAGTCTGAAAAACACTTACTAGATGCAACCTGGTATTCTGCAGGTTTTAGTTATTGTGAAGAGAAATGTAATTTGTCTGATTGTCATATATGCATAATGACTTAAATGTTACGGAACTCTAATATAATACTACTAAATCTCAATTACCTTTTTAAAATGACACTGGAACTAAGGTAAAACCAATCAGGGTATATTTTGTTAGGCCTGTCAGTGTGAACTAATGAGTTTCTGCTGGAGTTTCGATTACTCCATCAGGAAAAACCAGATAATTTCATAGTCCATGGAAACAAATGGATGGATCCAAAGTTTCCACAGAAATACAGTATTAATTCCTTTGCCACTAAGCAGAGTCAAAAGATTCTTTTGATCAGGAATCAGTACTGATACGAATGAAATCAAATCTGTACAGGTAAACTAATTTTGTTATTTTCTGAATACAGAGAGCCAGTATGAAATTAACCAGATAATTAACAAATTTAGCATGTTACAGAATCATACAGCTTTCTAAGAAGTTCTCTAATTGCATTTGTCCAATTGTTAGCACCTTCTTCACACAATCAGGCAAAAGCACAGCCTCATTAGGCCCCTGAGGGAATTTTTTAACCTCTTTTATTTATGAAGCAGTGATAATCTTCTTATAGTATGAGTTGCTGTGTTTAATATTACCATGTAGGTCCAACAAGTGTAACAAGTGATTGTCTTGGAAAACCCAGTAACACATTTATCTTCTGACTGAGAGACTTCAGAAAATTAAAAAAAGAAAAAGCTTCCTTTCAAAGGATAAGACATAAGAAGGTATATAATTTCCTTCCCATATATTGTTAAGATTTTCACAAAATTTTATTACTTAACTGCATCATTTGTCACCTTCACAAATCAGTGATCCAAATTAATGAAAATATAACTGACTTAACCAAGCTTTAGAAGCTCTCAGGTTCAGCGATTTTGGAACATCAATTTTGTGGTCAGAGGGCAGAGCGTAGATAGAAAACAAGGCATGGACAAACAGCACCTGAAAAACTGTTCTTTGGGTAGTGTAGTATGGTGCAATATCCCTCTTTCATTCTGAGCAAAATAAACCATAATAGGGCAGTCCATTATTAAAAAAACCTCCCAAACCCTCATAAGCTTATCAGAGGATAAGATGAAGAGTATATCTTTCTTGAGCGCAGCCACAACCCCTGGCTTGGCCCCAGCTCAGATGTCACCATTCTGTGCTTGTCTCTGTTAAGGTAGAGGTGTGACCAACTTGCTCTGACTGGCATCACAAATGCTGAGAGATGTGAATCAAAAATAAAACAGGGAAAGGAAGGACTGAGCCAGAAGACTTTGCTGGCTTGTGAACAAATGGCTGTGAAGGGGAAAATGCATTTAGAGAAGAAATGAAAATATTTCCAAGTATGGGAGCAGCACGTTTCGCAGATACACTCCCAATTCTGAAAATTAAACGTCAGCCAAGAGTTCATTACAGCCAAGAGGTCGTTTGGGAGCTGTCACCTCTTTGATGACTGATGATGAGGTAGCGCTATAAAGTCAGTTGGCATACATAAGGCTCCAGAAGCTTTTGCTGAAAAGGGAGCTACAGGGAGCTCTTAATGTCTTCTTTGCAACAGTTTTATGAAATAATGAAGTCAGTTGCTTTCTGATGCTTTCCCAGCAATTTCTGTTGATCCATTTCTAAAGGCATATAAAGATGCAGTGAAAATGTTCTATGACTGAATTCAAAGAGAAGAAATCTGACTCTTGGCTCAGACTAACACATTTCTTCTGTTAGTGACACAACAGCAATAAATGACAATATTTACAGACAATTCATGTTCTCGCATCAAAAAGCTCGTCATTTTCTTCAGGATATACTGGTACGGCATCATACAGATATGAGTGTAAAATCTGATACTCTACCTGACAGTGCTCATAGTATGAATAAACTGTGATCTAAAATACTGTCGTTCTTAGGCTGGTTTGGGGTTTGGGATTTTTTTTTGAGTTGCGATCATGTAGCCCCAGTAAGTTTTTAATGAAATGCAGGAAACCAAATACTCAAACTCCTATTTTCTGCTCATGGAAATATAATACCACTTAATATTTAAACTGAATTAAATTCTTGTTCAAACTTACACTAAGAATTAAAATGGCTTTTAGGTTTATTTACATCTGAAGTCACTCCATATGGATGAAATTCAGACCTCTTAAATTCTTCTTAAGAGCATCCATTCAGGAGTGAATTGTTTAGATTATCCACTTCAAATTCATACACCAACAATATAAATTAAAAATGTATGTGCCCTTTAATTTTATATGCAAGTTTTTTCTTTCATAAATTTAAAACAAGCTAATGAACCACTACTCAATAACACTATTTCATAAGTTAAAAAGTTTCATAATATGGTAGTTATCGCCATTGTCAGATTCAAATATTAATTCAAATTACCTGAAAATGTTATTATAGAGGACTAGTTAATCTGCACTAGACTTTCTTCCATAAAGACCTTTTTTGTAATTAAATTGGTCTCATTTTAGTCTAACTCAAATCACAATTTTATGTATACTGAGGTAATTTAAATTCTACATTTAAAAAGTATTCAGACATTAAATGTCGTTTAGCAGTGTGCTTTAAAAGTTAATTTATATTTATTTACCTGACCGTGCCTGTATCTATCCTTAAAATATAGGATAAGAATTGAAAAATATCACATCTACTTCTGAATCAAGTAATTATATTAACCAAATACTAACATAACATGTATTACCAGTTTATTACCTTGGGTATTGTGACATAAAAAATTAAACTTGATTTATACTTATATACAGTAATATCAAATTCGCACCAAACTTCTTTTTTTTCTATTGTAAGGTTTCTCATAACCTTAGAATTTCAAGAAAAATGCCACAGTACAAATCAATGACAATTTCTACAGTAACGTTATATATATATCAGGGACTTATAGATCTGAGCTGAATATTAACTATAAAATCACTATGACTGGGCTGAGTTCATTCTTAATGCCGTTTTCAGGATTGAAATGTCTGAAAGAATGTATGTCTTCAGTTTCATTTCTAAAGCTAGTGTCCTTAAGTGCTGCAGCTCCAAAGCTGAATTCTAATCTGCAAATTTTTGGAAGTGAATTTTTACAAAGAGCAGAATCCACCATAGAGTGCAGCAAAGACAGCAATTTACAAAGGGAGAAATGGGCCCAAAATAGTGTTAACAATAAAAGCTCTGGTTTTTTAGGTGAAAATTTGTTGTGCCATCTCCATTACAGAGTTTATAAAAACAGTGAGGAACATTCTGTGACTCAGAGCTACATTGCTATTGGCTTTACAGGGTACCATTTGCTCTGCCGCAATCCTTTTCTGCAAAAGAAAAATAGGTGCAATAACTGTTTTCCCAGCAAGGGTGATGACCTCTTCCAGGGTAGACTCATCTGTTCATCATGAAGATGGCAAGAATAACATCAAATGTAAAAAGTAAAAAATAAAATTTTCATTTTAGTCACGGTGAAGGTAGTAGTAACTGCAACATCAGTCATAATCTCATCTGAATAACATTTAATCTCAGTTACCTACTTAATGAATACCTACATTATTTATATAATGAGCTATCTACTTAAAAAAGCAAATCCAAGAGGACAGTAATATATGTAAAAAATAAAATACCGAACACAAAAAATAGTGTTCTTAAGAATAACTACAATTGAATCCAGTATTTAACACTTCAAATAGGAACAAGGGGAAAACTGGCAGAATTCAGCTTTGAATAACAGGTTTTCAGGTCATACAGAAGGGGAAGCCTGACTGATAACTTCCCTAGTGAGGTCTCTGCCTCAGTAACTCCGCTCTGCTCTACATTGATGTTTTCATCTTTTACAGCTCTGACAGGAGACTGTTTAGCATGAGAGTGGGTGGTGATATGAAGCATTTTTCCCTTTTGGATTCCCTTAAGACTAAGAAAAACTTAGCGTCTCTTTGATCAATCTTGATTCATGTCCAAATGGCAGCCCTCTATCATTCAGAAGTCATTCGTTCATATCACATCTTCATCTGCCCACTGACATTAATATCTGCACACTCAAGAAAACCATACTAATAATAGCACAGGCTTTGCGTGTGCCACATCAGAAATTTGACAATTTCTAAATGCACTTACATAAAAACACTTCTGCTAAATTTACCTTCTTGTTTGCACAGTAGAATCCCTACTATCAGCATCTTGGCAGATGTTTTATTGCCTGTAATGCACACAAAACCAGAAACAGAGAGCATTTCCTTTCTCTGGCTGCTGCCCAATGAGAACAATGAAATGGACATGATTCAAGCTCATTCTTGAGGAACAACATCTCATACATAAAACACAGCATCTCACATAGTCAAATCCCTTAAAGCTGTGTGTCCTTATTACTTGCAGGATAAAGTCTGATTCGCAGCAGCAGATGAAGACTGGAAAGTATTGCAGGTGTTCTTCATGATAAGAGTAAAATTGTTTTGTGAAATTTTGAGTATAAGTCTATCAAAATCAGAAAAATCTTTCCTAAGTAAATCCCAATTAAAATAATATGAATATCAGTTAAAGAACCCAGCAAACTCTTGGAACTTTTGGTAGTTCAATGTGCAGCAGTACACTTATTCAGAGACATTTTCTGCATCTGCACTGATTCTCAGGCAGCACCATAGCCTATTCTCAAGACTTCAGTGTGAGAAGTTCCTGTATTTGCAGAAGATAATGATGATAAAAGGATTAACTAACCTCCAGTGTGAATAGCAATGTATTATAATAGAAGATAATTTTTCACAGTTACCTAAGTTAAGTAGAGGAAGAGGTTGCCAAGAAAGACTCTGAAACCTCTATTCAAGACGATTTTCTAAGCCCAGCTGGATGACACTTTGCACAACTGATCTGACTCTGAAGCGAGCCCTGGTTTGAGGTGAGGGTTAGTGAAGATGACCTGCTGAGATCCCATTCAACTTTTTTCAATGATTCCGCTGAACTACTTTTATTGTGCAAAATACTGAACAGGTTTGGAAATAAAAGCAATAATCTCATGGTTTCAGCTGAGAGAGAGTTAATTTTCTTCACAGTAGGTAATAGGATTTGTGCTGAAAACATGCTGATAATGGAGACGTTTTTGTTATATAAAGAATTTTCATTGCTGCTGACCATGATTGCACAAAGCCAAGGCCTTTTCTGCTTCTCACACCATCCCACCAGCAGGATGGCTGGGGATGCACAAGAAGTCTGAGAGGAGACACAGCCGGGACAGCTGACCCCAACTGACCAAAGGGATATTCCATACCATATGACATCATGCTCAGAATATAGAGGGGAAAGAGGAAGGAAGTGGGGAGGGCAAAATTTGGAGTGATGACTTTTGTCTTCCTAAGCCACATCTACACATGATGTATCCCTGCTGTCCCGGGGATGGCTGAACACTTGCATGCCCATGGAAAGTGGTAACTGAATTCCTTATTTTACTTTGCTTGTGTGTGTGCCTTTTGCTTTACCGGTTAAAATGTCTTTATCTCAGCCCCCAAGTTTTTTCACTTTCACACTTCCAATTTGCCATCCCACCATGGGGAGAGAAAGTGAGTGGCTATGTGGTGCTTAGCTGACTGCTGTGGTTAAACATGGGTGAGTGAAGGAATCTGCACGTGTTACAAACTGCTTGATAAAACTGCACTTGTGACTGAAACATGGAATTTGAGTGACTATGTGATAAAAATATTCAATAGAATTAAGATCAAAGGTAGCACTTTGCTAAAAATATTGTATTTCAATGAAGTGGATGAATAATGGAAATAATACCATGAACTGTGTCAAACTGGGAGAATTCTGAAGTTTAAATAAAATATTGGTGTCCTGGCTTCAACAGGGAACTACTTAATTTTCTTCCCAGCATCTGTTAATAGTTCTGCATTTTGATATAGCATGAGAATAATGTTGATAACACAGAAATACGTCACTTGTTGCCAAGCAGTCAAGGACTCTTCTGCTTCTCACACTGCCCTCACAATGAGAAGGTAAGGTGGTGCCAAAGGCTCTTGGAAGGGACACAGACAGGACTGCTGACCCAAAATGGCCAAAGGGATATTCCGTACCATATATCATGTCCGTACCTTCAGTCCACGAGGTCGACTGCTCGGAACCAGCACAGCCGGGGCTGCGGTGATTGATCGTGAACTGCAAGAGCATTTGAAGTGACTGCTCTACCAGGAGAAGCTGCTGAGAAAGCAGAGAGACCCGGCAGTAGGAGGTAGCTCTCTCTAGAGAGAGGCTGACGTGGTGTAGGCATGGCCAGGGCAACAGCGGCCCCAGCACCGCCCATCGCCTAGAAAAAGCCTCAAGGAGGGCAGTGACATGTCGCTGCCCACCTGACACAGAG
>VZTU01017089.1:17778-34123 GCA_013400835.1 Zapornia atra | reverse complement strand
GGAGGACTTCTCCATGCCGTGGTTCACCATCATCATCTTCTTCATCACCATGGGGCTCTCGGAGAGCCGCTCCGGGAAAGCCCCCAGCGCGGCGGCTTCCGCGTGCCTGCTGCCGCCGTTGGGGGTGGGCGCAGCGATGGCAGGGTGGCCGGGGGCAGCCTCCTCGATGGACCTGGTCAGCAGGTTGGGCCGGGCAGCCAGCAGCTTGGGCGCAGAGCTGGGCACACGCTGGTGGTCGCTCAGGTGCGGGATGGAGGAGTCGGAGTCGCAGCGAGTTAAGTCTCTGCGGTGGAGAGAGGTGGTTAGCACCGCTGGCCCGGCACGGGGACGCGGGCCCGAGCCCCCCGCTCCCCCCCCCAACACGGATGCAGCAGCTGAGGGGGGCTAGAGGGATGGGCAGTGGGAATGCAGTGAGTCCCAGGGAGCCGGAGACGCCTCGCCCACCAGTTCTACACCTACCAGTGCCAACTTCAGTGGGCACCCTGGGGGCAGGGGGGCTCATCCTGCCCAGTGCCACCAGCCTGGCAGATGGGGCAAAGCGACTCCCTGCTGCCAGTGAGCAGCAAAGCTGCTGGGTTCTGCACCCTGGGGAGCTGGAAGGCAGTGCCCTACGCAGAGGCAGAGCTGAGGCACCGAGGCCCCGACCCATGAGGCAGAGGCAAGTGCTCAGCCCTGAGCTCATGGGTTCAAAGGCAGCGGCGGCGGCTCCAGGGTCATCAGTGGCCCTCGACCGGACACGGCGGCGCTGGCCGGATGCTGCTGGGCTCCGCTCAGAGCCAGCAGCAACCTGAAAACCAGCCAGCCGGCTCACTTCTTCCCCTGGCTCCCAGTGGGAGCTGGGCAGGGGGCTGTCGGCACAGGGGACCTGCATCCGAGGGTCCCCCTGCACTCGCTCAGCTCACACCGGTGTGCGTGTGCTCCCCTCGCCCCTCCCGGCTGCAGGCCAGGGACCAAGTTTCCCCCTTTCCCCGGGTCAGCTGGTGCTAAACCTCTAATCCCAGAGGGAGGAATTGGAGGTTCAGCTTTCCTGCGTGAAGCCATGCCCGAGCCTGCTCCTGCCACGCAGCTGCACATAGTCACTGCCCACAGGCCCTGCCCGCAGCCGCTGCTGCACAGGGGTTTGTGCCCTGGCCTGGTGCCTGCTCCTGACTCCAAAAGGTGCTGGAGTGTTGCTGTGCTGGCCTGAGGGGCTCCCAGTTCCTTTCTGGAAGGAGGGGGGTGGAGAGTGGGAGGGTGAAATGACAAACCACAGCTCCCTCCTTCCAGCCGGGACCACTGGGATGGCTGCCATGCTGCCGTATGGCAGCCCCAAGTCCCCACTGTCCCTGCTGGTGTCCCTGCAACTGCGCTGCTCTGGCTACCCCCTGTGTTAACACCAGCCTCGAGTCGGGGTGTCCTGCCTGGCAGGGGCTGAGCAGGGACCCAGCCCTCAGCCAGGGTATGCACCGGCTGGAGGTGGGTGAGCAGATGGGAAAGGCGAATGGAGGAAAGGAGCAGAGGAGAGGAGAAGCAGAAGGGCATGAGAAGAGATGGGAGATGCTCACCGGTTCCCTGGGCCCTGCTGCCCCCGGCGCAGCCCCCTGCCCAGCACCAAACCCGCTGAGCACAGCGTGCCAAGAGCCCCGCGTTCCTCTCACGGCACCAGTGTCGGCAACACCCGAGTCTGGAGGCAGCGAACGGGCCAGACAAGGTGAGATGAGGCACCTGTGGCACAGAGCTGGTGTGCAAGGAGACATCCAGGCGCTGCCAGGAGGATGCCCGGGAGCAGGAGAGCACCGGGGCACCCAGCACGACTTGACCAGCACACAGGGCTTGCGATTCTCCAGAGATCTCTGCCCCCATAATGGCAACCAGAACTCGGGCCCTTGTCTAACAGCTCCACAGGAAGGGAATTAAAGACCCTCATGCAAAGTGAGCCCAAGACCCGCTGGGAGAGCCCAGCTGTCTCCTCCCTTCCCTTAGCCAGGAGAAAACAGCGCTGGGCAGCGCTGGAACGGCCCTTGCACTGGGCAGCTCTGGAATGGCCCTTGCACTGGTCAGCACTGGAATGGCCCTTGCACTGGGCAGCGCTGGAACGGCCCTTGCACTGGGCAGCGCTGGAATGGCCTTTGCACTGGGCAGCGCTGGAACGGCCCTTGCACTGGGCAGCGCTGGAATGGCCTTTGCACTGGGCAGCGCTGGAATGGCCCTTGCACTGGGCAGCTCTGGAATGGCCCTTGCACTGGGCAGCTCTGGAACGGCCCTTGCACTGGGCAGTGCTGGAACGGCCCTTGCACTGAGCAGCTCTGGAACGGCCCTTGCACTGGGCAGTGCTGGAACGGCCCTTGCACTGAGCAGCTCTGGAACGGCCCTTGCACTGGGCAGCTCTGGAATGGCCCCTGCCTTCGGCACATGTGCTGCGGAGCCCACCCGACACTGGTGTGACAGAGCCACGTCCTCACAGTTAGCAGCAGCAGGGCAGAACAGGACCCCACCGTTCGGGTGGTGTGACCCCCCAGCTGCTCCCAGCCAGCACCCTGGAGCCTGTCCCAGGGAGACAACTGCACTGGGATGCCGTACGGAGCCAGGGCAGCTCCTGCCAGCAGCTCCCGCGGCTCTGTGCAAGGTCACGGTCAGGGCTGGTGGCACACAGCTTTCAGAGGGTGACGGGGCTGGGTGATGGGCAGTCTGTGTCCGGGCAGGTGGAGCTGCCATCCTCAGTGGAAGTCAGGGCTCCCGTGCTCCTCCTTCCTGGACGCTTCCTGTCCGTGTCGGTGCTTCGCACACCCGCGAAGGGGGAATCTCTGCCTGGCTGCTCATCGCTCATCACTTCACCTCTCCCAGGAAGGGGCAGCAGAAGCTGTCGCAGGCACGAGCTGCGCAGTCGAGAGACGCTGAGCGGGACAGCCGGTGCTGGAGGTGCCTGTTCATCTCCCAACACCCGTCAGAGCCCCTTCCCACAAAAACAAAGCTGGCCTCAGCCGCGGTCGGGCATCAGCCCTGCAGGCTGACACCCTCACGTCCCCCATCCCAGCACAGTGAGGACAGTGAGGGCAGCACCTCGCCCTGGACACGCTGCTGCTGCTGGTCCTCCCTGAGCCAGGACCGTGGGCAGGCAGGATGACCGCAGGGAGGACTCAGCGCTGCTGACCCCACTGTGCTGCTGTGGGGGCACCAGACCACCCCCTACAGACCCCGGGGCAAGAGCAGAGCAGCCGCTGCCCCGGTCTCCCCCATGGCAGGGCCAGGCACTCTGCGGGCAGGAAGCCGGAGCAGGGACTGAGGGGCCGCCTGCGGCTCAGGGTTTCACTCCACTGAGGAACAAACACTCCCTGCTCTCTACCTGCTGCCACATCACAAAGGTGGCTGGGAGGTGGCAGTGGGAAGAAATCCTTTGAACTCCCCCGAGAGAACAGCAAATACAGCAAAAATCAGTTTTTTTAACTGAGGTGACTTCAAAGCCACGTTATTTGTGAAGAAGGAGAGTTTTGTCCCCACTGAGATCAGCAAACACCCAGGAGCTCAGAGACCACCCGGCTTCTCCCCCTTCTCACCAGGTCCCACAGAGACAAAAGCCACGGCTGCCCATGGAGAAAATGACGACAGCAGATGGAGAAATGTCCTCCAGTCCAGGAGGATTTTCTTCCCTCCCCCCTGCTGAGTGCAAACACCAGGAACCTGATCCTGGGACAGCTGGTCCTGCGCGCCGGGGAGGTGGAAGCGAAAGGATGCCCCAGCTGATGCTGGCGAGCAGCTCGGAGCGGCTCCTGGGTGAAGGTTCTTGGAGCAGGTGCTTGGTGCACACCATGGCTGTGCCCTTCTTCCTGGTGAGGGTGAGGGAGCCCTGGGACAGGCTGCCCAGGGGGGTGTGTAGTCTCCTGCTCTGGAGAGATTCCAGACCTGTCTGGACACCGACCTGTGCGCCCTGTCCTAGGGACCCTGCTTTGGCAGGGGGTTGGACCCCATGGGCTCTGGGGGGCCCTTCCAACCCCGACAATTCTGTGAGTCTGGGATTCTGTCTCCTCACAGGGCAGCTCTCACCACAGCAGAAGGGCATCAAGGGGTGGGTTATCGAGGTCACATCCCCAGGCTGGCATGGCTGTCACTGCTGTTCCCTGGGGACATCCTGCTCCAGGGCAGACAGCCAGCACTGCACGGGGTGCGGGGCTTGGTCCAACCTCCTCCGGCCACCATGTTTTCCCTCTGGGCTCCAGGGTTGCTGTCCAGAGAGACCAACGAGCTGAAGCATCCCAGCACTGCTGAGCAAACCCGTGCTGGTTATAATCTACCCAGCCCAGCTCTGGTTCCCAAAGGGTAGAAGCACGACTGCCAACACCAGCACGCCCAGCAGAGCATCAGCGGTGGGCAGCGGATAAGTCCCTGAGCAGCAGCAGCAAGTCCCACAGCGCTCTGCAGAGCTGCAGTCCAACCCACAGCAGCTGAGCTGCAGGGGTGACGTGCCGGCACACGGCAGAGTGCTCACCGCAGCAAGGGACCACCAGGTCATGGACCCACCACAGCAGGTGAGGGACCAGGCTGTGCAGAGAGAACCCTCCTGCATCCCTGCTGCGGGACCCACGGGCTGGAGCTCTACGCTCAGACCCGACCGCCAGCTGGACACTTCCACTGGGACTTCTGATGGCCCTGAGCCATCCTCTCCAGCCGTTCCCACCTGGAAGCACCTGGCAGGTGTGTATCATGTCACAGGTCTGCAGCTCCTGGAAAACACGCCAGCTTTGCCAGGGAGAGTGAAGAGGAAGAGGAGGAGATGCTACTCCAGAGCCCAGGGCCAGGACAAGAGAGGAGGGCACAACACTGTGGGATGTCGCCAGTCGTCCTGGTGAGGCTCAGCTGTCATGTCTCCTGCTCGTCGTCATGGACAGGCGCTGCTGCACCAGTATGGCCCTTTCCAGGAGTGGCCCAGGGCACAGCCCCTGCCGGCATCCCGGGAAGCTGCCTCCTGAGAAAGCACTTCTGGGGCGCAGCAGGCAACCCGACCGCCCGTCCCGCCTGCCAGCATCGTGCCACCAGCTGAAGGAGGAAGGTACCTGGAGCCTCACTCCTCAATCGGAGGCGCTGCTGCAGCGCCCGCTCCCTGCTTCCCGGGGCAGCTGGGCACACGTACCCGCTACCAAAGCCAACAGCTTTCACCTGCCCTTCCTGCCCCGCCACACCACGAGTCCGAACCGGCCACGGTGATGAGATCTCGAGGGTGAGACAATGGGAATGGACTTTGCAACCAAAAGCAGCAGAGAGCAAAGCATGGAGCAAAGGAAGGCTGGTAGCAGTGGAGAAAGAGGGGAGAGGGCGGGAGGATGGTCTGTAATGAGTATTGATCCTTCCTCAACTCTGCAGCCCCTTGAAGGAGCTCTGCCAGCGGGCTGCTGTCTGTCTGTCCCAGCCAGGACGCGGGTGTAGGGAAGCTCAGCCGTGGCTCAAGGGGGCCTGACGCTGAAGCTGGGCTGGGTCTACCAGCATCAAACAGAGCTCGGTGCCTCCATGGCTCTGGCCCTCTGCCCAGAGTACCCACGGCTGCCAGGCCGTATGTGCGGTACCTGGTGAGCGCGGCACCGGCACAGCACAGCCTAACCCTGAGGCAGAGCAAAACTTGCCATGGGCTCAGCTGGGCAGTGCCAGAGGCGAAGGAACAGCCCCCACAACACCAATGTGGTGAGGGTCTCTCGTCTCTGACTCTGTGGGGGCAGCGACTCACCCCCCTCCTCAGGTTTTGGCCTCTGCCTGCCCCCGCCAGCCCTGGGACTCGGCCTCACACTCCCACCTCCATCAGGCTTATCCGTGGATACCACCTGGAGCAGGCACTGGTGGCAGAAACCTCTGTGCACACAGCACCCTCCAGCCCCTCTCTTCCCCCTCCCCAGGGGACACCCTGTCCCCCTCATTGACATCAACCCCCCCAGCATCAGCCCTCAACATCGCAGCGGCTCTGACCTTATTCACACCGGATCCTCTGAAGCCAATTGCAAAAGAGAAGCAAAGAGTGAGGAGTTGGTGAGAGCAGTTCACCGGCCACGCGCTGGCCTGGCCCGGACAGACAGTCCCTACCAGGTCACCCTGGCAGACTCTGGCCCTGGGTGCAGCCCGCCCAGCGAGGGGCGGCCCCCGAGCCTGGCTCTGGGGAACAGCTCCCTGGAGATGGGTTCTCTGGTCAGGTCTCGCCAACGTCTGGACAGGAGCGACGCTACGGCTCGCTCAGGCAGCGCTCCCCTCCTACCGAGGGAGCCGGGGAGTTGGGGCGTTCCGCCTTCGTCCTTGGCACCGACACCCCAGAAGGCCCTTCCGAGCCTCAGCTGGCCCATGGGTCCTGCCCGCCTCTCTGGGAGGCCGTGGAGCTCGTGGGACGCACGTAAAGGCCTCCGAGGCTGGATATATGGAAGAGAAAGAGCAACACATTGGCTCGTGCTGCGGCACGCCGTCGTGGCGGCGGCTGGAGAGCCATCAGGGCTCTTCCATCAGGGAGTCCATCTAAGCAGGATCTGCTAACGACGTAGCATGACCAAAAATTAAAAGCAGCAAATTAAGAAGGCGTTTGGGCACCCGATTCTCTTCGTTTCTGCTTCCTGGAATGAGCGGAGGATGGATGAGCATGGATGTTGGAGCCGTCTGCTGTCGTGCAGCTGAAGCAAATCCTGGGCAGCAAGTTCCTCCTCTGCATAAGGCCGTGGCTGGATCAGTTACCTGGCACCAACGTGTTGCGTTTGCTGCACGAACAGGAGAGCATGGCCCTGCCCCTCCGAACCCTGACCGATCGGGCTGCGACAAGCTACCCAGTGCCAGTGGGGAA
Source organism: Zapornia atra (assembly GCA_013400835.1). Lineage (NCBI taxonomy): Eukaryota > Metazoa > Chordata > Aves > Gruiformes > Rallidae > Zapornia > Zapornia atra. Next base: position 27,342 of record VZTU01017089.1, on the reverse strand, counting down.
CACGACAACCCTGGTGTTCTCATCTCCTACAGACCTCTCAGCACCATGGCCCTTTCCATCAGGGAGCCCAAAGTCATGCTGCGGGTTCCCTCTCCGGTGGGACCGAAACCTCGCCCTGCTCGGCCGTTTGGCCATCGTGGGGCTCAGCTAAAGGCAGCCACGGACCCGCGGGCACCTGTCACCAGCACACTGGCCTCTGAGCTCCCAGGGCAAGTCCTGCTCTGAGGAGATGGGAAGGTCGATGGCAGATGGGGGCAGAGCAGTTACAGGAGCCATTCCCTGCGGGACAGCCACAACGGCACTCCACAATGGGCACTAATCAATCTCAGCATTAATTACGCCGCTTCACACAATCCCAGAACAAACACGACTAATTTAACCCAGATCCAGCTCTCCAATTGCCTGCTGCGGAGCAGGCGCAGCGACTCCCCTGCCACCGGTACCCCAGAACCCACCACCTCTGTGTGGGGCGGCTCCAGGCCCTGTGTACACCACGCCACGGGTGATGTCAGGGGCAGAGGGACCTGCAGAGAGAGGGACATCAGTGCAGCGTGCAGGGACGAGCAAAGATGTGGCAACCTGGATGGTGTCCTGGATTGATAAACCAATGTGATGGGACAGTGGCCCTGCTACCTCCCTCTCAGGGGGCTGCCAGCTGCTCCCCCGGGTCTGTACCCTCGCACCAAGGACGAGGAGACTGCTTCCAACTTTACCGAGCGCTGGACAGAGATGGAATGACTCGGCAGCTCCCTGGGAGCTGGGACTCCCCAAGGGCCCAGCATAGCCCTTCCCCTACCCGCTTCATCACCGACCCCTCCACAGTGAATACCTGCACTGCCCGACCTGGGCACCACACAGACCACATCCCCACTCAGCCAGAGCTTTAAATCCAATATCCAAACACCACTGCTCCCCTGTGACCCATGTGGGGCGAGGGCCTCCGACTGCTGCCCAGGGTCCTGGTTCTGAAGAAATCCACCTGGGGATGCCCAGGGAATGCGACCCTCTGTGTGGAATACAGGCTGGAGGCTCCCGTGCAGCACCCTGGATTCCCACACAGCCCTCCCAGCCCTTCGCCTCTCTACAGACAGCGCGGTGAATCAGGAGGGGTCAGGGATTTGGGGATGCGGGTGATAACCGGCCCCTCAGGGCCTCCCAGGAGCTGTCGTTTGCCAGCTGTACTGTGGAAAGGGACTGAGCTAAAGGCAGCGATCAGGCAGCAGGAAGCTCCAGCTCCCTCCCTGGCATTCAGCCGGTCCTCAGCCAAAACATGACCATGCCTCACCCCTGACCGGAGCAGAGGGAGAGCGTGACCACGGAGCACACAACTCCCAGATGCTCCTTTTGCCACCTCTTGAAAATGACAAATTTCAAACCCTCAGCAGCACCGAGCGCCATCCCAGCACCTTTCCTTGGCAATTCGCTTGTGAAGGCCCCGGGTAAGTCAAGGCTTCAAATAAGGTCAGAGCATGATTAGTCTTGTCACCTTCCTTCTCCCAGGCCCAACCCCCAAGCGAAAGACTGACTTATTGAGCGACAACCGAGCGCCTGGGAATTCTCATTGCTCAGCTACAGTCAAACAGCATCACCTCCCAGGCTTCTGCACCCGCTGAGCTCGTGGAGTTGGGGTGGACCGTGGAGCGCTCCTTAGAGGGTCCACTGGCACAGCAGAGCGGGTGAAGAAACAGACACGTGGCTAAATCATGAAGCAGAGGCCCGAAAGGAAAGGGCACAAGGAATCTAGGAGAAAGAGAACCCGACCCGAGCAAGCATCAGCTCCGAGACACGGCCGGCAAGAGGGAGCTAGAAAAGAAACGGCAATATACCCAAAGCTCTCAGTGCGACAGCGAGCTCCAGAGGTGACATCAGGAGGGGGCAGATCAGGGGTGGAGTCCGTCTGGAGGAAATAAGAGGAGGTGGTGTGATGGTAATAGGTAGGGTGGACATGGCAAGCAGGAGCAGATGCAGTGGTGGCGGATGAGGAGCAAGAGGTGGCGGCGGCAGCAGATGATGGGCTGGTGCCGGGAAGGTCGGAACTGAAAGACTGTCCGGAGGAGAGGCTGTGCATTCGGCGGAGAGACACTCTGCCCGCCCGGCACGGGGCAGCCTGGCCCGACTCATTCTGGCCTTGCGCGTAACTCTCTACCAACCTCTGAGATCCGTGGGCGAGCTGCGGGTCCACGAGGCGCTGGCGAACTGTGCTGGCCAAGGCAGGAGCTGAAACGAGACAAAGGGAGAAGGCTGAAGGTGGGTGGGAGGTGAGCCTGCGCCCCGCCAGCGAGGCCGCGCCGGCTGAAGCACCGCAGCACCGCGCCGTCCGGACGCCAGCCAGATGCTTGCTCAGGGCCCCGCAGCCACCCTGCCCTGTGCCGTAAGTGACCCTGGTTTAACGCAGAAGCAGCATGAAGCGGGCGCTGCTGAGGCTCCACATGCCAGATTAATGCCCAGCCCACGAGCCCCACGTCTGGCGTTCCTGATGCCGGTGCTCTCTGAACACCTTATCTGAGCATCCTGCTTGAAGCAGAAACTGGCTGCACCATCCGGCTCCTGCCCGGGCTGCCCTCACGTCACAGCGACTGTGAGGATGTTGGCACATCCAGGGCATGATGCATTTCAGCCCCACGCAGCACCCGAGTCACTCGGATGCTCTGTGCCTCGGCCGCACCGCCTCCCTGCAGCACCTACAGAAGGACCCTCTGGTGACAGGTGCCTCAGATGCAGGCACCCAAAGCTGGGAGCTGAGCTCACTGCTCGAGCACTGCTCTGCTGCTGCTTCCAGCATTGCCGTGCCAGTGCGACTCCTGGAGCGACGCACAGGAACACAGGGCCAAAAGCAGGTGATGAAGAGCTGCTGCACTTGGTGCTCGGGCACAGGAAATGCCCTAGGAAGATGCAGAAGCCCCCAGCCCCGACCCTCCTGCGGGGCAGATGGCTGGGACCCACGGCAGCCGCACAGTAACTGTGGTCCCAAGCTACAGGATGATCCTGGGTGTCTGGCCCAAAGGGGCATCCTGCATCCCCAGCCCGCTTGCTCATCAGCTGCCTGATCAGAGCCACACAATTTGGAAAACACTTTTCTCCAGTGGCAAATTCACAGAATCACAGGGTTGGAAAAGCCCTTTAAGCTCATCGAGTCAAACTGTCCCTGTCCTGTGCTGACCCAGATCTCTGAGCACCTCATCTCCCCTCTGTTAAACACACCCAGGGGTGGGGACTCAGCCCCCTCCCTGGGCAAAATTTATCTCGGGGCAGAGAAACAAACTGGGCTGCTGCCTTCTGCACACTGTCACTGCCCAGCCACAGCTTCCCCAGACTGTGATGGTCTCTCTGGCCACACAGTCCTCCCAGCTGGGTAAGGGTGGACCGAGAGCTCAGCCAGTTCCCTCTGCTGCCTCTGTGCCACTCCTCGGCTGAGCCCGAGCCAGGGGGTTGGTCACCTTCAGAGAGGCACCTGCACCCAGCCGGAGGCTCCCGCCTGCTCGCTTCCCTCTCCCTTCCCTGGGGCTGAGCATTACACGCTGAAGGGTGAGGATGCACCGGCTGCATCACCAGCCGGCAGCCAAACAGGCCAGTTGTGTTTAGTCCCATGGCTGTCGCTGCCACACAAGCTGTTCCTTCTTTTGCAAGAGATAAGGTGTTCAGGACTGGTCAGGATTTCTTATATGCATAAGAAATAAATGGAAAAATGGTTAAAAGGGTGAGCAGACAGGGAAGCTGAGAGATGGAGCAGGAGGAGAGCTCCTTTGGGAGTCGAAGAACCAGCCAATCCCTGCTCTGGAGACATACAGCCAGGAAATATGCATCCCCTGCAGCCCACCAGCACTTCGGACCGCTGCTGGGATGGATTTCAAGTGGAAGAAGGAACAAGCAAGAACAGTTCAGGCAACTTTGCTGTTTCCACACCCCCAAGGATACCCCGTGTCTCTCTCAGGCCCAGCCACCCAGGTTTGCTGCTCCCTGCTCTACCACACTGCCCGGGCAGGAACCCTTCACTGGAGCCCTTCACACCACCCACCTGCTGCTCCAGGGGCTGTTTGTCCTCTGCAGAGCTCAGCTGAGCCAAAATCGAGTCACACAGCTGAGGCGGGGAAAAAATCCCTCACTCTGGTGGGGATGGCACAAAGCCAGTCAGAGGAGGTGCAGGGGGTGCAAGGGGGAAGAACCACTGGCCCCCCAGCTGAGGCAGCCCGGCCACCACGGCAGAGCCAGTCCCTGCGGCTGGCGGGACCGGGCCTGGGGCTGGGGGCTAGCAGACTGGACCTGGGCTCCAGCACTGCCTGGGCATCATGGGTCTCCTCTCTTGGCCCCCGCTGCATTCCCTGCGGGGTTTGGGTGGGTTTGCTCCCAAGGAAGGGGCACCCTCCTCCTTTCACAAAGTCCCACTGCGACAGGCACAGGACCAAAAGGCTGAGACCCCTCCCCTGCATGGCCACGACCAACCCTCGCTCCCCCGAAACACCGCCCCACTACAGACCCCATACAGGCACTATGGCCATCAGCCGAATGACCCACTCATCGCCTCCAGGAAGACTGTGGCCATACCAGCCCTAACCAATGCCAGCCCTCACCAACGCCAGCGCTGCCTGGCTTGCCGATGTCCACACTCCTCCTCCTCCGACCCCCAGCACCAGCCTTGGGCAGCGCTCTGAGGGAAGGCTGCAGGCCAGAATGGGAGACTCAGCATCCCTGGTGCATCCCACGGTCCTGGGGGACAGACTGCTTAACAGGGGCACTGCTGTTTATTTAAGGATCCTCAGGAAAGGTAGGAATTGGCAGCAGCCCTTGCAGGGGGTGCAGAAATTGGGGTCAGCACCAGCCAGCAGCAAAACCTATATGGAGAAGGAGCTGGGATGTAAAGGAAATGTCATCACCCCCTCTCCTTAATCACTAATCTCCACCCTGGGTGTAACACTGAGTGAACACATCCCTCCAGATTTCACAGCCAGGGTTTGGTTTTTGTTTTTAAAAAAGCAAAACCCAAGAGCCCATGAGAATGACAGCGACCTGTGATTCTTCTTCATCCCACCGGGCTCTTCCCGCGGATTAGTGCGGATGCTGATGGCTCAGTGAAGAGAGCTACGTTCATTAGTTTTCTGTGCCAGAAAGTGGGAAAGTCTGTGTATGGATTTTAGTCCAGAAACAGGGCAGAGGGCAGAACAAATAGTTAAAATATAATTGAAGAAACCAAACCAGGGTATTTCCAGAGGGACTGATCCTCCGAGGACAGGGACGAGCGGTCACTGAACCTGCGCCTGAAAAGCCAGGCTGCGTCTGGGGGCGCCGAGCGGGAGAGAGAGAAACGTGATTTACTGGGAGAGTCCCCCCGGGCGGTCAGCACGCCCCCAGCACCGCTGGGGACCCTCCGCGCTCCTCTCCTGGAGCAGTTTGTGTGCACAGAGGAAGAAGAATCCCCTGGGGAAGGCAAAGGCTCTGCCGCTCTGGGAACCGGGGAGCCTGGTGCTTGCTATGAGGAGTTGCCACCCGCGGGGCTGCGGCACGGCGCAGGCAGGCTGGCCACCGACCGCAGCACTGACCAGGACCACCAGCGTGATCCTGGCACTCGAGGGGTCTCAAGCACAGCACAGAGAAGCCGAGCTTAAAGTCTCGGGTGGAAGCTCGTGCCCCGTACAGCCCCCATCCCCCAAGGAGCGTGTTTCGGGTGTGCTCGGGGACCTCAGGCATCCCTCGCTCCTTAACACCTCACTCCCATCCCCACCGTGTTTGCCAGCACTGGCGAGCTTGGTTCCTAATGGTACCCAACAGCCAGGGACCCTGCTATCCGCGGGATGCTCTGAGCACACAGCCCTGCCTGCTGAGCCCAGGGAACACAAGCACACTCCATTCCTCCCACCTGCCATCCACAGGCAGCCCAGACTCTTGCCTGCACCCCATCACCCCACACCCAGACTCAGCACTCGCCTCCCGACCTCCACAGCACCTGACTGGAGCCCGAAAGCACACAGGAGGGATGGCGATGGACCCACAGGCACCTCCTGCGGCGCTGCCGGCCTGGGGGTCTCCTGTTCCTCCCCGCAGCTGCCCAGCTACGCAGACCTGGGTTTGGTGACATCCCTGGGAAAGCCACCCAGATGGGACACAGCCAAAGCGAGTGCTCCAGCTCTGGCCAGCAGCACGGCTCCCCGCTCCCCTCTGCGCTAGCCACGCGCTGCTCCTGCCACCCCAGACCACTCCCTGCACCCCCAGACCACCCCACGGTGCCTGGAGCTGCTCTTCAGCTCTGCCCCTCTCTCACACAACAGGAAACTGCGCTTGGACGCTGCGCTTTTGGGAGCAGCCAGGACGGGCCTGGGTCAACGGCCCATGGAAACAGCACTGGGGACCCACTCACAAACTGTCTGCCAGGAGAGCCCGTGCTTAGGGCCAGGGCTCTGCAACAGGCGGGGGTGAGCTGAGTTCAGGGGCTCAGGAGGGCAGGATCGCCCCACAGCCCCCTCCCTCCCTGCAGATGCTGATGCACTTTGTGTAGAAGTGCTCAGCAAGAGGGGGTGGGACGCCTGGGACAGCACAGCCACGGAGACGGGCGCTGGGGGTCTGTCCTTGCTTAGTGGGAGGTAGAGGCACAGGCTGCTCCCACCCACAACCACGCTGTGCCACAGGAGGGGATGTCTTCAGGCCCTTTCATAGCCTGCCCAGGGATATAAAGGCTTTGCTTTCCTCCTACCTCTGGGCTTTTGTAAATGCCTGAATTCCAGGCGCAGATGTGACTAAACAGTGACTAACAACACCTACAATTAACAGGCTTCAGCAACTGGCCCTTCTGGGCACTCCCCACCCTCACGAGCTAACAACTGATCTTTGGGCATGTGAAAACCACCTTCGTTCCTCCGAACTGAGGTGAGCCCCACGCCCGGCGCGGCGCCCGGCGCAGCGCAGGCTAACGGGGCTACGTACATTGTATGGACATGGGAGACACGATCTCCTCATCCAGATCGTCCACGTCATCCGTCATGATGAAGTGCGAGGGGTTGGGTCGCGGGGTGCCCATCCAGCTGGGGTCAATGTTAAGGGCTGAGGCCAGGGTGTGGATGCCGGGGTTGTTGACAATCTGGAAGCCGCAGAGCATCTCTATCTGCTGCCAGCGATGCAGGCGCTCCCGCAGCGCCGCCGTCACTTCGCTCAGCGCTTGCCTGGAAGCGAGGTACAGACAAGGGGAAACATTGGGAATGGAGGAAAAACACACCATAGAGTGGCTGAAACGGGGAGCTCGGTGTCTCAGTTTTGTGTCCTGGTACATGAGACATTTTTCATTCCACTCTCAGAAATACGGGAGTTTCAAAAAACCCCACAGCAAGGACTGAAGTCTCCAGGGATAATTAATCACTTCAAGCTGCAGCTCCCCAATCCTCACTCTGACACGGGACCTTTAGCTGCCACTCCTGGTTGCATGCAGGTTGCACAGAGCTGTCGAGCAGCAGGAGCAGGTCCAAACCCAGCTCACTGCAGTCAACAGCACCAACGCTCAGCAACACCAGACCCCAAGCCCCTGCACGAGCTGCAGTCCCCTCGAGCTGCAGTCCCCTCGAGCTGCAGTCCCCTCGCTCTGCAATACCCAGGGGGGAAGGAGGAAGGAGGAGGGAAGGTATTTAGCACATACTCACTTGGCTGTTAAGATTTTATGATCAACATCATCTAGAGATGAGCTGTGAGCGACGTGAAACGTTCCAAACAGGGTGTTTCGCTTCTTCTTGATTTTTTCAGCCTGGAACATCAACAGAAAAAGGTCACAGGAAGAAGACGACCTCACGTTTCCTCCAGGACAAGCACATCCTGGATGGGCTGGGACAGAAATAGTCCCTGCAGCTGCTGGTGCGCACGTAAATAGTGTGAATTGGGACATTTGCTGCAGGACGATGCTCTTCCTAACACAGAGGGTGAGGAATTCACCAGCAAGGAGTGAACAGGTCGGGGGTTTCATGCTCCTCCTCAGCCCTTCCCCTGATGCCCTCAGAGTCAGAGGGGACCACATCAGCGGCTCTCCTGCAGCCTGGTTTGGTCCTTCCCCTGAGACAACGCTCAGGGAAACACTGTCAGTGCCCTGGGGGGTTGGTCTGAGGAGGATGTTTGGGTTGGGGCTGGGTTTTTTGCCCTCCCTTTGTGGCACAGTGTATATTCCTAATTAACAAGCTCTGGGGTTCACAGATCTGGAGGCGCTGACCTGGGGCTTTCAGTAGCAAACTGGGGACATGCATGAGAACTGGCCCAGCAAAGGGAAAGCCAGCAAATGCTAAAGATGTTCACGGGCAAAACATATTAAGGCAGATGAGTTTTTGGATGCTACCAGCTCCGTCTGCTCTTGATCTCCACAGAGACAAACACATTACAACAGCTTCCCCGAGCTCATCGCTTCCTGGCTGGCACTGAGAATGTTAAACTGCTGGGAACACCGAAATGATTCATGGCTTCAGGTGGTGTCTCTGGCTTGGGGATTTGGTTGTCCGTGCACGTAAACCCCCTCGAGCAGGGGTTATGCTGAATAGGTGCGACCCCCCTGCCAGGGGGAGGGGGTGCACAGGCAGCTCCCCGCTCTCTGCACCTCCTGGGCTGCCAGCTGCCAGCACGCCCAGGCCAGCACCTGCACTGCCCTGAGGGGCGACCACACTTCAAACCCCACCCATTTAGAGTGTTAAAGTGGAAATAAGGTGCAGAGAAAGAAACCCGTCAGGTTTGGCTCCCCATGGCAGCGAGGGGGAGACTCGGCATGGGAACGCTGAGGATCTCACCCCTTCCTTGGCCACCAGCAGCTGCTTCTCTGCGTTCTGCTTCTTGATGTTGTAGTACTGGACCTCCACCTCGTGCGTCAGCTGGAGCCACTTCTGCAGGGCCTCGGGCGCAGCCCAGCTGCAGTGGGACTCCAGCTCCTTCTCGGCGTTCTTGAGCGCCATCCGCACCTGCGAGAGAACCGGCCGGAGGGCGCTGCAGTGATGGCAGGGACAGGGTGCCCTCTGGCAAGGCCTGGCGTGCCCTGCAGCAAGGCCCGGCGTGCCCTCCGGCAAGGCCCAACGTGCCCTCCAGCAAGGCCTGGCATGCCCTCTGGCAAGGCCCAACGTGCCCTGCAGCAAGGCCCGGCGTGCCCTCCGGCAAGGCCCGGCGTGCCCTCTGGCAAGGCCTGGTATGCCCTGCAGCAAGGCCCGGCATGCCTCTGGCAAGGCCTGGTATGCCCTGCAGCAAGGCCTGGCGTGCCCTGCAGCAAGGCCTGGCGTGCCCTGCAGCAAGGCCCGGCATGCCTCTGGCAAGGCCTGGCGTGCCCTGCAGCAAGGCCCGGCGTGCCCTCCGGCAAGGCCCAACGTGCCCTCCAGCAAGGCCTGGCATGCCCTCTGGCAAGGCCCAACGTGCCCTGCAGCAAGGCCCGGCGTGCCCTCCGGCAAGGCCCGGCGTGCCCTCTGGCAAGGCCTGGTATGCCCTGCAGCAAGGCCCGGCATGCCTCTGGCAAGGCCTGGTATGCCCTGCAGCAAGGCCTGGCGTGCCCTGCAGCAAGGCCTGGCGTGCCCTGCAGCAAGGCCCGGCATGCCTCTGGCAAGGCCTGGCGTGCCCTGCAGCAAGGCC
>VZTU01017088.1:0-11349 GCA_013400835.1 Zapornia atra | reverse complement strand
GGATGTGCAAGTGCTTTAGGTGCAGTGCAGAAGTCATGGGCTTGTCATCAGCTGTCTGTTCCATCTCTGATACTGTCATCATCAATTTTCAGACTCTTAAATTGAACACAGCTTTTGCAAGCTGTGCATGTTATAAAGCTGAATCTTCTACATACTGTTCAGTACAGGCATGACACTCCAGTTCTGAAATTTCTTATTACTCACTTGCTCTCAGTTTTTCTTGTCTTGTTTGATTGCAATATCGATTACAACATCCTGCTCTGAGTTAGAAATCAGACTGGATTTTTCTTCATCTGGGAGACTTTCCAGTGTGTGATAGCNCTTGTTACCAAAACTTCCTAGGAAGACAGCACCTGTGGTAGCAGCTGTTAGGTACCATCTGGGTTTGAGCATCTGATACCTGCTGCAGCATATTGTGAATGGACAGAGTAACTTTACTTCTCAGCAATAGCATTTAGCTCTGTCTCTGCTAGAGTATGTACTTAAGACTCTGTGTACTCTGCCTAGAGTATGTACTTAAGATTCTGTGCTTTCTATTGAATTGGATATTTTAAGATCTGTCCTGTTTCAGTTCTTTTAATAGCAGTTTTCCTATTTTTCTTGTCACGTTTGTAGTTTGGCAAAGATCTTTGAAGAACTGAGATTCCATGTCCTTCTGGTAGGGCCAAAGTATGCAAATTAGGGGTGTCTGAAATGACATAGGTTGTTTTGGCTCTGTATAGCTTGGTAGTCAGCAGGCAAAGGTAATTTTGACATGCAAAGGCTCTTTCTATTTTACATTCCTTGTTTTCATATGACTGTTGGGAATAGTTTCATTACATAAGTCTTGCACTTTTTGCATACTATTCTTTTCCTGATGTTAGGAATACTATATGTATGTGGCACTTCTTCATTTTTGGAAGTATAAATCAAGTGGAATTATGTTTGTCCTACAGTTTTGATGTTTCAGTGTAGGAGTTCATAAATCTAAATACTCTTTGAGACTGCTAGATCATGAACAAACTTCAGTGCAGATGGGATCAGAATGAGTTCTTGGGTTTTGAATCTGTTGAGTAAATATCAAGGTCACAGTTTTTCGTAACCACCTGAGATATGGTGGTGCTCTGTAGCAAAGCACAGTATCTAGAGTTGAAGAATAAAGCCTCTTGACCTGTCAGTGTGTACCAGGATATTAGTAGGTGATAGTATGCATTTTAAATATGGAACCCATAGCATGCATAAATATCTAGGCTCTACTGTCTGTTAGCATCTAGAGTTCAAGCATCACTGTAGCGCTCTGTCTGGTCCTTCAGGATGCAGCCTGTGTTTTGACAAACAATTTGGGCTTTTCAATTTTTTTTTTCTGGATCAGAATAAAGTCTGGAGTACTTCCTTTGAAATATTATCTACTGGATACAGTAGATATATCTATCAAAAAAATAAAGGTTGGTAAGGTCGTTGTAGGATGACGGACAAATGAGTGAATGTTTTAAAAACAGTTGGCAAGAGAATTGTCAATTGAAAAACAATCTTGATCATGCTAAAGTGGAATTTAATTTTTTTGGGGGAAAAAATAGTCAGTGTGTTCAGTTTGCTTTTGAAAGAGCAGATACCATTGTCCCCTCATGCCTTTCATAATTGAGCTCTAAAGCAAAAAAGGTTGGGACAGCTCCAGTGTAGCTAAGCTAACAGCAGTAGCTAAAGTTCCTTGACAGCTCTGGAGATGAGATAAAGAGGTTCTCTGAAGTACCACATCTAGGGTGATATTTCATCCTGCAGCATGGGAGATAACCTGTTACCTTGTGTGAATGACACCCCTCCTCCCCAGTTTGTGAGAATGTAATCCTCCACGTTTAAAAACACAGGTGGCTCTATTCTTACCTACTGCAAGAAAACCATGGATTTTATGCTTGTAAAATGCTGTATCTACCCCATGTTGGTCTTCTGTTGCTGAACTTAGCTGTATTACACCCCAAGTCAACCACGCTGTCCTCTCTTAACATTTAGTATTACTTTGATTTCAGTATCTTCTCTATTTACTGAAGAACCCTTGTCTTGTGTGAAAGTATGTAACTTCAGCATGTTCAACTAAGTGTTTTATCGTTTTGTTCTTACCTTTTGATAAGAAGGGCTAACACGTAATCAGTCAGTGATCTGTGGCTTAACATCAATAAATCTGTTCTTCAGAAACATGGCTACCTATATTTAATGTAAGTCTTTCACCTTATCAGGTCTGTCAAATCCACATCTCAAGATCTGTTGGGCTGCTTTGTAACCCATGGCGGTGATGCTGGGGTAACCCTTTCGCGGGAATACAATAGTAATTCAAGAGGTCTAGAAAGCTGTCCTGTCTCTCAGATGGTCATTTTTAAGTCTGCAAGAGCCACTACTTCCATCATACACATTCCAGCCACGGTGATAAAGAGGCTGTTGAAAGCCCACATTTTATCTGCTGCTGTTCTTTGAATCTGGAACAATAGAGTCATGCTCGGTTTAAGGTAGTAAAACAGAGTACATCATGATTGAAATACAAAGTGACTTCCCTTCTTGAAGGTGCTTACTAGCCCCTGAGGGGAGTTTAGCAAAGTCCTAAAAATTTTCTTGTCAGTGACTTAATACACAGAGTTGTGCTTCTGCCTTCCTGTTTCATCTCCACCTCTTTACCCTCATCTTGTAACTCTTACTGTTGAGGGCTATTTTGGAAAAAAAATGTGCAGGTGAGGTGCTTATTTAATTGTGCTGTAGCTTAGACTGATGGCCCACAAGAATGTCTGCATATGCTGTCACAGAGGAGAATGTTTTGTATGCTCCACATCAGTGTGAATTCTTAAATAATCAGTACTGCAATCTGAATAGGTTTGTCACCTAAACATCATCCTCATTTTGGGAGGACGGGGAGAATTAATTGTTACAGATATGGAGACATCTGTTAGTTGTGCTATTTTGAATTTTGCTGTGTAGGTACAGCATCATTTTCAATTCACCTGTGTCTTCCCTAGCATCCCCTTTTGGTCTGATTTCTGGTATACATTTTAAACCTTATTACTGTACTAACATTAATTTTGAACCTCACTGATTTCTGTGGCCATCTTTTTTTTCTTTATACATGAAAAGCTCCATCTTAAATTGCAAAACTTTCTTTTAATTTATGATTTTTGAAACACTTTTGAGGAAAAAGCAGAATTAACATTTATTTTCAGATGCTGCACTGCCTTGGGCACTGCTTCTGCTAGGATGACATTCAACTGGTAGCAGATTAGTTTTGTGCTGGTGGTGTGCTTTGGTTGAAGTAGTCTCTACAAGCACCTGAGTTCTTCCCATCAAAAAGACATAAAGATTACTAGAAATTGGAGCAGGCAGAGCTCATTTTTATAGATAATCTGCACTAAGTGTGATTTGCCCATTTAGCTACTTTTTGCATAGCTTGGTGGTGTAGCTGCTGCGTTAAACAACAGTATGGGGGTTGGGGGTGTGTTTTTGGGCTGTTTTTATTTTTTAGTTCATAAACAGCTTGCAGAAATGCTGATCCCCTGGGTCTAGGGTCTCTGCAAATAACCTCACTGGTCTTTATCCTTGGATTAAAACCATGTGCTGAATAAACCTAACTAGGACCAATCAGCACGTAATTTCCTCAACCCCACACCTTTCCAGGGCCTGGTCCATGATTAGGCCACCCCAGGTCACCTTTTCCAGTATGGTGTGGTGCCCCAGTGTACAATATGCTGGTGACATTTCTCACACACACCCCACTTGATCTGCTGGAGTCAACCTACGTGACTAAGGGAAGTCCGCTTATTTTTCAATGTTGCTTAGTTCTGTAAAGTTCTTGTTGTATACCCCATGTATAATTTTTAATCAAGGGCAAAAAAACTTTACAAAACCATGTACTATTGAAAAAGGACTTGTCCTTAAGCTGTATGCAGCTCAGGAAAAGATGCAGTGTCATCAGCAGGTTTAGGAATCTATTCCCAAGGGAAAAAAACCAGACAGTTGTTACAGGCATTGGTGACTTGGACTATGTGTGTATATTCTAATAATACTTTGATTACTTGGGGAACTTTAACATAAGTTCCATATGAGATTTGGAGGCCACCCTTTTTAATTTTTAGTTGGTAATTGTAGTATTCTTTTGCCTTGAAATTAGATAGGGAACAAGTTTGTCAAGTTTGTCTATGCCGTATCTGCAGGCAGCAACTCTCTTGGTTAGTGCTTGGCTTTCACATGCAGTGTCTTCCACATGATTGAATTTCTTCTACCTAGCTGGGTTTTTATTATGGTGACATACAGAAGAGGAGCAGTGTTCATGCATTTTTTATATACTTGCAGGATTTTATTTTAAAAGGTCAACAGTAAGAAGCACAGACCAACCTGTAGTGTCATCTGCTCAAAACTGAGACTTCTAACACTTGCAACTGACCATCCTGAATCTGTTGAACTTTTTTTCCAAAGCAGGGATTGCTAAGGAGAAGCATTAGTGTCAGTTAGGAACATCACTTTGTCTTGTGACGTTTTCAACCTTACATTTAAACTCTTGAATCAACTCATCTCAAGTCTTCTAAGTAAAACTTCCTTCAAGCCTTGGACCTTGTTTTATGAGGCTGTCTTACTCCATTTCTGTTGCTGCTTTGTTGGCCTTTCTGAAGGCAAGGAACTACCTAATCTGAAGGGCTCCTTTGTTCCTCATCTCACAGTGCAGTCTTCTGTTGAAACTCCCGACAAGTAGAACTTCTGAACTTCAGAGACCTTAATAGTTATTTTGTAACTTCAGAATACATTTCATGGGATTGTTCAGCTTTGAAAGATCCACTCTGTTATTTTTAACTTCCATTTTTCTTCTTGCCATTTTATCTGGTTTATCCTCTTGTGGGTTTCACTTTAGATTTTTGCAAACTTCTTGTTGTGTTTGTAGACCGTCTGGGGTTACAAAAGCTCTGTCCTTGTAGAGTGCTCCTTGACACTTGTTCCTGCAACACACATGTAATAAACCATCTAAACATCTCCCAGTTTCTTTGATGGACTCATCAAAGTTGCCTCAAAAGTGGAAAAAAAGGAAAATCAGGCAGTTAAAACTGGTTAACCTGCAGCTCCAAAAATTTGCTTCAGATGTCAAGAATTGACATCTTTGTCAATGAAAATGCCTTTCACTGAGATGTAATGCAAATACCTTATCTTCATGTATATGGTATTTTTAAAAATATCCTGAATTCTTTCCACATACTTTGGCCTGGATATAAACCAGTACACATTATATTTTAAAATGTAACAGTTGTAAATTGAAAAAAAAAACCTCAATTAACTATGGTAAACTTTCTTCAGGGCAATAGAAAACTGCAGGGAACTTAATCTGTGTGAAGCTTTTTCCATACATGAAGGAAAGTATTCTTTTGAGTAAAACTACAAATGTATTGATGTGTAACAACTTCACACTTGTTAACTAGATGGTATTATGGCTGTCAGTAAATACTATTAAATTTTTCTTTGTAGCATTTCATCTAGATAGAAGAAATTCACCCCCGAACAGCTTGACACCATGTCTAAAGATTCGCAATATGTTTGATCCAGTTATGTAAGTAAAGCTACCTATCTGTATTTCTCTATCCTTTTGGAAGGGCCTAAGAGGGGTTTGGAAGAAGTGAGTGAACATGAATACCTTAAAATAAACACATGAGTTGGGAAAAAAAAAATCTGCCTTTTAACATCCTTGAGAAGACATAAATAATCTCTTCTGTCCTTGTCTTGCTTTGTGTCTTTGGGCCACTTCTTGAAGAGTGTGGCACTCCAAGTGGTTTGATTGAGTGACTGATCTTGCTCCGTTAATTAATTTTCTAAATGCTCAATTAGATCAGCTGACAGAGGGAACTAGAGGTTCATGTCCTAACATCAGACTGTAGGTTTCTGAAGTATTGATAAGTATTCAGTGGTTTTCAGTACTGACCCAGTCTATGCCCAGCAAGTGCATTAAAAATAAACCCAACCCACAAACATTTATAGACTAGTTCTTATATTTTGATGCTTCTTTTTAGTGTCTGTGTCCAGTCAGTCTATTTGAACAGTGCAACTTCTAGTACATTCCCTTATTTTAAACCTTTTCTTTTGGAAGTTGACCTAGCTCAGTTACTGGACTGCTGGATTGTAGTCCTAGGGAGTGGGATACTTCATGCAATTCTTTATCGCACACCCTACCCTATTCCTCTTCCATGAGCTGTCTTGCAGAAGACTCCTGCTTAAAGAAGTACTTTTTTTTCTCACACCCTTCACAGTAATTTTCAAAAAACACACACCCCACAGTGCAAGACAAACTACTTTGTTCACTGCTTTGTCAAGAGAGGAAGGAGGTTTATGTTCTTGTCCCAGATCTGCAAGAGTTGAATGCCCATACTAACCACCATAAGCACAGAATGTTCTGGTGTATGTGATTAGATTAGCAAATATTGTTGATGTTTGCCATGGGTGCAAGGTATTTTTAATAAAATTAGTTTGTAGCTGCCCTAAGTCAGCCTGTTGTATACTAACAATATGCCAGTAGTTATTAAAAGCAGCCATCCGTAATAGAGGTCTTTCCCCTTGACCTGAGAATCATCTGGGGAACATACCAGTTAATTTGTATTTAACAAAGTTAGAGAAAATAGTCATACTGCTGCTGTCAAAAGTCAGAAAACTTACCTGGAGACTGTGAACCCTTAGACCACAGCAACGGACTTAAACGTGGCTGTATATTCTAGGCATTTACCATGCCAGACACAAGCCTGCTTTTTGGGGTTCTGTCTTGTTTTTTAATGTCAGTCTCTTCCAGTGTTTCTGCATCGAGCACCAAGGCAGTAAGAAGAATGGTTCAGAAAGCATGGGTACTGTTCTGTGAGACTCCTGTTGACAGCTAATGGGACATACATGTACAGCATCAGGGAGGGGCAAGTCACTTCCTTGGGAGCCTGTTCCATTATGGGAGGTCCAAATTAGTTGGTAACTCATGATATTTCATGTTCCCAGGTCTGCAAAACACAGAAAGCAGTGTAGACTGAGAATGCATTTCTGTTTCATTTGCAAACAAAATGAGCACTTGGGACTAATGTGGTGACTTCAGTATTTGGGAAGAATACAGGCCAGCAGAAAAGATGATTGCCTGCTCTTAACAGTGTGGTCTCACGGTAGCGGGTTTTCTGCTGATGGCAGCATGCTTCTCAAGAATATCCGGACATGAGTCCTGGGCAGGGAAGGAATGCACTGAAGTCAAGATTGTATAGAATCATAGAAATGTTTGAGTTGGAGGGGACCTTTAAAGGTCCTGAGTCTTGCAACTTGAAATTACTTTATTTCCCTAAGACCCTGAGCAGAGTGTGTTATCTAGAAAATGCTGCTGTTCACGCTGTTAGAGAAGGGGAAGTAGACCTGCATATTCCCTTCATTTGGAGCTATTTAGTAAAAAGAAAACTTTGGCAAGTTTTTAAGTTGTGCTTTCCACTGTAAAGTCTCTTTCCTAGTAGGACCCTTTGCACCTTTGTGTCCCTCTCCCACTTTCGTTGACTTGTTTATGTATGTTCTCCCTGTGTAAGGGTCATCAACTGGAAATCTCATCCTCCAACCAATCAAGGTCAAATGACAGAAACAAATCCGACATTCCATGCTGCCAGAGTCACTCAAATGTAGGACCCCCTTAATGTCATACTCAACAGATTAAAGTAACATCCCCAACCAATTAGCTTCCCTATGTACATTCCATTCCCCTGACATGTGTTTTCTGCTGAATACTGAGGAAGGTAGTTAAACTATTTAAAGAATTTTAGTCTTATGTAAAGAAAGCTCTTTAAAACTACTCAGAGCTCTTAATAGTATTATTGGAAGAGTAGGTTCATTGTTTTTTTGAGTAAAGACTATTCAAGCAGGCTTAAAGGTGTATTAAGGCTCTTGAAATCATTTTGCCTCTGCTTAGATTTATTTTATTAGGGCCAGACAGTTCCTGCGGTACCTTCATAAAAATACAGAGACTTCTGTCTTGTCTAGTGATGTACCTAAAAATTGATAAGCATTGACAATAAAAGAAGTTGGGGGGGGAGGGAAGACAAAATGAAACCAGCAAAATCGGAATCTGGCTTTAACTTCTGTTTCTGGAGCTAGATTGGCACGTTCCATCGGTAGCCTATGGGATGAAAGCAGGTTGTCCCATTGTCTGGGGTAGTGAATTGGTATTTGGTGATGGACAGCATCTGAAGAGCTGCTAAATCTCCTTCAGCCTGCTGAAGCCTGACTTGGAATGTTACTTCTGTGTCTGCTGGTAGAGGTGATATAGTAAAGGGGCAGAGGTTTGCAGCCTCAGAGAGGCAGGTGATGGCAGGCTGCTAGAAGGAGAGGGCAACACCCACCCCTCCCCCCAGATGCAAACTACTCCTTATGATGATTATTGTTGAATTTTCTGAAGTAGACTCTAAGATCTAATGTATTGAATATTCACTACTTCAAGTACTAAATCTGTCCCAAAGGCATTTAACAGGTAATAATGTCAAGTTACAAAGAAATCGAAGTCGGTGGGGAAAGATGAGATTGTTGTCAATATTTTTTTAAATGCTGTGCTGAACTAAACCTTTCGTTGTTTGCATAGGGAAATAGGGGATCACTGGCATCTGGCAATTCAAGAAGCAATCTTGGAGAAATGCAATGATAATGATGGAATTGTTCATATTGCTGTTGACAAAAATTCACGTGAGGTGAGTCTTTCCAGTAATTTCTTAATGCTTTGTTTATCATTGTCTGTTGGCCTTCAGCAACCCAAACTAACCCTCTCTTTCTTGCAGGGTTGTGTGTATGTCAAGTGTCTCTCTCCAGAGTATGCTGGAAAGGCTTTCAAGGCATTACATGGCTCTTGGTTTGATGGTAAGGAAAAGAGGCTTATAACAAAACACATTAGAAATGACAGAAGATGGGTGCTGCCGTTTTTAAACGGTGAAGGGTTTTAACATCTGAAGTACAGAGCTTTAACAACTGTGTCTTTTTTTGTAGTCACCACCTGCTAAACTAATTTCAGTGTAATGACACATTTGTGCATATTTATGTCCTGAAACAAAATGTAATAATATTGAACTAGAAGGTTTCTCTTTTATTTCTTTGCTTTGTAGGAAAGCTGGTGACAGTAAAATACCTGCGACTGGATCGGTATCATCATCGTTTTCCCCAGGCTCTCACTTGTAACACTCCACTGAAGCCATCCAACAAACACATGAACTCTATGTCCCACCTGCGTCTTCGGACAGGCACAACTAATTCTCAGGGAAGTTCCTGAGAAGACTTTCTACAACTGCTAGGACTGTTACTTGCAACAGGAATTTTCCTGTTTGGCTGCCGTCTTCCTTTTTTAGTGCTTTTTGTATGTAATACTTTAATGAATTAAATAAAAAGTTGAACGTTCCAGAAATCTTGTTTCCAAAGGGACTTAGCAATGAGGCAGTAATACTGAGCTGACAACAAAGAAAAAAAGCTTCAGGAAGTTTTCTGGGGCTATAGTAAACCAACACATTTAAGTTTTGCATGAGGAATACCGAATTCATTATACATTTGCAGATGTGGTGACTGTATTTTTGCACCAAGAAGTGTTCTTGATAATACAAAAGCATGGAGAAAAAACCAACTTCCTGTATTTCCATAGTTTCCTGTGAAATAATCTTGTGGGTATTTTGTAACAACCAACCTACAGTTCCTGATGGTGAATAAGTTTTTTTTTAAAAAAAAAAATCTTTTTCAGTCAATATTAGGTTTTTGTTGCTGTATAAGAATTTTTTTTCTGCAGCTAGGGTCTGGGGAAAGTTAATCTGGCATTAGTGGTTGCATATAATAATTGTGAGGGAAAACAAACTGAATGCGGATGTACTGGGCTTTGTATATAAATGTAAATGCTGGTGGTGGCAAAAATGGTTGTGTTCTGTGAGGATGTCTGCATTGGAGCAGTGAAAAAGCTTCCTATTTTATTCAAAACCTGATGGTTTTTATGGTTTTGGCTCCATGGCAGGAGGCCAAATAACTTAAAGTGTTAGATACAGGTTAAATATCTTTTATAGGTTTTATATTAAAAATACCCAACTGATTTTGTGTGAAAGGTCTGATACGAATTGTAATGAATTCAAATTTGTGAGCAATAAAGAAGCAATTGGCAGATACTGGAAAAATATTTTGTGAAAAGCTGTATTTGTTATAACAATTGCCAGGGCTGTGACAAAATACCATTGGGATTAAGTGACTTTCCCAATACATTACAACTTGATTTGATGAACCAGTTACCTGCTAAATTCTTAAGTTACATACTTCCTTGCAACAATTTTGGCAGATGTGAGCAAAGTACAGCTGACAGCAAACCTTGTGATTCTGAGCTTGTAAATTTACTAACACTTACCAAAAAGTACAAAGTTGTTGCTGAGAAGCTCAGTTGCAAATCTAAGATTACTGGCTTTACTAATCCCCATTCCAACAAAAATCATCTATCTGAATATCCTGTAGCGGGGAGGGGGGTGATACTGGAAGCACACCAGTCCCACAAATTTTACTCCAACTCACTTTACTTTGTAGATAAGATGGTTTTGCAGCATGAACTTGCACAAATAATGCACGTTTTTCTTATGGTTAAGTAAACATGATGCACACTATTCTGCAACAGAAAATCCTCTTGTGCCTTACCTTTGTGCTTTTGTGGGCACCATGTTTATTATTGGAGAGTTTGTTAACCGAAAAATTTTAAATCCTCAGTTTTATGTCTCAGATGCTAATGAATGAGTATATATAATATATAATCAGCCATGCAGAATTCTACTTACCAAGGACAAGTACATATTTTTGATGGGTAAGTAGATTGTGCCAGGTCTGGTAGATTTTGATGAGTTTTACTATATACATATATGTATAATATACATGTATATGTATTATATATATGTATATAAACTAATTTTGCTGTATTTGATGTGCATCATAGTGATTTGTTAACCTGACCTTAGTGACCCCATCTTGTGACCTGTTGCAAGAGTGAATGTAAAAATAGTTGTGGCATTTTAAAAGGTCGCCTCGATGCAAACGCATCTATCTTGCTTCTAAAATATATTTCTTGTAAACACTGTACATTTTATTATTGTAATATGTACTATTATGCAGCTTATTTTACCTTAAACTGTTAAGTTGACCAATATCCCTTACTGCAAGACAGATGGGAATGTGTATAATACCTGAACATTTGAGAAAAATCAGATGTTTCTTGTAATTTGTCACCCTGTCCTGTAAAAACAAACAGAAAAACCAAAACAAACTCGAATTAAAGGTTTATTAGGGGTTTTTATATGCGTCTCACCTTCCAGATACTTGCATGTCTCTTTCACTTGATACTTCTTTCACTGGGGGGCG
>VZTU01017085.1:44857-56897 GCA_013400835.1 Zapornia atra | reverse complement strand
TTGCTGCATTTTGGAGCATACACGTCTTTTCAGTACCACAAGTAAGCCAGTGTGTTATGTTCTAACTGTATGTTATCTGATGAATACATTTGCATTATAATGACTATAAATATCCTCATAATTAATGACTGATTAGCATGAAAAATTCCTATAGAACATATAGGCTTAGAGTGGTCTTTTAAAAGATCTATAGAATATGGAAAATGCATACTTTAAGACAGCTTTAAGGGGTTGTTCTATGGAAGTGTTCTTTTACCTTGCTGTTTCAGGAGAGTAAATTCAAATGTTCAAAGAAAAAGTTGTATTCTAAAGTTTTAGAATGCATATACCAGCTAACAGGTGTGATAACTATGAACTGCCTTGCACTTGTGAATATGAATGTTGCATACTGAAATCTCAGGTTTGCAATTTTAATATCTATAAATCTTCCTTAAGTCTCCCTTCTTTTCCTAGAACTGGCAGCAGAAGCCACATCTGTGGTTGCACTACTAACTTTTAAAACCTGGAGATACTTTCTGTATTAATTATTCAGTTATAAGTGTTGGGGTTTTTTTTTTAAATGTTGCGTAGGGAATGTTTTCCTTTGTCAGAATGCATGTCTTGTTTCAAGTTTTAGAATTTTATTACATTAAGATTTAATTACAGGGAAACAGCAAAATGTGTAATGTAAACTTCACAAGTGTATGTACCATTATGGTACAAGTGCTTGTACCATAATTTGTAAAATATCATTCAATGGGGACTAAAAATAACAGGGTATGCCACTTGTTTTTAAAAGTTGCTGTTGTCAAACTTGTAGTAAAATAAGACTAACTGGGCAGTTGTGTGCAGTCAGATAAGGCCTCTTATCTAATCAAGATTTCTCTCCCTCTGAACATTCAGAATGTAGCACTAATAAATTATTAAGGGAGGATGCTACATTTCTTTCTGCCTTACATATTCTTAGCAGCAGTATTCAGTTGCAAAAAAATCTTTCTTTCTGGTGATGTGCCAGTCACTAAACTGTTAACTCGAAATTGAATCCTTTAAGCTAAATTTAGAGCGCTGGAAGAATATAAATATCCTCCTATTTAATGTAGATAATAAACCTGGGTCAAGGGAAGTGGAGATAAAGCTTTTCTTGTTATGTACAAACACAAAAAGCCTCACAGTTGCAATTTAAAATCTGGAGTTGTGATTTCCACCAAAATACCGAAGTGAAAAGTACCTCACAGTCGTTTTAGTTGTTAGAGACTGATAAAGGTCATGGGTAGTTCCTGTTTCATAAGTACAGTAAAAAAGATAAAAATTGGAAACTTGAGGAGGCAGTCTAGACAGACTTGACTCTTGCTGCCCTAAAGGTGAGGACAAAGCTCTTTATATCGAAGTGTTGATGTAGTACGCATGCTGCCACTGTACTAGAAAATTGCCCTTTTTCCCCCAAAGGAAGGAGGAGTGCTTGCTCTCCCTCTAGACCCTCTATAAGGGTTTTCACAGTCCATTCCTAAATCGATGGTTGCAAGCTAACAGTAACCTCCCACTTTCTAACCTTAGAGGAATTAGACTCAATGCAATCTACTTAATTTCTGGAGCTCAAGCCATTATCATAAAGCCTTGTTATAAATGTGCATATTAGGGAGAACCAGAATTTCTATCTGTAAGGAGTTACCAGAAATAGCAAGCATCCAAAAATATTTCTGCAGGGGTGCATCACATGATTTTATGCTGCCTTTGGCATGATTGAGCCTTCAGTTACTGTAAATAACTTAAGTGCATGTGCTTTTGACAAAAGGCTATATTAATTTATTTCTAGTCTATGTAGTACAAGATTGCAAATATTACAGCTTTTTTTTTTAAATAACAAAATTAATTCATGCCCCTGATCTTCAACTACTGGAATTCTGTTGTTCTTTATGTGTTTCAGCTGTGCACTGGACACATTGTTAAAGTGTACAATGTTTAACATATGCTGTGGGTGCAGTTAGTTTCAAAGCCTCTTCCTGCATGATTTCCTTCCTGGGTTTTTTTAGGTTTTTTTAATTGTAAAGACAGAGTGTTCCTGAAGCTTATTATAGTGTTACGAAGAGTAGGGAGAAAAGTCCTTACATCTTCAGCCCATACACAGAGATGATGCAAGACAGGTTAGGGCTACTTTACATATTTAAAGAAGAGCCACACACAAAAACATAATACACACTGGAGCCTTCTTACGGAAAACTAGCTTTATTTTAAAAATAAGTTGAATGCATAGCACTCACAAAGATTCCATTGTTTTGGATGTTTTGCATCTAGGAGCACCATATGCCATAAAAAACACATTTTGGTTCTAATAGTAAGAACAGTTTATTTCTAATGTACACTGGTAAAGCCCTTTTAAATAATATATCAAAACTGTTCAGTGTACATTTTCTCTGTAGTCATGATGTAGCTGTAGTGTCAGAAAGAAACCCACAACTAAGTAATAAATTAAAAACAGACAGCATGTAGTGAATCTTTTTACAGTTGACCTAATGTCTTAAAAAAGTCAAAGAAAAACCACCCTAGTAAATGTAAGTTTGCAGTATTAACTAACTGAATAAGCCCCCTGCCCATTATAATTCCAGTGTTAAGTATTAATTTTTTATATATCAAATGCCTATGGGATAAATTTACTAATTTCCCCCAAAAGAAGAACCTATACTGCTGTGTCACAAAGATGACAAGTTAGCTGATTTAAAGGTTTTTACAGAAAAAAATTGCTACAGGCATCTGCTGTTATTTCAAGTCATGGTCTATTACAAGACTACATTCATAGCATCAGAGGTAGTTAGAGCACTGAGGACTTGGATATAGCATTGAAACAAAATGAAACCACAGAAAGTTGTCCCTGTTCCTCTTAAGTAGGTAACAATGCTGAATAAAAAGCGTGGCATTTTATGAGGTGGAAAGACTCTACTTAACACTACTGTCAGACATGGGCAAATATTCATTAAGAGAGAAGGGAAAAAACAGAAAACCAAACCAACTTGCACTTTAAGAATTGACCACACTGCCTATTTCAAAGTTGATTCTCTAGCATAAAGCAGAGGGTTGTTTCTTTGATTCACCCTCCTTTCCCCCTTGATTTGCACATACACACTACAAATGCCAACAACACAAACTGGTATTTCTGAAGGAAAAACAAAAACAAACTAAGAGAAACAGGATTTCTTCTCCCAACAATAAAGTTTTGTAGTGTGTCATCATTCAGCCCAAGAAAGAATGAACACAGCTGTTCTCCCACCATTTTGAACATTGTGATAAGGTCCCATCTCCTGCGATAAAGCCTTTATCTTAATATTGATTAGGAATCTTAATTGCCCCTTCTTTCAAGAGTCTCTGTAAGCTTCACAGTACTTCACTGTCATTAGATGGTACACAATTATAAGTGCTGCCACTAAGACAAAGGAGAAAGTGGTAAATGAACAAATAAATCAAAAAAAGGCTTAAGCCTCCATATTATAAAGATATTTCAAAGTAGTAAGAATCCTGTCATCCATTCCTCTTCCTCCCATATTCTACCACAGGAGAATGTCAGGTATCTCTTTATATTAAAAAAAAAAATTGTCCATTAATACCACTATCACCATTTTCATCCAAGAGTTGGATGAATGAAACTTTCTACTCTCAGACTATCCACTCCACAGGAGAGTGTATTCCATAAAGTTATTTAATTAGCACCTTTACTGTGATAAAGCAGTTCACTCTGCAATATATTTTTGATCCACCCGTTTAGAAGAGTAAATCTCTGCCTTTTCTTCTGGAACTCCCAAATGGTAGAAGAAAAAGTTGCCCACTATTACCTGAGAATTTCCCTCCACTATAAGCCTGACAGAACTGGATTTCTTTTTTAACTGTACTTTATTTTGTACAAGTGATACTGTCAGTACAGTTGGGAGGACACTTTCTGTTGGTTAATAACAAATGTGTGCTTGTGCACACAGAGGAATCACAGCCATGGCAGTAGTTCTGGTACAGTACAAATGCATTTGAAACTTTCACTTTTCTTCAGTTAATAGCACGCCGCTGGGCAGTGGTTGACATCTACATTCTGTGCGCACTAACATATCCCTTTGGTACTCTGCATGTAGATGCCCTGAAGAAAAGCCACTCCACTTGCTTCAGTTTCTTCCCTCTCTACCTTCCTCCCTCAACTTATGCCAATGAAGTGTACAAACCAGCAGCACGGAGTAATGAGTAGAAAATTCCCTGAGTTAGTATGAAGAGAGTTACTTTGAACATAAAAAGGATAGGGAGGAGAAAAGAAGCAAAAACGTAGTGTCTATCCTGTGAGATACAAAACTGAAAAACTAGCCAAAATAAGGGTTAACTTAAATGCCTTAGCCTCAAGTAAATACCCAACACAACTGCTGTAAAGGGGCAAGAGCATGGAGTCAGCCAGATGAGATTTGTTTCTTCATGCGGTCCCCATGTATCTGGAGAAGTCTAGCATTCACTGGATTCGTAACTTTAAGTAAATTTAAGGTAAGTGTTAATACTGTATGCTGGCATTACATAAACTTCTTCAAAATAATACTGCGTATCTCCTTCATTAAGAGGTAAGTCTGTAGTTAGTCCACAGCTATTTTTCTTTTGACTAGTATTTCAAAGATATGCCTTAAAAGCACTGAGTATTCAGAATGCCAGAGTAAGAACTTATTACCCCCAGGTATACACATTCTTTTTAGAGTGTTTTCCGTGTGCTTATTTTTTGCAGTCTGTATTTGAGCTACAGTACTGGTTGCCAATCCAGTTGGGTTTCCCCCCCCCACCAGAAAGACACTTCTTTTTTTAATTCAATCTACTGCCCTCAAACTTATTTGAGGTTTAACAAAAACCCAAAACAAATCCCCTCAACACAACTTACCACCCCAAACAAACAAGCACAAATCTGTTCTGTACTTATCACCTCTCAAAGCAGGGAGTGATACAGGAATATCGTCCATTTGCTTGGTAACTCCTGTTGTAGGAGACACTTATGCATGGCTTCACTTCTAGCGGAACAGCTAGTGACATCGCAGCACCAGTCTGTACGTGGCCTCGAGCCGGAACACTAGATTGTAAGGCAGCAGGGCAAGTCTGAAGTGAGTAAGATGTTGTATGATTAGATGGTAATATCTGTTGGCAGTTTTGTTGTTGTGATGTCTGATGGTGATACTGTAATGAAGATTGATGAGCTTGGAGATACTGTGGTATGTGTTGTTGAGCATTAGCCTGCTGGGGAGATGGAGCAGGGGTCTGAAATACTGTATGTTGGGCAGACTGAGCATGTTGTCCTTTTTGCTTGTTTGCTTCCTTCACATCGTTATCGTGTGCACTGAGCAAATTGAGAAAACACAATACATTAAAATGGATATTAAATAAAATAAACTTTTTTGGGTTAACTTTTAAGAGCACTCT
The DNA here is from genome assembly GCA_013400835.1 of Zapornia atra. Lineage (NCBI taxonomy): Eukaryota > Metazoa > Chordata > Aves > Gruiformes > Rallidae > Zapornia > Zapornia atra. Next base: position 51,500 of record VZTU01017085.1, on the reverse strand, counting down.
AACAAACAGTGTTCTCTAAAAGCTTCCAAAGCTTTTTAAAAAAAGAGAGAAACTCCTTTTAGCTTACCCTTTAAAGTTATCTAAGGTTTGAAAAATTGTTTCTTTAGGATATAGTTTCTTTTCAGCATTTCACTTCATTTCATAGCAATACAAAATGCAGGTAAAAGCAGAGTACAATACAAATAATACAGTAACTCAAATTACCAGTGTAGTAAAGTCTGCTAGTGTATTCCCATACTGTGCCAGATTACCAGAACCCAAAATAAAAATTTAACTGCTGCTTCTACTTCATTTACATTGGGTAACTGAGTATAGGGGATGGTATCAGAAGGTTTTTAAAGATCTACATTGCAGTACTTATAGATCCTTCTTCTGGGAGTGGGAATGCAATTATGTTTTTCCTCTCATCATTTTTCAAGCCCAGCCAGTACTTAAGTTAGGTAGCTCACCTGAATTCCCTCTGAGTTACACCCATCTCAAACGTATTCAGACATACTCTTGTTCTTACAGTAAGGTTAAGCAGGTGCCACCTACACACTTTAGTCAGGCCTAAAATATCTTAAGTTTTTGGTACTGTGTAAGCAGAACAGATCTCTTGAAGACAGTTGGGGTTCAAACCCTCACCAGTTTTTTCCTAAAAGATTGCTAACTTTTTATGGTGCACTGCAAAGATGACTAAAAGGCCTCGTCCCACCCCCAAGTGCTCCAGAGTAATACCAAAAACACTTCTGCATCAGCACTTGCATGCTTTAGGCACTATCCTTTCATTACACCCATTAGAGAAGCCAAGAGAGGCCATCAGGGGTGAAAATGTCACACTTAAAAGGAAGATGTGATTCTTCCACATACTGCTTCTATGGAGCCCAACTATCTTTAGGTCTGGGAAAGAGGAAACTTCTGTAGGAGGGAAGCAGTTACAATGTGCATAGGTTTTGATCTTACTGTTTAGAATAGAAGAACTAACTATGTAACATCCCCTCCCAGTAAGGTTCACTTAGTGTTCATTTGCATTTTTATCTCACGTGAGATGTATCTGTCCACTGTAGGGCAAGAATAGGTACAACCTCCTTCTACTCCCCAAAGCCAGCCACTCAAAGAGTCTGCATGTTTGATCCATAATCTATTAGGAGCATCCCTTGAACCTCCTTTGCTTGTCTAGAGGAAGTAGGAGCTCCTATGCCTTCAGTACTCTTCACTATGTCTTTCTCCTCTCTGAGCAGACTACAGAGATTTAGAGTAAGTTGTTTAACAGTTCTCAAAGCATGCCTAAAGGTGTTCAGTGGAAATGCAAGCCTGAGGTTTCTTTGCTGAAAGAACAGGAAAGAGGTAAGAACTGATAAGGTTTTCTTTTTTGGAAAGACAAAACAGTTAATACCCAACTTTTTTTAGACCAGAAAATCTGAAATTCAAGAAGGAATTTACTTTCAGCACTAACAGCAATGAAATGTGGCAACAGACATGGAAAAAGGCTTAAAAAAAAAAAAAAAAGCTGCTTCTGTTAACTTACATTAATAGTCGCTCAATACATGGCACTAGGAAATCCCAGGAGTATGCAGTAAGATGATGCAGTCGGGTAGGCCACGTTGGTGAGAGACGCAAGATAATCCTTGAGGAAGCTACACATGCAGTAGCAACTAAAGAAGGGGCATAATTTAGAAATGCATGATCTAGAAAAGAGGAAGAAGAAAAAAGATTCATTTAAGCTGGACATTGTCTGTCACAACAACAAAGGAGTGATTACTTGAATTACATAACTCACCTTGCAGTGATACCTCCAGAAAGTAATCAGCATATTTTGCCATGTATAACTTAGTCTTCTCTAAGCAAACCATTGGCCAGCCATCATGAAGATCAGTCTCATGGACAGCAATAGAAAGGTAATAGTCGATGAAATGAGCAGCAGTTGGGAGGCACAAATTCCACTGAAACGTTTCTAGCAACAACAACTCCATGTGAAGCAAATTCTGTTTTGTTAGTACCAAATTCATGTTAGTCATACAACCCAAGCTGTTCAACTGTTCAAGTTTGGGAACACTGTCTTCCTTTTCTTCAAATTTACCTTCAGGTGAACAGAAAGAGGAGGGGGGGAAAAAAAAAGTTCAGCAAAAGTGAACTGTGAAACCGATTGTATCCAATGTCTGTGTTGGTAATATTTCAGTTCTACTACATCAAACAAGCTTGAAACTTTCCTGGAGATGCAAAACTCAAATAGAAGATGCCACCAGAGACATAAAAGGGTATGCACTATCAAAGGCTCATCTTCAGCAGATAACGTTGAACACCATGTAGGGGACTGTGCAATGCCATGTTTCCTGTTCGTTTTCTCACCCCTGCACACAGAAGCCAGTTTCCAAGCACAGAAGCAAGCTGTATTAGGACATCAGTGGCACTGCATATGCAAGTTTTTGTCACCCAGACTATTGTATAATGCATCCCCCATCATCAATGAAGTATTGCTGTGATGTGACTTGGCATATGCAGCACCACAGCATTTGGCTTTAATCACCCTCCCGCCCCCACACACCCTTTTTGTTTCTAAAACTTACTTGAGTATACATACAGCTCCAGCCAACATGCCTGCTTTTAGTGCCAGTTAGAGTAGGTATGCTTTTAGATTTGATAGCTGGTAAGCTGCTCCAGCATTTTAAACAAGTGGATTTCAGCAACACACATCTCAAAGCCTATGCTGCCTTACGTACCGCTGCAACTTTAATACTTCAACTTTAAAGCTTCAGCTTTCCTTGGACTGTATGTTTTTAGCCCGAAGTAAAATTGTATATGTACAAAACCCATTAATAAGAGAAACAAGTGTCACGTTTCCATACAGTCTGCCATATGGTTGTGCTATTTCAGTTTCATTGCAAATTCTTTCCATCTTACACTCTATTCAGTATTACACAATATATATTGTAAATGCACATTTTTAGAGAGTTTTGCAGGACTGGACATATTGAATACCTTTTTATTCAACAGTGGAGGTATTATACAGGACTTAATCCAACACCAGTCCCAGGCTCTTAGTTTTTGTTTTCTGTACTTTGGTAACTACAGGATTAAAAACTTCAGGAGTCACATAACAATTTTTCTTAGTACTTTTATAACCTTATCAGATATATCACAGTGTGGTTTGTCGAACTTCTTGCACTGCTGATTACACTGCTTGTTTAAGCCACACAGGGCAAAAGTTTAAAAATCATACTCGCTGCGTGCTTTCCAAACCCATTCATACCCTGCTGCTCAGAAGAGTGAGTACTCCAGGCTTTGGAGCTCTACTTGCAGTTTGTCATGAAAGATGGCAGAGGTTTGGTTTTTCTGGTTTTTGGTTTTTTTAAAATTTTTTTTAATTAGAATTCTCTTCAGACCATGAATTGAATTTGAAAATCTGGCATTAGTTTAAAGCCAATTCATTTTCCTAAATAGATTATATTGGTTTCTAAGGCAAGGTTTTCATACTCAGCACCTCATCCTTTGCCAAGGGAAGATTGCTGGCTGGTGACATCCAAAGTTTACCCCCAGAAGAATATGAAATAACCCTTTTCTTGTTTAACTGTTCTGCTGAATAGCCATATTGGTGGGGTAGGAGATACAATGAAAGGAAGCACTATACCGAAAATAGCCAACACCTCAGTGGTCTGATTTTCTAGCAAAGAGGGCCTAGAGCTACAATGTGATATATGAGAAAGTGAAATGGATTCAGAGAAACAGATCATCAGAACCTGAAGCAAGTTAGTGCTGCTGCCAGGATCTGAATCTTTTGTTTTAAGAGCAAGTGCCAGCGGGTATCCCAGCAAGCCAACCATATCTCTTTGAGGACAATTAAAAGGGGCCCACAAGGATATGCACCACAAGAATCTAGCAGAAGTCAGTATGAGCAAGACTGTTCATAATGAGGGTTTGCAATTAATTCTATCTTTGGAGTTGTGTGCATTCACCAATGTATTTCACTAGTATTACATTGTGAATGTGACAATACAGGATTTATGTCAGCCTTAGCTAGCTTAAAAGGCATTGCAATTTTATGAAGTTATGAATTAAGTATTCCAGAACCACACAGCACCATCAGCAGGGTGCAGTGCAGTCTATATATGTTTCATTTAATTTCTTCCTTTATCACAGGCATGCAAATTTCTCATCACCAGCACTGGATCTACACATTTTGAGACATCCTCCAAAAAACAGTCTTTCTATTCCTACAATACAGCTCCAAAAGTTCACCATAGAAAATTGTTTCCAACCGTAAACACTGGGGGTTTAATTACATTTTGCTTTTTCTCCTCTCAGTTTCATCAGATGCCAATAGAAGTCAAAACAAGAGTCTAAAGAAAAACAATACCAATTGGGCCAAGTTGATATACACACTGTCTTTTATAACCTCTTTATTTTCCTATCTGCTGTATCCCATCAAGACACACCTTGCATTTGGCAGTAGGATCTATGTTGCTATAGTTAGTTTTATGCTACATACTTACTTGCTAAAAGTAAACAGGAAAGAGCAACCACATGCAGCTGCTGTATGGATATGTCATAACGATCCATAAAGAGGTCCAACAGATACACAGCTAGATGTCGTGCAGCAGGACAGAGTCGGAACCGATTGCTCACAATGGCAATCAGATCTGCAAAGTATCTTCTCAGATGTAACTGGGGAGATTGGCCTTTGTAGGAAGGCAGCTTCAGCTCCTAGATGGACAGCAGCATGTAATTTTATTAAAACCATTATTTAGCTTGAACTGGTATCAGATTGATACAGCTGATACTCTCAAATTTATCACAGAATTTTCATAGGATTTCTGCCCTCTTCCTTCTGTTCCCATCCCTTCAACATCCCTTTTCACAGAACAAAAATCTATTTGTTGTATTACAGAACTACAGAATAATTTGGTTCTGCACTACATTAGTATAATAATTTAAGATCTTTGCATTAGGCAATTGGTGAGAGAGACTTTAGCTTTTACTATTTCTCTTGTACTACTTCTACTGTAGAGGCTGTACCTTCCAGCAGGGAAACAGCCAAGCGACGTGAACACTCAGTTGCTTCAACGCAAAGTCTAACAGCTCAACTCACACCCCTCCTGCTACAGCTCAGTCTGAGCAGTCAAACTTTGTATGGGTGTTTGCATGTTCCAACACTGATGGTTCTCCTGTAGGTCCTTCCAGGAGAAGGGCACTAACAGCTAGCTAAAGGTAACAACATTAGGAAGAGGAAGGGGGTTGTGCATGTGTCAACATTTGCTGCATGCATATGTTTAAACCCTGACCTAATCTGCTCTGATAGATGTTGCACTGACACTGATTACACTATGCTCTCAGGTACTGACTTAAGTGTATGTAAACCTCATGTGGTCTCAGATTTGGAGGTGACTCCACAATACAAAAGCCCTACCAACACCACAGATGATACAAATCTGTGGCATGATCTATTCTGAATATAAAATTTGTACTGGTAGAAGGAACATTCCTCAGGCTCCTGCCTAGGAGCTGGTATCTCCTCTTGTACACACACAAGTGGAACAGCAGTGCTGTCTTCTGTTGTCATGAATAAATTTATGAGTTAGATTGTGCAGCCCAGATTAAGGAGGAATTTGAGTACAATTAAGCTTCCAGCAGGACAGTCTGATGACATCAAGATGGAATGATCCAAAATTTTTAAAGTTTTAAGGCCAATTCAAAGTTCTCAAACATGCAATTTAAGTGGAAAACCAAAACTAAACTAACAGTCCCTCCATACCTACTAAGCTTTAGAATTCACCTTTCACAACCCTAACTTAGTTTTATCAATGGTAACTTTGGTAGCAAATAAATTATTCTGTCCTTCTCCTGTGTTCCTCCCACCCTGACCCCTGGGAGAGGGGAGGCTGCTTTAGCAGTCACACCTTCAAGAAAGATAATCCATTCATCGAGTACTGTAATCAGCAAAGCGTATTTTTAGTGGGTGCAGTCCCTGTAAAATGATTTTCAGCTCTGGGTGTTAAGATGTGCTTTACTGTTAAAGTAACCCCAAAGAGCAACTTTGAGTCAGTCCAAGCAACTTCAAAGCAGTTTTGCCTAAACCCTCTGTTGTCCTTACCGCACCAACGGCTCGGTCGTTGTTTTCTGTTACTGCAATAGCATGGCAATGCTTTCTGCAGACTTTAAACTTGGCCCCACTCACACAGCCCAGCACAACACCCAAGCGCACAGCTACCCCTTTGCCCTGTTGCAGCGCAGAGAGCGAACAGCCCGGCCAGCCGGATAAACTGTCAAGACGGCGGCCGAAACAGCCTGAGCGCTGCCTGAGCGGAGCACCGCGGGCTGCAAGGGTTGGAAAAGCGAACTCCACCGAAACCCGGGCGGCCCGAACCTCGTACGCGCTTTCCACCCCGCTTCAAGCCTCTCCGCCGATTGCTAAGAGCCCTCACAAAGGCACCGAGGCCGCCAGCCCTCGGCCGCCGTACCCCAGGCTCCCCTCCCAGCCCAACCGCCACTACCATCGCGGGCTACCTTGTAGCGAAGCGCTTGGTGGATGTCGGCAGCCAGCTGTCCTGTCCACCACTGCGCCTTGGTTTCCATCGGCGGGGCGGCGGGGCGGCGCGGCAGCCGGGGCCTGGGCAGAAGGGAGGAAGCGGCGCTCGCTGAACGCGGGCGGGGCGAAACGGGCAACACC
>VZTU01017085.1:26230-39130 GCA_013400835.1 Zapornia atra | reverse complement strand
AAAAAAAAAGAATGGTAAATTTCAGTAGATTTGAGGCTGGTGTAAATTCTGCCAAATCCCACAGGGTTTATGTGTTGTCCTCCTTGATCCGTTACTTGTCCTGTACCTTATTTGGTGGTGTTGGTAATGATGAGCTTGTGGTTTGGGGTTGCAGTATGTAGGAATAGTGTACCCTAACCTGACTGTAGATTGCAGTGAGATCTGGGATCTGGTTTTGCAGCAGTGTCTGATGGATGTTGTCACTTCTGCACCTGGCAGTCAGAGCCCAGAGGCTCCTAATATAATCTCTGCATCTCACAATGATGTCAGAATTTGAGATTTCTGTATGTTTGGGACACATTTTACTGCTAGGCACATGGTCATGCATTGAAGGAGTTGATTAACTGTATCTTACATGGCTTGCATGTAGATGTGCCTTTCTGAAGCCTTATGGGCAAATAGACCTTCACTTTGCTTCCTAGTATCTTCTCATGCTATTCAGTGCATAATTATCTAGTCACAACACATCTAGTTGAGACATGTTTTAATAGACAGGAGTCAGTACTCTTTATTTTCACTCATTGCATTGTGACTCATTACACCCACTTCATTATTAAAAATGCAGAAACATACTCATGGTTGGATATGGTTAAAAGCCCTGTGATGACTGGAGTAGAAGTGTGTTAAATGAACAATACAGTTGAAAGGATGTATGAATGGAAGGGTAGAATGGACCCAAATAGTTTGGTTTCACAGCTCACTGCCAGTGTTACTCCCATCTGAACCCATGACCCTTGTTTTGTATTAGGGTTTCTGTTTGGGGCTGTTTGAACACATGGGCAGACTTGTATACACGCTGTTCCCTGAACAGATAGTTAATACCTTGTGGGAAGAAGGGTTCAGTTGTAAGTATTTATTTTTGTTTAAATTAGCAGCACTGTTTCTCTAACAATAAGGAAAGAGGTAGTTCTGCTCTAGGAAGAAAAAAAGCAACCACCATCACTGTGTAAGAGACAAGAGGAGCTGGTGAGACGCTTCAGACTTGAAGGAAGAATGCTGTCAAGAGTCAGTGTGCATCCATGACAGGGCTCTGTTTAGTTGCTTTGCATATTGCATTGCTGGGATCATGTGCACAATTTCTAGTAAGGTCAAATGTTTTATTTTCCTGTTCCATTCAGAATTACCATGAGGACAATGTGTAAGAGCCATCTCTTTTGCACTGTTGGCAAAATTGAATCACATTTCCTTCACATTTTGAGTGAGAAACTGTGTATGAAAAAAGGATATAAATCATAGTCTGAAATTCAGAGATATCAATATGGTAAATAAACATTATTTGTGAAACACTCATACATTACCATATTTTATATTTGTACAGGATTCTCTTTGGCAAGACAACAAACTAGCACTTCATGTTTCTCCTCTCACTAATGGCCTCATTTTAAAGAAATGCCAGCTTGTGTTTTTTCTTTAAGTGGTGGTCCAACAATTTCAAAACAGATGGCAAAAGTCAATCTCTGCATTTGAGTCATTGCTTTGCTTAGTATGTGACTGTGATTAGGGTAGGTATTACTTGTAAGAAAAAATTTGATTGATAGTGCTGGGTGTTTGTTTTGTGAAAGTTTGTTACATTTTGTAATTTATTCCTTGCTTAAAAATGCTTCTAGAATTATTTTACCATCTGCAGTTTGCAATTTACTGTGTTACTTAGCTATAAAAGCCAAGTGGTGTTATTTTTGGTTCCTGATTGTTTTTTTGTAAATAACCAATGGAATAGAATTGAGTTCTGATCCTCTTTTACAAGTTTTATGAATATAAAAAGTCACATTTAGAGTTATCCTGTTGCACATGTCAATGTGTTTACATGCTCAAGACTGGGGTTTTTTGTGAGTCTACACAGTGCTGTAGTAGAGTGAGAGCTCTAGGCTGCAGAAGGTGAAGGGAAATGCATCTCAGTAAAATGTGGCTGCAGGTGGTTGATCAGGGAGAGTGGCATACAGTGGGATGGAGTTGGAGAAGAGAAGCAGCAGGTGTTTGATAAGAGTCAATACGAACTGGTAAGTCCTTGGCCAGAGCAGTGTTCAAACACTGATATGCCTGGTTGGGGTCACCATGGAAAAGTTGGCTTTTCAAACAGTGTCACATGTTGACCCAGCAGGGAACATGGATGTGAGGTCCAGGGGCTAAACATAGAAAAAAGCATGTCAGATTAGACTGACTTCCAACAGTTAGCTTTTACTGCCTGACTGTATTTATTAAAGATTTCAGATAAATATTTCCATGATGATGATCTGGAAGTGAAATTAAAAAACACCCCACACTTAGATTTAAATTATTAATTTTATTATGAAAATCAGAGGTGTAATGCTGCAGACACAGAGCCACTGATGCTGGAACCAATTTGGTTTGTGGTGCAATGAAATATTAAGTTCAGCTTTGGGACTCCTGCAAGGGGTTTAGCAATGTGTTGCTGCATGACCCAAAGCTTTGATCTGGCATAAAGTTTCTCTGATAATTCAGCTTTGTTTAAAGCATTTAATTGTGTTATGCTTGTGCTGGTTATTTCAACCATTGCCTGTTAGTATGGTCTTACCTGTGGATAAGAACACTTAAATCCTCTGTGTCTCTGAGTTTCACTTCCCAAGTAACCGAGTGACACTCATGCCATGCAACCACTGGATGCAAATAATCCTGCAAATATAACTAATCTAAATGCTTCCATTGAAATCAAATGACTAACATGAGATGAGGTGGCAGGCTTTGTCTTAAAGAGTGCATAAGATGGAGCAGCTACTCATAGTTACTGGAAGCTAAAGGACAGTGAAGGCTTGGATTGTTTTATTGGTCTTTTTACCATCAATTGAAGAGACTGAAAGCTGAAATTATTTCAAAAAAGATAGAATGACATCCTTCTTGCTCAACTTTGTGGAAATGTAATACAGATTGACTGAATTTAGGGAAAAAGCAGGGGAGAAGTAGTAAAAGGATCTACTGTTTTTGCTTCTGAGTTCAGGTTAGGTCATACTGCATATTATTATTTCATGGCCTTGCTCTAGTGGTTTGTGAGTACTTCCCAAAGCCAAAATATACGTTTTTGGCTGATTCATGGTCTGCAGTTAGATGAGGGCAAGCAATGAAATAGTCTGAGGTTGCAGAACACAAAGTGAATTGACAGACCTCTCCACCGTAGCTACAACATCCTCCTTGCGACAGGAGACACAATATTTCACTGTCCCCAGCCCCTTTGACTGGGATTTGTGCTTCCCAAGAGGCTACTTTGGTCATGATGTAAAATTTAATAATAGCAATGTACATTTCACTACTTAAAGCAGAGAACATATGATCAGAGAAATCTCCCTGGATCTATAATACTGCATGGATCATGGAGTAGGGAAGGTGGATACACAGATGTAGGGAAAGTTGTGTAGTGCATGCATCTGTTTTCAACTATTAGGATTATTTGAAACATAAATCAATATAAAAGTATAGAGATTAATGTTATAATATTATGGAATCATAACTTTTTTATTTAACTGTAATATGTGGAGTCACTAAAGGAGCAGATTGGTATTGCAGAAGAAAACAGCATTTGTCCTGCCTTCCTGTTTTTAGCTTTTTCCTGAACCAGAGGGATAAATGGCATGATTCCAACCAGGATTTTCTTCTGAACACTTAAACCACTTAACCAAGAGCCTGATAATGTAGAGAAAATGTCAGTTTGGAAAATGCAATGTAAGGTGGCTTATTTTTCCAAGTCATTTAGAAAGAGTTCTCAGGAGCAGGATTCCAGGGTAATTACTCATGTCTGTCAGGGCCCCACCCTGGAAGCATTGCCCAACTTTGACCTGCTTCCTTCTGGGAAACAGCCAAGTTGCTCAGTAGAATTAATAAAACATTCAAAGGCTGTATTAGCATAATTTAAACATGTCATAAGCATATAATCACCAAAGTTTAATTCAGGGCTCCCAATAATTCAGATTTTAAAATCTGATGCTAGTTACTGCAGCAGCTTGGTTCTGTTCCCACTGGAGTCAGTTGGAGTTCTGATACTGAGAAATTACTGTCTTTAAGGAGTGAAAATCTCCACATTGCTGACTGCATAATTTATTACTTTCGGTGCCACATGCACCAGAAACAGTGCTGGTAGCACTCCTGTGGCCAGCTGTAGGGATAGATGTAATCTGAGTGAGTAGTGCTCTCTTACAGACCCTATTTACATGGGATGTTAGTGATATAGTTGAGGAAAATAGTTTTTTTCAGAAGCTGAAGACTGAATGGTTATGTACACATACTATTTGAGGGCTTAGGGACTATATAAGTTGCCTTGAACAATCACTGAGCCTGCCCCAGCTGGTGCAGGAATAGAAGCTGTCTTTAGAAGCCCAAAGGATGCTCCTTGCCTTGATGTGGCTTATGGCTCAGTACAGCCTTGGTAGATCTTTCATTCTCAGTGTGTTCCCAACCATGCTCATGTTAACTGTCTGTGAGCTGGTCACAATATGAAGCAAATGGATTTGGGAGAGAGTATCATGCTCCTGCCTGCTTTGAGGATGAGTATTTTAGGAGGGGTATAGATGTGTCCTCCTGTGAGAACTGTTGTGATTTCTACTTGTGAAACCCTGGCCAAGAACAATGGAGGCACTGGGCCAAAATTTGCTGAACTTGCCATGGTCCTTTTCCTGATAAATGAAATATTTCTGTTCATGGAGTTGTCAAATCTCATACTGCCACTTGTCCTCTTATTCTCTAATAGTATCTAGTGATGTTGCTCTTTCAGCACTAGTCACAGAACATCCTACTTTAAACAGGATGAAACAATTTAATAAAAACCCAACAAAAAACCCCAAGCTCTCTTCCTAGCTCTTCTTTATATTTTAATTTATCAGAACCTTTTGATATCTAGAATTATATTCTATCTCAAAGCCTAGCCATGTTCATGTATTTAAAAAGGCATTAAATATTGTCAGCATAAATATCTGCATAAATGAGTATGTGCATGTAATAGTGTCAAATAAATGCAGCTGTTACATTCAGAAATCAAAGTCATGCAGTCTTGGGGTAATCTGGTTAGGAGAATAAGGCCAGAGAAACAAAAGCAGGCAGGTTTTACTTCACAGCACCTCGAAGTTAATTACCACGTGCCCACAAACTGAAGACAATTTTTTTGAATGCTTCATAGGGATTTAAGTTCCAGGGCTCAGCTTGGAGCTGCTGCATAGGAAGCTATGACAGATAACGGGTCATGTGCAGTAACAGTCTGTACAGACTCTTCATAATACAAAATAGAAGGTGATATGAAGCTGCTTCTCTCTGTGTAAAAGAAAAGCCAGGTACCTTCTGTCTGCTGTGGACAAAACCATAGCAGGCAGTTGCTGTGAGGAAGCCTGTCAGGTTTGCTTGTATGTGAAGTATTTTGAGGTATCACAGAATCACAGGGGTGGGAAGGCACCTTGAGAGATCACCGGGTCCACCCCCCCTGCCAAAGCAGGCTCCCCAGCTCATATTACACAGATAGGCGTCCAGACTAGCCTTGAGTATCTCCAGAGAAGGAGACTCCACCACCCCCCTGGGCAGCCTGTTCCACTGCTCTGAAGGTACTTTCAAGGTACCTCACTTGAAACAAAGTTAAAATATACACAATGCTACTTAAAAAATGGAAGTGGTTTAATATTCCCAAATTGAAAGTAATTTCAATGAGAATGCATGGGAGTACCTTAGATTCAGGATCATCTACATATATGAGTGAATAGGTAAATTTTGAATCTTGTGTCATTCTATAGAACTTGCCTGACATTCACAGACATCTTGAGTGTGCCATTGTGATTTGTCTCCTCAGCTAAAGGGTGATGGAAAATTTTCTATTTTTTAATTAATTTTACTAGTAGATGCATTAGCCATCTGTAGTCTTGATGATATTCTGCCTGTGTTGAGGTTGTGTTCTATGGGTATCTTTTAATCCATGGGAGTCAGGGATACTTTTCTGGAGATACCTTTTACAAGTTATGAGGATTATTTTGAAGTCTTATTTCTGTGGGATTCTTAAAAGCAAATTAAAGTAAGGTAAGAATATACATTCATTGCTATTATTCTATTATCTAATACTAGTCAGAATGCCCAGAGCAGCTTTCATCTCCAAGTGATTTAAAGGCATCTTTTTTCCTTATTGACAAAGTATTATCTTCAATTTCTAAATAAATTAAACCAGGACAGAAGGTTGAGGCAGCTGCCTGGGACCATGGAGAACACCAAACCACTGTGAGTACTTAGACATTTCAGGGGTTTTTTTGGTATTGTTTTTGGTTGTGTTTTGTTTTTAAATGATATGTGACTCAGACACTCACTGAATTAAAAATTGCTGACTCTTGGTCTCACTGGTTTGGCCTCTCCCCAAATAATTGAATGGGCTGGATGAGAGGATCACTGAATCATGTCTAGTCTGGCAGGAATGACTCTGTAAGAACTGCCAGCATGTAAGTGGTGAGGTTGTGGGATGCTCTGGAGACTTAAGATCACATAAAACCTTTCAATGGTCTCTGGTCAGGGAGACTCCTTTGGAGTTGGGGGAGTCTGTTATCCACCCTGAGGGCATGGGGCTGCCACTGAGAACTCGTATCTATACTCCAGACAAAGTGCAGAGAGCCACCATACTGAACCAAGGAGAGCTGGCAGGCTAGATATAGAGGCACTTTTTTAAAGCACAAGCTGTGTGCACAAATATTTGAAATTACTAGCTAATGAATCATGTCTTGGCTTGAGAAGGTTGGTATTGCTGTAAACCTCTGTTGTCTCCAGAACACTTATCCTGGAAAGTCTTCCATGATGCCCAGATTGATTGGGATCTAGTGAAAGGCTGTGGTGAGAAACTAATGCTGATACCACTGACCCAGGTTTGGAGCGATGCACCCTGTGACTCAGTGGCTGCCCTCACAGATAGGCTGCCACAACCTCAGGAAGCACAGTGCGAGGGGCTGCTCCCAGGCTTGCCTCAGCTCTGGCTTCCAGGTTTGTATGTGTATGCTTTTTTTCTGTACTGTTCCCCAAGAATCCATCTCGGTCCCCCTGAAATGCAATGGCAAAATCCTTTGCAACATCCTTGGGTGCCCTGCTGATCTGAACCCTATGGTTTGTCTGGTAACAGTAACTGACAAGCTGGTGGCTCAGAGTTCCACTGACTGCGTGCATCTGTGGAGCAGAAGGCATATGTATTTGTGTGTATGTGTGTGTGAAATTGGGTGTGTGTGTGCTGTGAAATGCTGCCAGTTGGCAGCAGAGCAATTGGACAAAGAGCTTTTGTTGCTGTTTCTTCTTTCAAGGATCTTGTTGTGATCAATATGTAATCATTGTGAGAGACAAGCAGAAAATCCAGTCCTCCTAGAATATATATATAAAAATTAGTAACAGAGCAGATATCTTACCTGTGTGTAATGAAAGTTGGATGATATAAAAAGTAATTCAATAAACATTCATAACATCATGTTTTATTTATTCAGATAATAGCACTTCAGTTTTCCCTCAGTACCTGAAAATGAACATGTGAGAATGCTGGGGGAGAAAGGGATAAATGTATGGAAAAAGAAACCTGTCAAGCAGAAGCATCCTTAGCATGCTGAAACCTTCAGCCTTGGCACTAAAGGAGCTGTGAAGGCGTCAGAGCTGAGTGCAGCACTAGAGCCTTTGCTCAGCGGATGGGTGCGTTCAGTTAGTACATACTACACACCACAACATACCAGAGCCCCGTAATTCGTAGCAGATGAATCTCAGCCCGAGACCTGCTTCGATACGTGCCAGCGTCTCAGAGCTCACTCTCCGATCCCAGTTTGCCAACTCGGCAGGGATGTCTAGGAATAGATTTGGAAACAGCACTGCTCTGTTACCTCTAGGGGGACCACCAGGACCAGAGATGAAACCTTGCCACAAGCTGGCAGTCACCTCAGCGTACTCTGCCCGGAGACAGAGCGCTCCGGGCTTTCCGGATCAATAATAACGAGATAGTGAAAGGAGAGCAACCAGGGGAAGTGAAATTTTGGCAGAATTACACTGGCAGGGCGCTGCCTGCGAGCACTGGGCTGTGTTCAGGGTGGAGAGAAATCCCTCCCCGCAGTGCTCGGATGTCTCCTGCACCGTCCCGTCCCCTCTTCTTCCTCCCCCTTAAAGTATAGCAGAGTATTGTACTTGTGTTAGGGTTATTAACTCTCTATCGTTTGTAGTTGCAGTTCAAATCACTTTGACTTATTGTCCCTCTCCAGTCTGACCTCTTCCACCACTGTCAGGGCAGAATGAGCCTTCAGAAAATGGTGGGTCACCTGATGTCTGGACATCCCTGTAGAAGCTTTCTCTGTGTCTCTGCATTAGGCAGTTGTGCTGTGAAATTTCTGCTATGATCAGTTAGGGCAGAAAACTTTGTACTTTTACTAAAAAAACACTGGCTGCTTCATTCAATATAAATTGAAGTGAACACAGTCTCCCTGTTTCTGTATCTTCAAACTAGTCTGAACTTGCTCTTCAGCATGACTACACTCTTTCAAGCAAAATTCAGCATGGCTTCCTCCTACTCCTTGCCATGTGCATCTCCATGATCTGAGATATTTACTTTTGATAAATACTTACAGTGAAATGCTTTGATGATACTTTCAGGTTTTTGATCTGAAACCTCCATAAATGGGGGAAAAAACCCCAAAACTTTAGGTATGCAAATGTAGTTATATATTTATATAAACTACATATAACATTATATATATATAACTGTGTATATATATACTACATGTGTATATATAACTATATATATACATATCAATATGAAAACTGTGTAGCAAGTTAAATGAAACTTGTGATGAGCAGAGTGCTGCTGCTTCAGCTCAGAGCTCCAGGTCATGGTTGGATGATGACAATAGGTACATTTTTCTTAATTACGTTGCTCTGTCCTGACTATTGAGGTAGCTGTGTTCTAACTAAGATTACTTAGTGTTGTAGTTACTGATATTTGAAGAGCTGAAACTTCATATGGAAAGCTTGAACTCGGTATCTTTAAGTTTTCACTGAAATAATGCATCTGTGAGCCCTCAGGATTGTCTTGACTATAGCCTCTCTGCAGCAGACCAGAAAAGAGTGAGAGCACTCTGGGAAAAAAGAAAGAAAACTTTTACAGTTCTTCTTCTATATCAACTCTCAGGGACAAATTCTTGAAGGAACTGAAGAATAGCCTTGCTCTTAAGGTGTTAGACTGGTTAGCTGATGACTTGGATTTATGTGTTTAGCTCTGCAAGATACCACTTATCAGACCATAGGCAGGTCATTTCATCTCTCTGAGGCTCCATTCACCATCACTGCAAAGAAAATACTACTTATTTTCTGCTGTCCACTTAGGCTTTCAGGGTGTCTAATGCTTCGTAGAGTTCTGACTGCCACTAAACCTTGAGCTGGTGGAACGCTGCAGGTGTTGCCGTGCTCCCTGGTGAGCCCTGGTCTGCTTTGTGTGCTTCTGTGATGCTTCTGGAGGAGAATGGAGAGACAGGAGGGAAAGTGACCTCCTGGCATGGTTTTATTCCCATCTCCCCTCACTGGATGTCCTGAATTTGTATTGCAACAGGTTAATGTAACAAGAGAGCAGCTGCCTGCAGGGGACTCAATACCAAGTGGATGCTCAGAAACAAACCAACTGCAAAATATATGCCAGAGCTATATTAAATCCAGGAGACTTCCCAGCCATAGATTTTGTTGTGTAAGCAACAAAGACCAACATGTGCTCCAACATCTGTACATCTAGATAGTGATGTCCATGTACTTTCATCAGCTTGGTTCACATCCATGGAAAAACCCTCTCTTGGGGATCTTTTAAGGGAATGGGCTGTGTCTATCTGACGCTTGATCAGAGGCTTTTCAGCTGTTCTCTAGTGGAAAGTGGCAAAAGGGGAGAGAGGGAAAAGCTACATCAAGTAAGGGGATGGCTGTGTTTGCAGGAGAGAATTGGCATCACCGCTGGTTTTCCTACTCTGAGATTTCTACTTGAGCGATAAACTGACCCCTGGAACAGATGGCCACTGAGCTGAGAACCAGACCAGCACTTTACAGGTACTTAAGACCTAACAGTCCTCACAGTAGTTATTCTGACTTCAGGAAAACTAGGCTAATAGTCCCTCCCTCTCTTCCCCAATCACATCGCTTAATAGCTGTTTTGTTTTTCTAAGTCTCAGATGATAACAAAGCATTTTGATCTCCTTTGCTCCTTCTGCTTGTTGTAGCTCTTTTTGCAGTGGCTACTATGATCCTGAAGCATCTGCTTGCTTCGAGGCAGAAGCTGGAGCCCAAAAATCCTGGTCAGTGATTATTTGGTTGCTGCAGGAGGATTTCATACAGTCCTCTAAGAACAGGAGGCTTTAATCTGCAAATAACATCCCGAGGAGAATTAAAATATTGCACTTAGATCTCTGTGTGTTTATCAGAATTCACTACAAGATTTTAAAAATTCACTTAAATAAAGACACAAGAAGAACTGAAAAAATTAGCCTGTTTTAGAAGTACAAACCAGTAGTTGTCTTGCAATAATAAACCAATTTCAATCAATAGGGATTATTTAACCCAATTTCCCATGTGTTCAGTAAACAGGAAGAAAAAGGCCATGATGCTCAAGGAAAACATAGTAGGTGCAGGATGATTGAAGAACACTTGAGGTTTTTTCTGTTAGTGAGCTCAGATTATAGGTTGAAATACAAAGACTCTGGGAAGGCAAATACAAAGCTTCCTTGCACTTCAATCTTGGTATTGAAGCACACTGAAAGCTCCATTTGTAGCTTATTTTGTAGGGTGCTCATTTTTATTGCTTTTCACAAAAGAGCGTTAATGTTTCCACAGTTATTTTCTTCCCACGATTGGCTTTCATGTCTTCTAGTAGTGTGCTTTCAATTCATAGTTCCAATACAAGGTACACATCATGGCAAAACATTTTCTTTAAGTATTAAGGTCTCTGTTCATCTGCAAATTCAAACTCTATGTGCAACAATGAATTGGTCTGCTGCCAGTTAATCCTTAGTATCTCTACTGAATCTACCCAGTATATAAACTTGTTTGTCCCCTGCCAGTTTGGAGAGAGCCTCCACTTTCCTACTCCCACCTTCACTCACTCACACTGACAGATGCCTTTAGAAAGAATCTGGGGAGCAGTCCTTCCTTCTGGCAATGTGTTCTGCAGCACTAACAAAACCCAGGAGGTTTAACAAAAGAATCTCTCATATTTAATCTCTCCAAACCTGTTCATTTAGACTGTAGTACTGAATTGCCTGAAATAATTTTGCAAGGCAGCTTAAAGAAAAAGAATTGCACTTCAAGAAATGGGCTCTTGTGTCATGGCACAGGTCTGGTCTTGACACGCTGGGTATCTCTGCCTCACATGTGAGCAGAGAAATGTTGAACTCCTGGTATTTTTCCGGTTGGTAGAGCTGCCTAGCCAGTTAGTGGAGAATGGCCAGCAAGTTTAAAGCTGGCCAAAGCTTTTTTTTGTCTTTTGTTTTTAAATAGAAATTCTTCTGCACAACACAGTTTGGTTACTGGCCAGCCTGCTGGTCTCTTATGCTCTTTCCAACAGTGAGTGATGCAAGTCGGCTTTTCTGCATGTCTGGGTGGTTGTAGTTGCTTTCCAGTGAGCAATGCCATCATGGAATGAGATTTATTTTCCAGAAAACCTTTGAAATTGGTTAATTCCTTCCATGAAGTGCTCAGCTCTCGCTTATTTCTTCAGATCACAATGCCCAAGGGACTTAGTTTTGCAAGCATCTACAGTCTTGCTCCTACTAATTTATAAGAACAGCACAAGGTTTTCTTTCTTGCAAACTGCCTCATCCCTTCCCCACAATACTTTTTTATGTTCCTACAGCTTGCTTATAGTCAGGGTATTGCAGGTTGTCACTCTGAGGAGAAGATCATGGTGATGAAGGTTGCTGGCTTTTTTTTTTTTTTCCTTCTCTTTCTTTTCCTGGTGCCATCCTGTTCTTGCATCCTGTAGATACAGAGTAACCAAACAGCAGGAAGCAGTTTCATGGCAACCATACTCTTTCTTCTTGAAGATTATGCAAAAATAAAGAGCAGAAAAAAATGCAGAGTCAGCCCTGCATAATGGCGTTGCTGTTAACTTGGGAGTACTGCTCCAGTATTCACCCCCTGTTTTTATCCCTTAATTATATCCTGCTATAAAAAACAGTCTTTCACCTCTCCCACTTTTATCAGACCCTTGGAAAAACCCAGACAGCATTATTGTCCATTTTCCCTGTGACCAATTTGGGTGCCAGTGGTTTTCCATTGTTTCAACTATTCTTAAAAACTCTTCTAGCTGAGAGCAATGTGGGTATCACAACCAGCAGCTTCAGAAAGGTGTTTCAACTCCATCGTTGGCAACACATCAAAATAAAATGGGTTTTATAAGGATGCCAAACTAACCTGTTCTGCTGCCCAACAGGGTTGAAGTCTTCATTATCATGTGCTGAATTTGTTACCTGCATTGCTGAACAGGCAACTCATGCAAGCTTTTACTTGTGTGAGTCAGCTTGTACACTCCTGGAAGCTTCTGCAGAATTATGTTCTAAATTGGTTATATGCTCACAAAATGTGATTTCTGATTGCTGCTGAGAAGGAAAAACATTGTTGGCTGTTTTGAATTTTATTTGTTCTTATATTTAATGTCATCTTTCAGGCAGCATGCCCAGACAAATTTTATTTTTTTTTAAATTTCCTTGTTTAGAACACTGTGTAGAGGTTCTTTTTCCAGCATCAGTTTCTGAACTGTAAAATGCCAAAATCATAGCTCACATGAACTGCCTATTTTGTATTGATCTTCCATCTTTAGTACTTCTGCTGCTCTGCTCTGGATACACAGACCTCTTTAGAGGGATTAGGAACTCCTTAATGAAAGCAGTTGCTTGCTGTATTTCCTTT
>VZTU01017085.1:415-26202 GCA_013400835.1 Zapornia atra | reverse complement strand
GGTTCACTGAATTTTCCTGTACATGGACATGCTTCTAGTGCTTGGTTGGTTCGTTGTTTTGTTTGTTTATTTTTAAATTTAGAGTACAAATACAAAAAACTGAAAACCTGGTACTTGAAAAACTTGGTACCTGTAAACCTGGTTCCCCCATCCAAAGCAGGAAAAGCTGTTACTGCTGTGGAGAAGTCCTTCTAATTTACATGAGATGAGGTCTTCCATATTTTATTAATTTTTCTAAGAAGTTTGTCTTTAACTTCTTGGATAAGGAATGTGATGAACCTTTTACCCACAGGTTGTGTTGTAGTGGTTTTTCCACTCTTTAACCTTCCAAAAGCATCCTTCCTCTTCCAAAAGGATCCTTCCACTCTGCCTCTGAAACTGCAAGAAACGTTGATCTGACTGCCCCATGTCACCATCACCATCCTCAGACCCCTTTTTCTTCATCCTCTGCAGAGATTTAAAAGAATTAGCATACTTAATTCAACTGTTCCTTGGCTTCTGCTCAGAGAAATGTCTGTCAGATGTTTGAGATTATCTGAATGTGGCACGTCTCTAACACTTGTTATGTCTATTGATGATATGCTCTGTGTTCTTAGTGTGTTCCTTTCCTTCTGCTCTTCCTGTCCCATCAAACTTAGAGAAGGAATTGAGACTGATTTCTAGAGGAGTTAGGTGGCAGATTTGAGAAGTGTAGCACAACCTGCTCCAGAATGAAGGAAAAATGGTTCTCACAGTTCTGAAGCAGGTATCTGCCAACCTGCAATGCTGCCACAGCTTGCCTCAGGGATTTGTAGGGTAGAGAGCTATCTGAGACTCTGTACCACACTTGTAACTCATAAAAAACCACTGTTGCAAGCAAAGTTTTGTCTGTGGTAAATATGTTTCTGTGAGTCTGAGTTTTCACTGCCTTTCACCTGCTACAATCAGTAACACTGGTAATAAAAATGCACACTTCTACATCAACACCTTTAAATTACTTTATAATCTTCATACTTGCTCTGGGATAAAATTAAACCAGTATGCATACTATCCCATAAAGCAGATGTCTAGTTCATATTACATTCCAATATGATTTACTGATTTTTGCTTTTCACAAAAAAAAGGAGAGAATTTAAGGGATGTTACAGTAATGTCCATTTTTGTCCAGTCTGCAAAAGTAGACTGGGACTTAAAACTAGGCACAGTGACCATGGTGCTGAGAGCTATTCAATTAAAGGTATGCAAGTGCTTTATTTCCAGTAAAATTCATGTGTCACAGTCTAAAGCACTCTGATAATATTTAATATTCAGACATCGGGCATAGACACTACTTCACTTAGTGCCATTAACCCTTGTTTTCTGCCGCTTTCATAGAGGTTTTCATTTCCAGAACACCCTGACACAACTGAGTGTCAGTGGTCATGTTGAATGGTTCAGCCCCAGGGACAGTAACCCCAGTGGTAGGGGACGGGACTGAAATGCTTTCTAAGAGGAGATCTAACTGTACTCCTGAAGCCCTTGCCTGCACTGTGAAATCCCACCCTACTTTTAAAATTCAGATTTTGAACAGGCTCCCAAGTAATTTTCTATTTTGTTCTTTGTAAGAGAGGTGCCATGGGAAACCATGTCAGGTCACTGACAGGGATACCGTTAGACCCGGTACTGTATAGACACTGGTTGAGAAAAGGTTTTGAAGAGTCATAGTACATTTAATGTTCCACTTGTTTGGCATTGATATCAGTTATATAGTTACAAAAGGCCTTACATTTGTATAAGCCAACTTTTCAAGCAAATGGAATTCTACAGCCTGAAGAATGCCCTTTCTCTTACACAAAGTTAATTAAATCAATGCAAATATATTTTCCATAGAGGAAGCTACCTTTACTTGATGTTTCCTGCTGACCCTGTTTTCACATTGTTCCTAGTGCTCTATGCTTGTTTTCCATCTGCTGCCTGCACTTTACTTAGGTTCCTAGGTCAGCTTTTTTCCTTGTCTGTTTTTTCCAACCCCTGTTTTTGGGTTTGGTCGTGGGGTATTTTTTCCATTTTTAATCAATTATACTGAGAGCAGTGGTCAAAATTTGAAAGTGAAATTGTTTGTTGGGGGTGAAAATGGAAGAAGTGAGCTATAGTCTGGCTAAGGAACTCCAGAGGCCCAGGTATCTGGATGACAAAGTATAAGCAGAGAATATCAGGTGTAATTAAAAGGTCTGTGTTCCATGTTTGAGGGCAGATTTAATATCAAGGGACAACATCCAATTTTCATAATAAGTTCTCAAGGCAGCTGGGAACTCATCTCTGAGGAGTAACATGTGTGTCCCTTTCCCCCAATTATATTGGGGGCTAGGTGGGAATGACACCAAGCTGATATGTCCCCCACATATTAGCTTTGACTGGTCCAGAAGTTAAATTTCTGAAGCATAAATTCCTACTTTACTAAGTCAGTTTTCTTGTTCTTTCATGAAACATACCACAGCTCCTGTGAAATTGTATGAGAATTCTTAACCATTTAGAGTTGCTAGATGGTATTCTCAGTGCTGGATAGAGTAGAAGAAACATGACCAGAAATGTGGATCTGGAGAAGCAAAGTCATAATTTGAGTGTCCTGTTGTCTTCCTCCTTTCTCACAGTATCAAGCATAGACCAGACATGACTGTTTGGATCTGCATGCCTCACCACTGCCCACTGCTATCACCCTTCAGCTACCACGCTCCATTTCTCCTATGCCTTTTTTGTTTATTCAGTACTTTATTTTCTACAAGTACTTTTTTTTCCCCTCAGTATCCCTTACATCCTGGTGGATCTTAACAACTTGAAATTCCCACACTGCCTTTCCAACAATGGCTGTGTACCACCTCTGGTCAGTAGAGCCAAGCACCCAGCATAGCTGCCTCCCCTTAGCTCTTTCATTGTTATGCTGTGTGCCTCCACATCCACTACTTTTCCATGTTATGTTTTGTCACTGACTTAGGCTAAGTGTTTGGGAACAGGGACTGGCTTTTTGTTAGGTCCACCAGGGTTTATAGGATTGCTTATGGATTCAGTACTGCAATAAAACTAGCAAGCATTAAATGAGTAGAATGGTTGTAATGATAATAATGGAAAAGTACAGAACTGGAGACAATCCTACAAACAAGCAAAACCAAAAAGTGCAGAATATACAACAGGATTCTGAAGCAAAGACAAAATCAAAGAGAAAAACATAAACAGGAACAGATGGGAAGTAACAAAATAAGGTAGTAGAGAAATTATGCACAAAAAAGGTATAAGAGGGGGACAGAACCAAATAAGTGCTCAAAGATAGAAACAAAAAAAAACCCCAGAGTTCTGGACTTCTTACACAGACAAAAATTTTCTGCTACCTTTCCTGTGAAAGGTTAGGAATGTGGCTTTCAACTCTTCATGCAGACAAAAACCACAGAATCACTTGGTTGGAAAAGACCTTTAAGATCATCAAGTCTGATAGTGACTTCAGTAATGAACTTCAGCTGAGGAAGGTAAATGCACATCATAAGTACTGTTAACCTTTGGGGAATTTTTAGCATTATTATTAGGAAAAAAATCTGTTTGTTTCTATGATTTTTGACTTAGCATGTTAATTACTTAAAATGTATTTGAGGCTGCAAAGTCAAATTTGGCAGTGATATTGAGCCAAATAATTGAAGAGAAGATGTTCTTTTGAAGAGTTGCAGAAAGATCTTATGCCATTATCAGGTGATTAAATGGTGAATTAAATTAATGCAGATATGGGTAAAGGTAATGCACATGGCAAAACCAGCTTTAAATACACACTGATGGATACTGAACCAGCTGATAATGTTCAGGAACTTCAACAGGCAAGCCCATAAAAATGCAAACTCGGTGCTGAGTAGCCACTAATAAGGAGACTTGTAAAGAGAGTGTAGGAATTATTAGGAAAATATTTTAAAAAGAAATGAGATAACACAATTTTGCTGGTAGATGTTCTGATGTGCTCTCATCTTGGATATTGGAATTCAGCTCTCCCCTCTCAGAGAAAAGCAGAGACTAGTGACAAGAATGGCTGAATATATGAGATGGTTTGAATATAAAGAACAAGTAAATAGACAATGATTTTTCTGCATAGATAAAAGCCAGATAGGTGAAGAATATGGTAATAACGAGTGTCACAGGTGAAGAACAAAAAAAGATTGCTCACTGTGTCTTCTCAGTCCAACAGCTAGGTAACAACCTAAAAACTTTCTCCCATTCAATACCAGGATATTCAAAACAGACAAAAGGAGGCCATTCTTTTCCGTAACCCATAGTTAGGCTGGGAACCATGGCATCATGTTAAAAAATTACCCAGTTTCAAACAGCAATTAATGGAATAAAAAAATAATTATAACATGCAAGGATACCATTACCTGGTGGTAAGCTACAAGACCTTAGATGTTTGGATTTTTTGAGGAAGCATGTTGTTCTGGTCTGTGCTCTTCCCTGTGAATTTACTTGGCCAATGTTGGAGATACTGGCTTGAGTGGTTCTTTAATCTGACTCATTATTACTGTTTTGATATTTTCACATATTCAGCACGGCCTTTATGATACAGCCTTTACTTATTTACACCATCTCTGTCATGGGTGTGTAGGCAGATGGACAGCAATTTCCACTGAGTGATTGGGAGAGAACCAGCTGGAAAAGCAACATTCCCATGGCCCCAGGAGTGTGTCACCAAGAGGGATGTTTCAAGATTTGATGGTCAGTATAGACCTGCTCAAGGAGCAGATGGTAGAGAGGGACCAGATCTAGTGTCAGCAGCCAGAAAGAGGAGAATTGTATTTCACCCCACTGCAAACCTCCCTATATATTGTGATGAGGGAGATGTGGCACATGCCACTAGCGCCTCTTTACAGGGCTGATGGCTGCTGCGGAGTGGCTGTGTGCAGGGCTGTATTGCCTCTCCAGGGTCGCAGTAGTGCTGGTGGCAGCAAGTCTTCAGGGTGCAGCCTTCATTTCTCACCTGTAGCACAGGCTTCACAGCCTGTGAAGCTGCTGACATTGCAGATGAGGAAAGGGGACAGTAGTGGGCCAACCCAAGGGTAAACCAGCAGCACAATAACAGGAGCAACTACCAAAGATGTGAAAGGGGGATGTGGGGAAATCCCTGTGGGTGAAAATTTTCAAAGACGGTGGCAGGGATGTGCTGGCTGAGGCTGCAATTCTCAAGCATGGATGTAGTCAGCAAAATGGAGGGTGGGTTGCTTATCTAGGCTGGTGGGAGGGAAGGTATATAAAATAAAACAGACTGGGCTGTTGTGGGGTCCCTGTTGAGCAGCCTGATCAATGCAGCCTGGAGCAGGACAGACCAAATATCCTCATCAGGCAGGATTTTCCCACGGGATTCCTGCCTCCCCCCATGCACGGGAAGCACAGTGTTTACTTAATGAATGGCTGTCCATTATGTTGTTGCTTTCTCACTGTTCTGCGTGTAGCTTGTACCTATCCCTTGTTCACTGCAGTCTTGTTAGGCACACCTTGAAAGGTCTGAATTTTCTGATGGGTGTGTGTGATGGTTACAAGGATATCTGTTTCTTCATTAATACTCATCTTAACAAAATCTCTTTCAGGTAAGTTCTGTCTTCTTAGAGAGTTGGTTCTAGGGCATGAGGAGAATGTAACTGGAATGAGTGTTGTGTGCTCAGTGTAAAAAAACTGGCAGGTATTTCTTCAGAGAATTCAGCCTGATACTTCACTATGCAGATTCTTCCCCATTAGTGTGGGCAGCAGATCCAACTGCTGTGTCCTTCTGCACATTGGGACCATAACTAGCTCACAGACAGTGTGTCCCTCACTACTCAGCCCAATTCAAATCCACAGTGAGGTGTTTTCTGAAACTGGACCAAGAGCTGTATCACTGGGTGTATGCAGAGAGAATCTAAATTAAAGGTTTCAGGGGTAACATTAGTTCTGTTACTCCAAGTTTTTGACTTGGCAGCTCTTTTAAAAACATTATTTCCCAGTTTTATTAGAAGTTCCCCAGACTAATTATTCTATCATGTAGCAACATACTGACTCGCTTGTATCATCAGTTCACAGTTTCAGTCTCATACACAAACTCTTCCTCCTGACTCAGACTCCTCCCATCCCCTTGTTTCCTTGGTTTGTTCCCATACCCATTCTGGTTCTCTCTCCATCCTCAGGTTCTTGTCAGTAGGGTGTTCCTCTCTTTCCCGTATTCTTCAACTCTGACTTCTTGTCAGTACCTTCACTTCAGTGAATTTGTCTAGCCACAGTGCCCATCACATAAACCATCTCTTCTGCCTAAGGATTGTGGTTCCCCTCAGACATGTTCCTCAACAATTCCCAATCCTAGTTTGTTTTTACCACCAGGAGCTCATAACAAAATCCACTGCCAAGCCAGTCCCTCCTGTTCTTTTGCATCATACTTACCATACTCTTCCAAACTTGCTTCTTCCTTGATACCTACCTGCTTCTCTGAAACATTTACAGAACCTCCATTCAACCTTCATTTTACAAAGTTAAGAAAGATATTAATTAAATACTAGTGCTAGTGTGAGAGGAAAAAGTTGTAATTAATCAGGAACAAAGTTAGACTGGGAACTAGAAGGCAGCTTCAGGCTATCCATGGAATGAAACAGCCTATCAGAGAGAAGTGAAGTGAGGCATCCTCAACGTTTTAATCCGTAAGAAAGTGTTATCATGCTCAGGGATAACAGTATATTTGGAATTTTAGCTGTTAATTCTAAAAAAATTCCTAAAAACGATGTAAAAATAGATGTTGCATAAGCTTATGAATTGTCCATCTTTAGGGGACTATTGCTCAGGAAGGCAATAGGAGTATCTTTGATACAGAAACCATGTTTCTGCCAAATTTCAAGTTGCTGCTTCAAACCAGATAAGGACGGGATATCTCCATAAAAAAAAAGTGACTATATATATATATATTTAAGGGCTTGCAGAATCACAGAATTGGTGAGGTTGGAAGTGACCTCTGAAGATCCTCTAGACCAACCTCCTTGTTTTGTTGAACTTCACAAGATTCCCATCTTCCCATTTCTCCCACCTGTTGATGTCTCTCCAAATGGCAGCACAAACAACTTGTCCTACCAACTACTCCCAATTTGTATGGCTTGCAAGCTTATTAAGGGTGCATTCTGCCCCATCATCCAAGCCACTAATGAAGAGATTAAACCTATTGGCCCTCTGTTGACCACTGGGGTCCAGCACTAGTGATGGGACTTCATGCCACTCATCACAAGCCTCTGCAACTCTCTGCACTTCAGTTTTCAACCCACATCACTGTCCGCTTGTCCAGCTTGGATACATTTTGCTGGGACTTCCAGAACACTGCAGAAACATGAGACTTTCCCCAGGTTCCTGCAAAGATCCTGTGTTTGTACCTGTTCCCCAGGTCTCTCAGTAAGCTGTGCTGGCACATTCCCCATTTAAGAAGATGCACTGCTGGGTGCTGAATTTTAAGATGATGTGTACTTTCTTGCAGAGCTGATCCTTGCAAAATTTGCTGGCAGACCTAACTAATGTGAGTAGTTGCGGCACAGACCAAAAGTTGATAAGGCATGAGCTGTACTAACTCCTGGAAAAAAATCCTATCAGACAGTGGACACCTGGACATCATTTCTTCCCTGCTTTTCCTGTGCCATTGCAGTACTCTCAGCTGTGTTCTGTCTGCAAAGAAGGTACAAAGTTCCAAATTAAAGTCCTGCAGCTAGTTCACCATGGACTCAGCTAAGAGTCTGGCCCTATAAATCTAATCTTTCTAATCAGATAATCTGATAAATGTCCTTGCTGGAAGTGCAGGAGAATGCTGGGTAGAATGGAACAGCTGGAATCCTTTTTAAATCTAATTGCCTCACATGTGCCATTATTTTCCTTTATGATATAGCCAACAATTGGATAGGGTGTGGATTGCATCAGCCACCTCTGAACATCAGTTTTGCCCTGCCAGGAAAGGGAAGGAGGGTTATTAATCCTTGACTGTATTTATGTGCATCACACCCCATAACCTTAATGCAAGCCTGCTCACCATTATTCTAACAGGGCTAATTGGGAAGAGTTCAGCAGACGGGTCTAGTACTCTCTGAGGTCCAGCTGGTATCCAATTTCCAGCAGAGTTTGCTGAGAAACATGAAGGTCAAGTAACTTCCCCAAGGTTACACCTTAAGTGGCTCAGCTGGGATTAGGACCCAGATTGTCTTTGCTCCTAATCTTTTGCTTTATTAATCACTGTTGTCTCCTTCTACAAATACCCAACAAGTTCATATTTGCAGACTTACAAAAACAATGTTGTGTTTTGGGTGACAAACATAAACTCACTTGATTTGGGGGAACAGATTTCATGAGAAGGCAGATAACGAAACTGCATTAGCAAAGCTAACTTGTAACTGAAATGGAAAATAATTAAGGCTGGATTTTGCTTATGGGAGCTATTATTTTCATGGCAATGTTATACTTGTTTTCCTTTCTCTCAAAACTGTGTATCTGTCTATTCTCCCTTATCAACTCTCAATAGATATGCTATTGAGGAGTGTGATATTTCCTCCACTTTTTGGACTCTTTCTTTACCTTTATTGTAACTCAAAGAAATTGTCTGGCAATCAGAAATAGTAACAAGGAGGCTGGGACATGGTTTCTATGTCCTTTTTTAAGATTCTGTGATGCAAATACCACCACATTTTGGGTTATAAAATTATCATTATGTAGTTGTTTTACTCATTTTTTGTGTGGGAGGGGGCACTCTATCCTTAAAAGGCAAACAAGCAACAGAGTTTTTAGTTTAGTTAATATGGAGGAACTCCCAGTTTTCCCTATCTCTGACTGAGCAATATGGTCGGTATTTTGCCGCATGAACAGTTGATAGTGCCAGCTGGTTTTAATTAAAGGCTTAGTTTCCCCAATACAAAGATACTTCATTACGAACCAACAAACATGTTCACACCAGCAGTCCGCTCTGTTCCTATAAACAGGAACGGGTACAATGCGCATGTCTGGAGAGCTGCTTGGAAAGCCTCGTGGGGCACAGGGCTAAAATAATAGCTAACACTTCTCACATGGATTAAGGAGCCAGAACAACAAAAATGTCTTTATTTAGGCCGTTGTTAAACTACGTTGACACAGTGTAACTGATCTGCCATTAGGCAGTGAAATCCAAAGCCATGGGGCACAATTAAAAGGCAACCCAGCATCTGCTGTCTCCAATACACCTTTTGAACTAGCTAGAAAGAGACAATGCCTCTTACCAAGGGCTTGGGGATGGTATACGAAGGGTTTTCATTGTGGATTCCTACTTCACATTTAGTCCAGTACTATATGACCTGGAACCCTATATAAAAGGTTTTTCATTGCTATCTGTACTTTTCAAAAGTTCACGATTGATATTCAGCAAAAGGGTCAGAGATTAATGGATATGGAAGTGGGATTCACTTGCAGTGTGATTACAGATGCTTACATGCAATGACATAGTTGTGGCATGACAGAGAAAATTCTGTTGTGCTGCTGCCTTTGCCAAACCTGAAGTACAGTGAGGATCCACTACCTAAATACTGAGAATGGAAGATGACTCAAAATTCAAGAATCTTTGATTATATTAAATCAACATATTATTAGATGTTAGTCTAAGAATAATGCTTTAAAATCCATTCAAAACCTGAAACAGGTTGAAACTAGACAAAACTAGAGGGATTGCAGACAATGGCTAACCATGCTGGGATACTGGATCTGCTAGAGACTTTTTCAGAGCAATTTCCAGAAGACCCAGGTAAAACTCAGATGTGGTGATATAGCAAAAGCACAAAAAAGTACAAAGGTATCTGAGTAGAAGAAAGGAATTTAGTTTCCCATTAGATTCATGCTTGGTAAGTATTCATTAAGAGAGGTTTATCAGCAGTGACTAGAATGTAAGTTACCATTGTTCAAGCAGGAGGGAGGAAACAATTCCTGTCCAGTTCTCTACAGAGGTACTTCCACAATTTCCACAGAATTCAACAGGAAGCAAACTCTCACACCTGAGTGTTGTTTACTTCTCCCATGAAATTATTGGCTTGAAGTGTGCATATGTATGTATCTACGGTTAGAATGCAGGAAGTCATGTTGATATTTATGACAAAAACATATATATTAGAAATGCCACTCAGTTCTTGGGAAAAAAAGGCCCTCAAGAATTTCCTAACAGATATCAAAGAAGGTACAAAGCTTTTGGTCTGTGGAGTAAGTCAAAGAACTACTTTAAGCTTATAAAATGGATTTCACTGTGGAACAAATTAATCTTATAAAGAACTAATTCTTTTACGACCCATGAGTGTATACCTTCCCTCCAACTGATGGCTAAACTGAGTCAGGGACGTTAAACAGCCTGACCTGAAGTGTGCAGGTATGGACATATGCATCTAGGCAGTAAAAACTCATGAGAGGGCTCTACTACAAATATGCAGAACTAATAGAAATTAGTGGACAGAAGTTATGGCATTATAGAATATATAATGCCGTATCTAATGTTAGGGTACAGTAGAACTTAGGGATTTTAAATACTTCAGTATCTGTACCTTCTGAAAGGGAAATTAGCACTCGCCTTGCTAAAGAAAACCAGACCAGTAGTCAGGATGTATTTTGTAATGTTGCATCAGAAAGACGGTATGTGCAATGGTGTGTGGTTTCCAGTTTGTTTGCCACCAAGAGTAATATCTTCCCCATTTTGAGAAAGTCTTGAGGATTGACTTGTTTTTTCAGCATTCTGTGCATTAACAGTTTAATGCCATTTGCTTTGATTGAAACTTTGCCAGTACCTCTCATCTTATCTGAGCAACTGTGTTCTATCCAGCTTGCTGCTCACATGTGGCTTCACTACTGTTAAAATAGGAGGTCCTCCGTTAGTAACTGCTGATGAGGAAGATGCTCGTGTCACCCAACACATCCTGTTAGCTCAGCAGTCACTGAAAGCTGCAAAATCAAGATGTCTCCCACAGTCAGCTCAGGCATCTCTCAGTCATCTGGCTGTGATGAAAAGACACTGGACTGCCGGGTTCAAATAAATAATTTATTTGAACACCACATGCAGATCCAATTTGTCACTATTGCAGGTTTTATGGATACAATAGAGAAATGCAGTTTAAAAGCAAGACTATACAGCCAGAAGGGAGTCATGAAATGCACTACTACAACCACAACAGAGGCACAAAATGCGCTATTACGACCCACAGAAGTCACAAAACTCACTATTACTGCCCGCAGGCAATTCACAGAATTCACTATTACAACCCACAGGAGATTCATGAAACACTCTATCACAACTCACAAGGACACTAAATACCACACATGTGTTAGTTGATCACCTGCAACTACCAAATATTCACTTATCCCTCCAGGGGGTCTCAGTACCATTCCTTAGCCAACATCACGGTCAAGGGGGAAGGGTCTCCTTGCCTGCCAGGTGCAGAGTTGGAGAAGCAACTTCTAATTCTTATCTCAAAGCACAGGAGTTTTATTCCTTGATCTACCTGACAGTGTGGCAGAACTGTGCCTGAGTGGATAATACCACCTGGGGTGTTTGTCATTAGCAGTGTTGCCCCTTATCTTTCTTTATTCACGGGTGAGGTTCACTTCTGTATGCTCTCTCTTTTGCATATCTTTGTACCTGGATCCTGATGAAACCTAAGGGAAAACCTCCAGTTTATCTTACTTTTAGGCAGCTGAAAAGTGGTTTGATTTGGACTCAGGGCGTATTATTTGTTGAAGGAATTGAAGGCTCAACCCAGGTTTCGGTTCTTTGAATTATGCAACACTGCCCTGTTTAGTCTCTCCCATTACAAGACAACTCAGGTCTGAGCTATCTACACCCCATGGGTTGTCTCTGCAGAGATTGCCTCAAGGCAATCCAAGGCATTGTCTCTTTTAAAACTTCCTCCCTCCCCCCATCCTGTGCATCTCCTAGGCACTAGACATTACCAAAACCTGTTTACGAACTCAGTGCCAAAAGATCCTTCCACTGGCCTTAAGTAGTTTTCTAAAGGGCAATGGCCTCACCTCTGAGCCAGATGACTAGTGTAACCTGTCTTGATGTATAGGAAACGGGACAGGATGTTCTGGGATGGTTTAATACCGGTTAGTTGTAACTGTGCTCTAGGCTCTTGCTTGAGGGCTGGTTCCTGCCTAAATTCCTGATCCAATTTTCCGCTTCTAGACCTTGTCCTAGTTCCTAATCCTGCCCTTGATGTATTAAACCTTGGTTCCTAGATCTTGCTTCTTTCTTTTCCAGCCCTAGTTTCTGCTTTAAGTTAAATTTCCTGACCTTGTTTCAGCTATGACTACTCCCAGAGCTGTAGACACTTGCTTACATTGAGACTAAAATTACAATAAAGCAAATCTGATCTTCACTTAACCATGCAAACTTTAGCTTTCATGAGACTTAAAGATACTGTGAGGACAGCGGCTTTAGTATTGTCTAACCAAGAAAGAGGTATGTAGAAATTCTTGTTCTGGTACCAGTGCAAGGTACTCATGAAGGTCAGTCTCATCTTTGAGCAGATTATTACTGATTGAGTTACATGTGGTTGAGCCATAAATACAATGACAAACTTATTACAAATTTTGTTTGCACACTTCTAAGAATGCCTCGTCCATCTGCTGCCTGGCAACAACACCCCCCAAGGCTCAAATGATAATAAAAAAGGACTCTTGCTAACTTCACATGCTGGGAAGGCAGAGAGATGCTTTACCCAGAAGTTTCAAAAGAAGCCTTGGTAATGTCCTAAGAATGTTGCCTCACTTCTAGTACAGTCTCTTTGTATACAACTGATCAGAAATTGTGTGTGAAAATGCTATGCTGAGAATAAATGTATGTAGGATATCCAGTTCTAGTAGGGCCTCCTAACTGGGTATGTCCATCTGGTGGATATATTAAAATAATTAACATGGGGAACTGATGAAAAGTCTATTTAGCAGAGCATCATCTTGCCAAACACAGATTCCAATAGAAATGTAGAAAAGGAGGGCAAATGCTGATATTTTTCCACCTTGTTCTCTCAGTAGACAGCAATCTGAGGCTCATCTTGATTCAGATACCTTTCTTTCATTTTAATGATTTGATTTTTCTTCTGTGAATTTGTCTCCTAGCTGTTCAAACTCATGTAAATTCTTGATAACCTTCAGTTCTTGTGAGACTACATTCCCTAATTTTATAGCACACAGCACCTCATTTATTTCTTCTGAACTGTCATCTTGCTAACTTAATTTTATGCCCTCTAATTCCTTTACTAAAAGAAATGGTGAACAGCCATCCTTTCCCACTTCCATATCACTTCTATTGTGTCGGGTCTTCAGCCCTCTAACTCCTTTACTATAAGAAATGGTGAACAGCCATCCTTTCCCACTTCCGTATCACTTCTATTGTGTGGGGTCTTCTGCTATCCCTTCTCATGACTGACAAGTCTGAGTTTCTTCATGCTTGTCCTAACGTGATTCCATACTTTTGGGTTCCTTCTTTGTAACTCTCCTGGTTTTGTAATATCCAGATTGAGAAAGGGAACCCAGAACTGAATATGGTGTGGAGGACACACCCATACCAAGGATTTATGTAGCAGCACTGGGATGGTTAGTGCTTTGTTCTCTGCTCCTTTTCTACTGCTTTTACGATTATTACTGAGCATGCAGACACTGTTTTCCTATCAGTGTCAATCACATCTCAAACATAGTATTTCTGGGTAGTTTTAGCCATTTTGGAGCCCACCATTTTCTATACAAAATTATGACTGCTATTCCTGATATGGCATTGAATCTAATCTTCCAGTTCATTACCATTCTTCAACACCACAAATGCTGTCTACAGGTCTTTGAAGAAAACTGTAACTTAAAAAACGTATTATCATCATCAAACTTTGGCATGGTGCTATTCACTCTTCTGCTCCATGAGTATACTGAGCAGCACAGGTCTTAACAGAGAACCTTGTGGCACTTTCTGGTAACTTCCAAGAAAATCAACTTTAAATTCCAAAATGCTATGATTTCTTTAAGGTTTCTATCAGTTTGCTCTATATGGACAAAAGACATCTTTTAATAGCTCTTTAGTTCACCTCATAAATCCTGTAAAAAAATCATGTCCTTTATGCCATCTCCTTTCTTCTTCGTTCTTTTGGCACCTCATCAGTTTTAAGTGAAAAGTTACACCTCAAACATAATTGTGCAGCCATTTCATTCTTTATTCCACTGGTCTTACTGAATTTCCCACCATTCATTTTGTTTTCTATAACCTTTTCTACTGACAGTTGGGGACAGCTGAAGACCCTCTTTCACACATAGTCCATAAAGAAGAGTTCTAATGCAGAAACCTTCACAAGTCTGTTCTTACAGATGCAAATAATTAATTTCAATTTTTCTCCTGTGGTTTTATCTTCTGAGTTCTCATTTTATACCTTGCTCATCTATGGCTGTACAGATTTTCTGGAAGAGTTCCTGTTTCTGCTATTTTTTTTTTTTATGTTGTGGGTTAAATCATTCCTTATTTATAGCAGATAAATTTCTGAACCACTTTGTGGCTTTTAGTAACTGTAAGTAAAACTTAATTACATACATTTGTCAGTTTAAGCATGTAATATATTTATTAAATATATACTTTATAAAAAGTAATTAATTGATATTTCTTTCCTGGCTTGTCTGTAATGAGATTATAAGCCATATTCTTATGTACTGTTTGGCAGCTACAGCTACTACTTTGTACTGCTGTAACAGCTCAAATGATCACCTGTTTTTCCACAGGACAGCAAGTTCTGAGTATCACAGAATCACACAATGGTTTGGGTTAGAAGGGGCCTTAAAATATCATCTCGTTCCAACCCCCTGACATTGGCAGGGACACCCTCCACTAGCCCTGGTTGCCCAAAGCCCCATCCAACCTGGCCTTGAACACTGCCAGGGAGGGGGCAGACACAGCTTCTCTGGGTAACCTGTGCCAGTGCCTCACCACTCTCACAGGGAAGAATTTCTCCCTAATACCTAACCTAAACCTCCCCTCCTTCATCTTAAGGCCATTACCCTCTGTCCTATCACTCCATGCCCTTGCAAACAGTCCCTCTCCAGCTTTCCTACGGGCCCCTTTAGGTACCGGAAGGCTGTAATAAGATCTCCTTGGAGGCTTGTCTTCTCCAGGTCAAACAAGCCCTACTCTTTCGGCCTGTCTACACAGGAGAGGCGCTCCAGCCCTCTGATCATCTTCATGGCCTCCTTTGGACTCGCTCCAACAGGTAAAGTATATTCATGAGGAGTATTAAAAAAACCCCACATCTGTCTGTGTGGTACAAGTGGGTGGGCAATAACACAGGTAACAGAGGCTGGAAATTCATGGAGGATAAACCATGGATTAAACATTCTAAAATGAAGGAAAAATATGATTAGGAATTGGCAGCCTTTGGTTAGCATTGACAGGCCAACTGCTTAGGAGGACAGTCTTTGAAGTAAATGCAAAAAAAGAAAAAGAAAAGTGAGATGCCTCTGCTATTTTTAAAAAGAATATTTAGTTCTCAGAAGTTAAAAGATCTGTTCTGACACCAACAAAAAGCCCGAGTCAAGTAATCTTACTGCCAGATGGTTGTTTCAAATTCTTGTAATGACCTGTAAATAGAAAGTGTAATCTGACAGATAAATGAGATGATAGTATAAATGGAGGGTTCAAAGAAAATACATGTGTTCTATTCTGTTCTGTGCCAGTTCACTGTTAAAGTGGCTAACTTCACTTTCCTGTAATTATTTTTTTTTACTAATGTAATCTTCATAAAAGCTGTTTGGTGGTGTCTTTTGAGTTAATTCTTCAAATCTATTGTTTCCATACTGATCTGCCTACAAAAAGATACAAACTGTGCTTGTCACTAAAATAAATAATACATTGGCTAGGCAGAGCTTTTTGGGTTTTTTTAATAGAGTATACTGTACTTGAAACACGGCTTGTATGAACGAACTGCTTGATGACTGTAAGAGAAGTTCCATGTATCATTCTCTGAGATAAAGTAACAATGAAAATAAGAAAATTGCCTTTTTAGGAGAAACTGGTTTCTGATATACTAAATTATTGGTTTTCATGATCAAATATTTTGCAGTGTACAGTTGCCTATACTTAAACATCAGTAAGTAAAATAAACATCTTTATTTTATCTCTGTTTTTTAATGTTTTGTTTCATTGGGTAAAACTGCAAGGCTTCCTTTTCATGATACATTATCTTATAAACACAGCAGTATTAATGCTGACACCTAATGGTAACAGTATTGATATCAAAACATTGCTGAATTCTCATTATGTGTTTACCTGCACATCTACATTGTGACATTGTAATAGTGAAAGAAGTAAATAACTTAGCTTTCTTTTGGGGTTTCACAGTGCCAATCGGCCTTAGAGCTAGACAAACAATATTTGTTAAAACTGCAGGAATAAAAGAACAATAGGATTGGTAATGTCTGCAGAAACAAAAACTAATTTAAATGCATGTTGGCTTGAAGAGAAAAAAGGAAAGCAAAAAGCCTAAAATTTGTTATAGATCAAAAAACCTTTTTGATACTTGACCATTTTCCTACACATGCCAACAAATGTGAAAATCTGAATAGCTTTCACTTTTAGTCAGGTATTTCCACTTTGTAATTCAAGTATGAACCACACTAGCAGTAGCACTTCATCATTGTTCCTAAATCTACAAGAAAGCTTTTCATATCTGTGATCAAATTCAGTAATTTCAGGCAAATGCATGAGCAACTTCATATTAAGAAGTGGTTTACTTTACAAAATGAAGAGTTCCTCAGCTTCATTTGGTGATCTGTGCTTGGTATTTGCCTCAGCACAGACTTAAAAATTTGTATTTTTTTTTCCCCAAAGTATTTCTGAGGGAATGCTTAATTTAGTCCCAATTATTTGGTGTGGATTCATTTCTGATATAAGTAATTTCTGATAGTCCAGCAGTTGATGCAATAAATTGATCCAATCCATCCTGCTATCCATAAAGAAGATGGGTATCTAATTGAAACCAGGGATGCAGGGTTTTTTTTGGTGAGACACTCATGTATTTGAGGAAAGCACTGCATTTTGAATTGTGAAACATGACATATACAGAACTAATAGCAACAATAATAAAAAAATGCACCTAATTGCCCTATTGATTTATATCAGACTAATGCTAATGACATATGTAACAGGAAGTCCTGTCATTGTTTGCTATTTCAGATGCACAGAATAATGTGATGTAATATGCACTGCGACAGTACAAATATATTTAATACTACACAGCTGACATATCATTTGGGAGACAATAGCCAATACTCAGAAAAAAACCTGACTGCAGATGTCAGAGAAACTTCTTCTGGTGATAACTGCTGTGGGCTATTGCATGCTTCACAGAACACAGACACCTGTGGTTGAACAACTTTTTCACGGGATCTCATGTAGTAAAGTGAACCAAATTCAATTTTTCTTCTGAAAAAGAATGGAGTCAAATATTATGTGGATTCAGTCTTTGCTTTTTAAGAATTTGGAAAGGTAATAGTGGTGTGTACATATCACACGTATTCAGATGCATCATCTGTGATTTCTATCTTCGAGAAAAGAATACAAAGATATTCTAGTTCTCATGCAGCATTCATTGATCCTTGAAATAGCACACTGCTTGATGCTACTTTAAAGAAATCATATTCTAAGGACAAGGGAAAAGTGCTTAAAAGTATCTAAGTTTGCATTCACACACTGTCACAATTCATGCCTGATGTCACATGTGGTTCAACTGCCAGCGTCAGGATAATCAGAAAATGCATGTGCTCTGGTTCTGCGCACTCGATTCTGAAACACTTCACCAGACTTTGGTCTCACTTGGATTTCCTTGATGGCTTTCAGTTTGGTTTCTGCTCTGAGCGTGGTAGAATGGCAGTTGTGGCATTCATTGGCCATGTCTGCAGCAGTGAGTGTGTGGATTCAAAAAGATCTTTAAGGCAGCCTCTCATGTTGTGGTTTAATAGGGGTTCCCAGTGCTCCCACAAGACGGGAAGGTCACAGAGTATTACTTAGGAATTTTGGTGCATGCTGACTTCTAGGACTAAAGAGGTTGTTCATTATTTTTGGGAGAAGCTATTAGACAGTTTCAATCTTTTGGC
This sequence comes from Zapornia atra, assembly GCA_013400835.1. Taxonomy (NCBI): domain Eukaryota; kingdom Metazoa; phylum Chordata; class Aves; order Gruiformes; family Rallidae; genus Zapornia; species Zapornia atra. The sequence goes on along the minus strand of VZTU01017085.1, from coordinate 8,112 downwards.
AGTTTTGACCATGGTCAGTTTTCATTGGATTGCCACTTTTTTTCCATGTATTCCTATACAAATCTTAATCCCAGTGTGATTTAATATTAGAAGCATGTGGTTTGATGTCAATTTTTTTGATTCCTCCTGTGTTGCTAAGAATCTCAATGTATAGGGTAAATTAGATGTCTTCCCTTCTTTTCTTCCTCCTGTTGGTGTTCTCTCACTGGTTTTCTTTTTCTCTCTAGTACTTGATATCCACATGTTGTAAATTTAAATAAAGAAGCGATACAGTACAAATAAAACAGTTGTTTCTATCATTGTATGTGAAATTGTGGGGGTGAATAGTGGACAATATAATGTAGGCTTTAATTTCAAATTAGGAATACTAGCTTTCTAACACGTTTCATACTGTAGCTGCTTGTTAGATGGACAATCTTAATGGAGAGTTCTTTTCTGTTATCTTTTTTTTTTCTTTAAGGCTGCAGTCAGAACTATGCTGGGTTTTTTTTTTTCTTCAATTTTAATTTTCAGACCTTCCAGTACGCTATGGGCACACATGAACAATCTACTTTTTTTTTTTATTGGAAAAAGAAATTAAAAGGCCAGAAGAAGAATGTGAAGATTTGCATGCAAATCACCCGTCTATTTCTTTGCTTGCTTCTGTCACAGATTGTTTAATTCGCCTGTAGTGATGAACACTATTGCTGAACATCTACTTTAAGGACAAACCCCTCCCACCCCAAAATGGCTTCTAGCAATTTTCTTTTACAGTCTAGGACACAAAGGAATTAAGTGATGTCAGTTTGAATGAGAAATTAAAAATATGATCACATCAAATACATCGGTTTTACATGCACGTACACACTCAAAGACAGCAACATTCCTCCTTATTCTCAAATTTAGTCCTGAGTAAAAGTGTATTCCTTAAAATTTGTTTCAATTAGTAAGATGTGACAAGATTTCTGTAGAAAAATTTAGCTGAATTGCTCAGGAGTTGGTTTAAGCTTTTTCCTTTGGGAACATAAACCTTTTCGCCTCTTTTCTTTGAATGCTATTTCATAAGTGAAGACATACTTCCCTCTTCTGTGACTTCTTCACTCATAATTCACCCTTACAGTCTATTTCTGCCATGGCTGATTGCCACTTTTTGGCCACGGTGCATCTGAATTGCATGTTTCAGATGTGCCTTCACACTCTTTGATTTTACTTTCAGTGATCTTCAAAGAGAATTAAAACTTAGGACAAATGTTTAGAGCATGCTACTAACAAGCTAATCTATCCCTCTCTTAAGCAGCAAGGATATGTATCTCTAACGAGGCAAACATTAATAGTGATTTTCAGCGTTAAATTTGGAGCATATGAAAACGCATCAACGCACCGAATTGATGTGCGATGATCTGAGCGGTTACACTGTAGCCGTCTTCTACAGACACCCCTCTGTACCTATGCAGCTCAGCCAACTGTCGCTTGGGCGGCTGCCAGCCTTTCTTTCCGGGGCCTTCATGGCGGGGCACCAGCTCTGCCTGCCCAGTGCCATTGTCCCTCACACACCCTCAGGCGGGTGGAAGCGCACAGCCGCTGACAGGTAACGGCGGGCCGCGTGGCCAGGATGTACCTACGGCCGTGCCGCGCGCTAGGCCCGGCGGAGCCGCCTGGCATTAGAGTCTTCGACCGGCGCCAGGCCGCGGCGGCCCCGGGAAAAGGGTGCGGGAGGCCTGAGGCCCTTCCGCTGGGCGGCCCAGCATCGTGCTTCACTTCCCTCACCAGTCCCCTCTGCCACGGCCGAGTAAAGCAGCTGGGGCTGTCGGAACCGCCGCCTCGCCCCCACCGCGGGCCTGCCCCTGAGGCTCCTGACCGTCCCGCGGGGGGGCGGCGCCCAACCCCTCCCCCAGCCCGAGCACTCCCCCACCCTGGGCCTCGTCGGCCGCCGTCCGTCTCCCCAGGTGAATGCGTATCCCTCCGCCGTGGCCGCCCCTACCGCTGGGCTCGCAGCCCCACAGTCCCCGGATGGAAACTGTTATGGCCGCCAACAGCGACTCTTCGGGCTATGGAGAGAGGCAAGGTAACTCCGCCAGGGGCGCGGCGCGGAGAAGCGGGGAGGGGGGTTTCCTCTGCGCTGTGCGGGAGGGGACGGCTCGGTGCGGCCCGCGGCGGCTCGGAGCAGGCGGGAGGTGTGAGCTGCGGCGGGACAGGAAGCTGCCCTGTGGTACGGCCGAGCCGTTAAATAGTTCCGCGCCCCCCGCCCCCGGTCGCGGGAAGTTCGGTTTTCGGCTGGCGATGGGGCGGCTGGGCTTTAGGGGGGCTTGTAGGTAGTGCTTGGCCTCGCAGTGGGGCAGGCGAGTATGCCTCATGGCTGTCACTGGCGCCGCCTGCGACGCCGTATCCCTCCGCATCCCGCTGCGGGGTTACGAGGGGCCAGGCGAGGCGTCGCGGGCAGCGTGGCACCCCCCGGGACCGTGTGGGCGCCCCGCGGCGGGCGTCCCGGCGGGGCGTGGGCAACGCTGGCGGCCGGTGTCGCTCGAGGAGCCGGGTGGCTCCCCAGGAGGAGGTGGGGAAGGGAGGAGTCCCCACTCGCCCCCACCTCAATTTCGGGGAGCGCCCGGCACTGCCGCTGCTGTCGGGTGGAGCCCGCGGCGCGGCTAGGCCTTGAGGCGGTGGCAGCTACGGGGGCTCCCCCGACCCCCGCTGGGGCGGCGTCACTGACCGCATCGTGGTTTGTCACTGCTCTGCCCGGCTTCCTCGTCCCGCGGACGGGGGGATAGCCCGCGCCCTGGCCCCGCTCCTCGGTAAGGCCCGGCAGCGCCCGGTGGTACCGCTGCCGGTTAACGGTGGGGCCGGGAGCGCTGAGGGGGACACGTCCCCCCGACATCACAAGTGTAGGGTGGGAAAGCGGTCGGTTGCAGGTACGGTGGCAGTGGCGCCTCTCGGCGCAGCGTTGAGCGGCAAGTTTGCTGTGTGGCACGGGCGTCCGTTGTTTGTCAGCTTTGAGGGGGACTTGGTGATTTATTCTGTATTTCGTTTTTACGAAGTGGCGTTTTGCTATGTCAGACTGTACCTGACCGCCAGAAGCTCTTGAAGATCTAGTTCTGTAAGTTCTGCGTCTGCCCAGACCTCTGTAGAGGCGAAGGCACTGCTCTGAATTGGCAGGCGCGTGCAGGGTGATGGGGCCAAGCATGGGAAATACTTTAGTATTGTTTGTTGTCTTTAATAGTAAAATTTAAGCGAGTGTAAGCATTTTCTTTGCGGAAATACTGAAAATAATACTTGCCTTGACTTTTTTAATAAATGGAGAAAAATCTTAAAGGGAGTGGACTTGGTTGTGTCTTACTCCTATCCATGTCTTGTGCACTGAAGTATATAGCTAAAACTTCTTTTTTCCTCCATGTGTACTCTCTTTAAAAATACTCACATATTGGAGCGCTCGTGTGTGAAGAAAATTGAGGCTTGGAGCTTCAAGTGGTTACTTGTGCTTAGTTGTTTTTGGTTTTGTTTTGGCTTTTTTTTTAATGAGAGTTCACTTTGGCACATGCAGAGGTATTTCCAGAGTTTGTATTAATTTTATCTGCTTTATAATTAACTCGTTTCAAATGCTATGGATGTAGTATTCGACCTCCTTTCTATCTGGGCTTTTGCAAAACTTTCTGGAAAATTATTAGGCCTTTGCTATAGAATTTATTACAATTTTAACTTGAACTCAAAAGAAACTTCTTATTTTCTTAAGTTAAAATTTGATGGACTGGGGTACCAGTTACTGGTTTCTGTCTTGCTTTTAAGTTATCAATTGTTTATCTAGAATGCTTGAGAAATAGTGGCAAAGCTAAGGTTAAAATAGGCCTTGTGAGGAGGAGTTAGCTAGTGTTTTTTAATCCCACTAATTAGTTTAGAATTCATATTGTATTTGATGATGTTCTTTGGGAGAAAACATAGTATGTATGTATATGTACAGGTTTTCTGCCTTCAGTGTAATAAAATGCAGATATAATGTAAAGCCGTGAAGGATTTGTGCTTTTCAGTTTATTCTTCCAGTTATGCTTGTAATTACCATTTACAAAATACTTTTTCTTTCCAGACTGTTCTTCAGTTTTCCTCCTGACTGTGGCCTTTTCTGAGTCTCACATATTTACCTCTCCCATGTGTGTGGAAAAAAGCTAAAAAGGCTGTTGGAGAACTGAAGTAAAACTCTTTTAATGTGTAAGTCTAACTCTTTACTTGATAAAGTACATTGCTGGGATTATTTGTTTATTAGTTGGTTGTTTCTAGTAAGTACTTCCATTTCTCATGCAGGTGCTGGTCAATAGTTGCATGTTACCCAATAATAATAAAGTAGTTAATTGGCTAAAGGAGATCTCAACTCAGGATTGAATATACCCAACTGAGACTCTTTGTGAACCATAAATGTTTTGCCCAGTTAGTGAAATGATGCCCAACTAGTGAAATGATGCCCAACTGAGGACTGCATTGGCCATATGTTAAAAGTCTGAGGTTTGTTCTCTGATGCATACTGATTTTTTTAGAGCGTTAATTGCAAATATATTTCAGGTTTTGGTATTTGACAGTATAACATTTTAATCTGAATAATAGGGAGCTACCATCAGGATGATGTATTGCATCATGCAACCTGTAATCTTCATGGTTGCATCTGTGTACTAAAAAAGTTCTTCAGCAAACAAGTCCAGGTCACTTGGGCTTTTAGTTGCTTATTCTTTATGTCAGAGTTTAGGTTGCTCCTGTTCAAATAAGGGATTTACCACTGACAAGAGAAAGCATTATGATGCAGTACTCTCTTGATGAAAATGGAGTGTAATGTCATTCTTTTCTGAAGCCTTAAGGTAGAGCAATATCTCATGCATTTATCTCCTGTGTGGAAGATGGGAAATGTATCATTGAGGTTAACAAAAAAGATTGAAAGAAAAAATCCTATACCTAAAGTGTTGTAGTTGGGAAAGTCTCCCAAGGAGAGGTGTGTGTGTGTATGTGTCTGGTTTGTGGGTTTTTAGGTTTGTGGTTTTTAAATGTCAAATAGTTGAAATCATGCAGGTGTCATAGCTTAAGAACATATTTAATTGAATTTATTTGATACCAGAGTCTGCATAAAAAGTCAAAGTCTCGTTTGTTTATTATTTTCGAGAATTTTGCAGAAATGCTAATGTCTTTACCAATGGAATGCAATAAAGCATATGCTTTACCAAAAAAAAAAAAAGTGCTTAGCTTTTCTTGCTACATGAACATGGCCTTGGAAATTTTTCAGTCTCCGTTTTCTTTGTCAGGTATTTACATGTTTAATGCTAGCTGCTTCCTTCTCACAGGACATTGGGATAATATTTGGAAGTCCTTAGCTATGGCTCCTACAATGGCCTGGAGCTCTAGAAGCAGCTCTTGTACTTCATCACAATGAGGGAGGGGATGTGATCATTCTTTCAGTTTGTGAATAAATAGGATGATCTAATGAGTTCCAAGTCTGTGTTGCTTCAGGGTGGGCAGGGGAATAGTGGTGAGCCAGCTGCTGATCAGATTTCAGCCAACACTTTGCTAACTTTTGCTAGTAAAGAAGAAAGTGATGCTATGACTTCTGCTATGGAAAAATTCTTAGTAAAAATTGTTCTATACTAGTGAAACAGTTTTGGTTCCTTTTTAGTTTCACTTTTCAAAATCAAAATGACTTTCACTGCTATTCCAATTCTGCTGATTTTATGTTGGCATGTGTGAGTGCTGTTTGAGCATAGACTTGAACTGTTACAGGCTGTCAGTGCAGCCCGTTATGGAAACGCTGACATTGAGTGCAAAGATGATGGCCATACCTATTTGAGCCTTATAGTCCATAGAGGAGTACTGTTGTCAGTCATGTTCTCGTTGTGGAAAGATTAACCTATACCCAGGAACATATGGTGAGAAACCAAAGTTAACTTTTATCTTTTGACTACTTAAGACTTGTGTGATATTAAAGATGGGCATACAAAAAATTAAGGGTAGATGTGTGTTGGGTTTGTTGTTGTTGATAAGAATAACATCTGCTTTGGTGAAGTAGATCTTTTGTTAGATTTTTGGTATTTTTTCTTTCAAGCATAATAGTTGGCTGCTGAAAGAGTAACAGGCTTGAGTAATTAACTCCCACTGAATTTGACTTACTTTTGGTACTTCAGTTAGGTTCAGTTAGTGATCTGTGTCACAGAGGAGGTGCTGTGTTTACATTTGCTTGAAATCCTGAATAAGTGCTAGCTTCATTTTAAAATAGCAGCTCTTGGGATTTCTGGTGGGAGACAACTAAAAGTTGATGGCTTGGAATGCCAGTGTTTTCATCTTTCTGTAGATGTCTTTTAAGGCTTATGTTTCAAGTTTTATGGATATTTTATGGGGGGGAAAAAAACCCCAAACTATGTACCAACCAAACACAAACATAAAAGGTTGAAATGTAACATCTTTGGGGTGGGGTTTTTTTGCCTTTCTCTCACAAACACTTTTATAAAAATCACCAACTTGCAAGATTAGCATGTATTTATTAATGAATTGTAATGAGTGGTCTAATTGCATTAGTTTAAAATGTAATATTTGCTTTGTTTGTTTTCTGATTTCAGGAGAATAAAATGGGCAAGTTCTAGAACCTTGAGAATAACTTGGTGCTTGTTTGCTGCAGGAATTAAGACTAGTTCAAGAATTTACTTAAAGCAAAAGAAAAACTTAAAATCATGCCATTTTGAAAAGGAACAGTGTTTTCCTGACAAAAAGCAAATTAATTTTTTAAACCACAATGCTGCAAAGACTTTTTCTACAGATACTACTTTGGAAAAAGCACTGGTGAATGATCCTTTAAGTATGACTCGACCAGCAATTTTAGATGTCAATCTTTCTTATGAACTAAAAAATGTGAAAATTGATTTACCCAAGGTGAATATTCCAAATGAAGTATTAATGAAAGATGAAGTTGATAGATTTAGAAAACTCTTTCAGTGTAAACAGCAAACTGCAAGGAAGTCCTTAAGTCTAGAGAAAATACATGGAAGCAATCCTAATTGTTCAGAGGGAAGCCACTCGCAAAATAAACCAGAAGTGCAATTTGAAGAAGGGTTGAAAACTACAGCAAAGATACTGAATTTCACTTGTACGAAGTGCATAGATAACATTAGATACAGCCCAAATGATCTGCAGAAACATTTTCAGCTGTTACACTATGGTGAGTTGCCTTTGTATCCTTGTGAGATGTGCAACTTCTCAGCTAATGACTTTCAGTCTTTTAAACAGCATAGACGCACCCATCGTAGCACTTTAGTAAAATGTGAGCTCTGTAACGATGAGCATGTGTACACTTTGTTGGATTTGACAAAACACTTCACATCAAAGCATTGTGTAAATGGTCACTTTGAATGTGAAAAATGTGTTTTTTCCACCCAGGATGTGGGCACATTTGTTCAGCACATTCACAGACATAATGAGATTCCATATAAATGTGGAAAATGCCAACATGTAAGCTTTACAAAAGAGGAGTTTCAGAAACATCATCTTGTTCATGCCAGTATGTTTCCTTATGGTTGTCAATATTGCAGTTACAGCACACCACGGAAAGATTATCTTTTAAAACACATTATAGCTTTGCATAGAGACCATTTATATTCAAAAGAAAAACTGGAAAAGGATAAATTGGAAAAAAGTATAGTGAAGACTCCAGCAGGTCTGAAGCTTGTGTTAAGAAGGTACAAAATGGGAACATCAAAAAAACCACT